>LKTO01000003.1:0-320395 GCA_001399465.1 Hymenoscyphus scutula | reverse complement strand
GGCGGTATTGCTCTTCTTCATCTTCGTCAGCCATAGTAAGTGGTGGTAGTAGTGTTGTAACTAGAGAGTATAGAGCGTAGAGGGCAAATAATCTCAATTCTACTCGATTTTGAGTAGAATTTATCTTGGTGAGAGATTATTTGAGATTATTAAATAATCCTTAAAAGATAGTAACGTGTTTGTATTACTGGGATTATTCGGGATTATATTATAATCTTTGAAATAATCCTTAAAATAATCTAATCCAAACAGGCCCTTAGTGCAGACTGTGCATGGCCCAGCGGACATGGCTGGATCAACGTATTCAAGAAGCCACATTCTGGTTTCCGTTATGAGTGGCAAGTGGCCCACGCTGATAACAAAATTGACCGAGGGTATACCGCTATACGGCTGCACATGATCATGAAGCCTCGGATGGTATTTTGCACAATAGGCCTGTTTGAAGTCTTCGGGGGAGGCGAGGAGCACTCTTGCAGGCCGAGCAAGATCGAGATTGGGGTAGATTAAGATGGGACCGTACATGCCATAGTACATTAATCGAGGGTCTGGGTCAGCGAGTGTCCAAATCGACCTCTGGATTTCATTTGGCAGACGTGGAAAAAGCTCGAAGCTTTGGAGAGGAGTAACCATGGCGGAGCAGCTGTTCCCTTTTTTATATAGCTTGGGGTTCAGTAGCAGAGAGTAGCAGAGAGAGGGAATAAATGGTATCTGACCTGAGAGGTGTTGTCCAACTTGACGCTTGTTTAATTCTTCTCAGTGACTGGAGGTGTTGGTTTTGTCGAGGGGATGAGTTGTGGCAAGGCTGCTAGTTGATGTTAACCGATTTCCCTGGCTCGTGCACGTCCCTGGCAAAAGCCTACTGAAAAGTCCCCCTTTTTTACTCTACTATCACTACTTTAATCATGGCCAGGGCAGACAAATCTCATCAGATTAACTTGGCGGTGGCAGCATTTGAAAGAGGAGAGCATAGTAATTATACTAAGGCAGCTAAGAAGTATGGATGTGACCGTACTACTGTCTTACGAAGGATCAGGGGCTTAACTAAGACACGCAGGGAGGCAACCGCGTTTTACCACCAAGCACTCACTAGGGAGCAAGAGGAGGTCCTGATTCGGCAGATCAATAAGCTTACGGACCGAGGAATGCTACTGACTTCTTCTATTGTTAAGAACCTTGTAGAAGAGATGCGCGGGAGTAAGGTGGGGAAGAACTGGACTAGCGAATTTATCCGGAGGCATAAGGATAGGTTACGTAGCAGCTATCTTAAGAACATTAAGAACCTAAGAGTTATAGCTGAATATACGCCTATGTTTACGCTCTTCTTTACTTTGGTATTTACGCTTTTTCCTCCTACTATTCTTACTTTAAGCCTAGAGGCTAACATTGTCTTATTTCCTTAGCTTGTATAAATTATCGAGAAGTATAATATTACTATGGACAATATCTACAACTTTGACGAGAAGGGCTTTCTTATAGGGTTTGGCCGATCTATGAAGTGTATAATGAGTCGCTTAGTATACAAGGAAGGACGTGTTACTAAGAATAAGTAAGACAGTTCTAGAGAGTTTATTTCTCTACTAGCATGTATCTTAGCCATCGGGCAAGCGATCCCTCCGCTCCTTATTTATAAGGGCTGTTCAGGAGACTTACAGAGTTCCTAGACTGAATAGGTTAAAGAATACTCCAACGTGTATTTCGGTTCCTTAGAAAACGGCTGGTTATCTAATGCCTTTAGCCTAAAGTGGCTAGAAAAGATCTTTAAACCATATATAAAACTAAAGAGCGCAAGGGCTCACCGACTCCTCCTTATAGACGGCCACTTCTCACACGTTAATATGAAGTTTATTGACTTTACTAACTGACATCGTATTATTATTATGATTTTGCCTCCTTATACTACGTATTGGTTATAGCCTCTCGACGTAGGCCTCTTCTAACCTCTTACTTTATACTATAGCAACGAGCTTGATAAACTTATATAAAGAGCTAGTAGGTTAGTCTTAATGTCTAAGCGCTTTTTCTTCTAAATGTTTAAGGATGCCTGGGATCTTACTTTTATAGAACGGAACATTACATATACCTTTAAGAAGGCTGGAATATAGCTAGTTCAGGGGGAAAGAATGGTTGCGTAAGTAACAAAGCCTGCTCTACCGATCTAGGAACCTACAAAAGGTATGAAAACACCTCTTACTTCAAAGGTAATACGATGCGTGTTCTTAGACTTTAAGAAGTCTCTCTTAAAGCTTAAAGCTTATAAGGTCTTTTCTTTACTATAGACTCTTTCTTCTAAAGTCTCTATACTAGAGTACGAGAACTATAGACTACAGATGGCTATTATACTTGAGAATTAGAAGAGAAAGAAGAGTAAGAGACTTAATCTTTATAGGGAAATAAGTAAGGGAGTAGAAGTATACTCCTCTAGGAAGGTAGTATAAGCTCGAGAGCACTAGTTTAAGAAAGAAAAGGCTTTAGAGGCTGAAGAAGAGGCAAAGGAGTAGAGGAGAGTTATTAGAAAGGCTAATGCTCTTATAAGATAACGTAAGGAGGAGTTAGCTAATACAAGGGTAGAAGATCAGCTCTACAAGGAGCTAGCTACTATAACTCTAAAAGCCCTAAAGCAGAAGAAGAGTATACGTGTTATACTAAAGAAGTCTGCTCTAACTATGCCCAAGGCTAAGAAAGGAGCTAAAAAGGGACTAAAAGAGCTTAAAAAGCTAAGTAAAAGGATTAATCTTCCTATTATACTTCTAGATCAAGGGGTAGCCCTAGTAGTAGAGGAAACTCGGCGGGGACGGTACATTAGACTACTACTTTGTGCTCGCGCATAGTCTTTTGTACTTATTATCTAATTAAATACCTTTTATCTATCTCTATACTTAATTGTATGTAGTTCTAATGTGTGGTTGTTGTTCTATATAGCTTTTTACATGGGGGGATAAAATCTGAGGGGCGGGCTTTTGCCAGGGGCGTGCACGAGCCAGGGAAATCGGTTATACCGAAGAGCTACCTACCGAGGAACCCCTCTTCCCAGCCCCCCTTTTTTGGTGCTTTTTTGACCGACCTCATCAGGATTTCTACTTCTCTTGTCGCCTTCTATTTGAAAACAAGTGTATATTTAACAGGCAGATTTCGTCGTCCTCGATAACCTAGGTTTCCTTCTGGAAAACCAGCATCGTACGACACCACAGGCAGCAGATTTCGGTTGTCAGATTGAGTTTGAGCTCAAATACGACACAAACATCCCCTGAAGAGTACTTCAGTTCTCTTAATTGTTCATTACACAGCTGACCTTTACCATCTTGACAGCATGCGATTACGTGCTGAGTGGAGAAGCTCCTAGTTTATCACCCTGTGAATTGATGAGATGACGAACTACTTGTTTATTCGTGTGATAGATCAGAATTGCTAGTCCTAATATGGACAATTCAGAAATCTGATTTACCTGGTTGCGTTTCTGCATCTAGACGTTTTATTCTCAGGTCGATTCACCGTTTACCTCTTTTTTGCGTTACTTTTGTAACGCAATCTATAGTCCACTGCTGAGGATATTTACAACCTTACTTCGTATCAAGAGTCTCCCAAGTGGATGTAAGACTTGCTCATTCTCACTTGTCGCCTTGTTCAACACTACCTTCAACACTACCTCAAGAAGCAAACAACCCTTTTCCGTTGTCCGAGTCTAATTTCTGGGGTTATACAAAGCACCCCGTGGTTCGAGTTTGTTATGTTGCATATTGCGGCGTTTGTGGCGCTTCGCGTGTGGTTGTACCAATCACCAATTTCCAGATGTTATTCGAGAACCATGAGAGCAGGCCCGACCGGATAATTGTGTCTTGCAGAAGGTTTCTCCTTCGTCAATTTTCATTGGAGCAAAATAGCCAGTCATAATTGCAAATGTATACAAGGGGATTTCGTGCCGTACGTTGTAATCTACCGCCCCAAGTCTGTGGTGTTACTCGAGAATCATTCTATGCGGGGTAATCATTGATCCCAGCATTGGCAACGTCCTTCACAAGATTGGCACGATCGGCGATGGCGTATTGGAAATATACTGTTTGTCTGAGTGTTTGAGCATGGTGTTGTCGAATCCCAAAGACTTCCTGCGGCTATCCTTTGTATATACCAGCTTCTCGTTGCGGTACGGCAGATCTGGTGTTTGGGAACATTCGGTCTTACCGTCTTGCTATTCACATCCCAGTTTTGCACTTCTGTGTATCTTCGTACAAGGCGCTGGGCACCCGTCCTGGCTTTCTTGGCCATGCGTCGTAAATAACATCCACCATGAGCAAGGACTCCTCCTCTTGGCAGAAATTGCTCCATGTCAATGGATGGCACCTTGAGCCAGACTGCGAATCCTGCCCGCAGCGACTGGGGGCAAGCTTGGGGGAGAAACTTTGCATATAATTCGAGAATCCGCCTGACCGTTGGTCATAGCTTCCGTAGCTGTACTCAGCTATAACGAAGTGACTCCACTTGCCTAAGCGAAACCTCAATACCAAACCACCCCGCACTGTTCTCACCCAATTTTTCGCTCACTGCCTTGCAGACAGCAATATTTCACAGTCGCATCTTGCAATTTTGCACACATCCTCTCGAATCGACATCATGGCCGAAACGAAAGGAACAGACGATATCGGTGTTAGGTATGGTCATTTGTTTCGATCTTCTTCCGGTGAAGGTGAGGTATGTTCAAAACCTAATGCTCAGATCTAGCACTGCAACTACAACTGGCGCCGATATCTCCCCAGCAGAAAAGCTCAAGGTTTCAATGGCAAAGAATTCATCTCGCCGAAAGGAAAGTATTGCTGCAATTAAAGAGAACTCCACTGGCGAGTAAGTTGACTCCCAACGTTCTACTTCCACGGCATATGTATGGGCTGACAAAACATAGAATCAAAAACCCTCTCGTCGGCATTCCCAAAGCTCAACTTCTCCAAGACATCGATGATTTTGCTGCACAATACGGCGTTGAAGATGTTAAGCCGTGGATCATCAAGGGTGCCCTCGTCGCTCAATCTCCACACCACATCGACAATATCACAGAGCTTGACGATGAAGACCGCCGTGTTTTACGCGAGGAGAAGACGCACAAGTGGAAACATCCTAGAACTTTATATATGACCATCATTATGGTAAGCAACCTTTCCCGTTCTGCCCTTTTTGAGTGCCTGAATTATCACAGAGCACATACTAATATTCCTCGTAGAACTCCATTGCTGCCGCAATTCAAGGATGGGATCAAACTGGTACTTGCAGTCTACAAGCTATTCAACGAAGCTTCTTCTGATATTCAACAGGGTCTAACGGTGCTAATCTCACATTTGGTCTTGATTTGGGTATTCCAGACTCTCCTCAAGATTTGGCAAAAGGTGTTCCTGGTTGTATTCCCGGATCAAACTGCAATACAAATGCATGGCTTGTCGGTTTTGTCAATTCGGCTCCATACATTTGCATCTGTCTCCTGTGAGTCGTCCCTTTCCCAAAGTGGATGTTTCAATTTTCGCGTCCCAACCTATCTCAACTCGAGCACTGACGATTTTTTGAACTTTAGAGCGGCCTGGATATCCGACCCGGTCAACGATCTTCTTGGCCGCCGTGGTACCATCTTCATTGCCGCCATCTTCTCTGTTCTCGCTCCTCTTGGTTCAGGCTTAGTACAGACTTGGGGTCAATTGGTCGCCTGTCGAGTCTTGCTTGGACTAGGAATGGGCTTGAAAGAAGTCACGGTTCCAGTCTACTCCGCCGAAGCAGCACCCACAAGTATTCGAGGGGGGTTGGTTATGTCGTGGCAGACTTGGACAGCATTTGGAATCTTGCTAGGAACATGTGCAAACCTAGTTTTCGCAAACGTTGGAACAATTGCCTGGCGTTTGCAACTTGGATCTGCATTTGTTCCAGCGGTCCCTCTTGTTCTCGGTATTTGGTTCTGTCCCGAGTCTCCAAGATGGCTTATGAGAAAGCGTCGGGTTGCTCAGGCTTATAAATCGCTTCTGAGACTTCGGAATACACCTTTGCAAGCTGCGAGAGATCTTTATTATATCCATGCTCAATTAGTTTATGAGGATCTTTTGCTCGAGGAATCTGGGTTGGCAAAGACTGGGAATATGTTTACACGATTCGTTGAGTTGTTTACTATTCCACGTCTGCGAAGAGCTACTTGGGCTTCTGGGGTTGTTATGATCGGACAGCAAATGTGCGGAAGTGAGTCCTTCATTCTTCTTTTTACAACGAGACGGAGCTAACAGTTGAGCAGTCAACATCATTGCTTTTTACTCTTCTACAATTTTCAAGGAATCAGGAGCTAGTAATATTGGTGCTCTGCTTGCTTCCTTTGGCTTCGGTCTTGTCAAGTAAGTACTTTCTCCCTTAACCCCAGGTCCCGGCTTCTGAAAGCATACATTACTTCGCAAGTACACTAAAACGGTCGGAATACTAATTCTTTCCAGCTTTGCCTTTGCTTGGCCCGCCGTTTGGACAATCGACACTTTCGGTCGCCGCGGCCTCCTCCTCTTCACCTTCCCCAACATGTGCTGGACCCTCCTCGCAGCAGGAATGTGCTACTACATCCCCGCCCACGGCCGTTCTCGCCTAGGCGGAATGACCTTCTTTATCTACCTCTACGACGCTTTCTACTCCCCAGGCGAAGGACCAGTCCCCTTCACCTACAGCGCCGAAGTCTTCCCCCTCTCCCACCGCGAAATTGGCATGTCGTGGGCTGTAGCAACAAACAACTTCTGGGCTACAATAGTGTCGCTCACGTTCCCTCGTCAACTCAAAGCCTTCGGTATCCAAGGTGCTTTCGGCTTCTACGCTGCCATGAATGCCCTTGCTTTCTCGATGATTTTCTTGTGCCTGTATGAGACGAAGCAGCGGAGTTTGGAGGAGCTGGATTATGTGTTTGGTGTACCCATTACCAAGCACGCTAAGTATCAAGCTTTTACGGTTGCGCCGTGGTGGGTTAGACGGTATGTTTTGATGAGGAACGGGGAGGTTTGTCCGGAACTTTATAAGTTTGAGGAGGAAGAGTGGAGCGAGAGTGATCAGGAGGGGAGGAATGTCAAGGAGCTTGAGGGAAAGGATACAGTTTAGGGGGTTGGTGACGAGAAGGACGACGAAACAGGTCCAGTGCCTCTTTTTAATTTTCTTTCACTGCCGCCTTTCCTGGAGGGATAGGGAGATGAGTGCCATATTCTGCAATGAGTTATCTTTTGACGGTTCGGAATTAATGGTGGATGGGGATAATGCTTTCGTGGTGTTGCTTTCGAAGTGGATGGCGAGGATACCAGTAGTAAGCTGAAAATAATGAAGTAATTTACCTACTGGGAGGTAGTTTTCTTTGCTTGCATGAATTCTTTTTGTTGGAGAGCTCGACGGATGCCAAGGGGGTCACAGTATATTTAAAGAAGATGGAGTCATAAGCTCGTTTAGTTGAGGTGTCTTAAGGCCTTCTCTCCATATTTCATCTCCTTATTTCGCATTGAGTGCACAATCCTGGAACCTCCATATTGCTAGTTGAGCGTTAGTTTAGTGGCGAGTTACTCGAGAGTACCTTTTGGCTTACTCGCCAGTTAGCTCATGGCTTACTCAGAAGTGACTCTTGGGTTGTACAAAAGGGCAACAGAAGAAAGTAGAGTAGTGTCCCACTTCTGCAGCTTTTCCTTACTATGAGACACACCAAAATTCTCCGAGTTCTCTATGCATACCCCCATCGAGCTTTTTTTTTGCATGATTATGAGTAAATTGTAGCTTACCACCCTCAATGAATATAATTGAAACTTCCAAGCTATAAGTCAAGGGCAGTCACAGTAGTCACATCTATTTTATCACTTGCTGATAATTATATAAAAATCATCGCATTCTGATTCTAAATAACAAAAAATCCCGCAAATCCGAACACTAAAACACTCCAGAATTAAATCCATGCCAATGTCCAACGCAAAACTCGAATAAAAATCCAGGCAGAAAAATCAACGCGCAGTTTCTATTTTACATATCCTTACGAGGGATTAAATCCCCGAAACCCATTTTAAGAAGTTGTTGGTCCTTCTTCGCTCAAGTCCGTTGTGGTGAAATTGATTTCGATATGTCGACTTCCCGCCAGCCTTTCGAGGTGCTTTCCGGTCCCTAGATCCCAAGATTCGTTTGTAATCGAACCCACCAACAGACAGGATCATTGAAGCTTGAAGGAAGTACTGTACACAAATTTCCAATATAAAAGCCGACAGGCTGGGAACTTTAATCTAAATACCAATTGAAGCTGGGTTGGTCTTGAAGTCTGCGCATCGCAGTCCCAAGAGACTTCCTCACATTGTCAACGAACTCGTCCGCGTAATCTTTTTGGCCTTTATATATCTTAAGCAAGTCTGCTTCTGTTGGTATCTTTCTTGTCTTTTTCTCGTTTTGCAAAAAGTTCTTGATGTTGTTCGTGGTAACCGTTCCGATGTATTTGTCAATTCCGGCCTGATTTATCAACGCACTCGTGGTTTCTTCAATACTGTTACCCAAAAAGTAGTTCCTCTCTTCTTTCTCTACTAGTTTGCTTGCGGAGTCCAGGATGTAAATTTCTTTGTCGGACCATGAGATTTCCTCTCGCGCCCGACTAAGCTCTGCTGGGTCCGGATCTGCTGGGTCCGGAATCGTATCTACATACATAGTCTTAAAGGCAGCATCGGTGAGCTTGGTATTTTACAGTTCCTTTTTTTCTACGCTCCTTATGGTCCGGGGAATGATCTCCCTCGCCTTTTCCATGAAGCTGATTTCTTCAGGATGAGCAAGGACTCCAAACCACATCCTTCGGTCCAATAGGTCGAATGGAACGTCTTTAATCTTCTTGGATCTAGTCCTGAGAGTTTGTGGCGTAAGTTTTCTGATTTTTAACAATTCAAAACTCATTCGGCATTCGTTTATTACTCTCGTTGTAGCTTGAATATGCACCCTTCGCACGAGTTCACTCTCAACACCACCCCCAACCTCAAAGCGCCCTAGGACCAATTCAAGTGCCATTTTTATAATGTAATCTTCGTGTTTGGAGAAAGGGCGGCCCACCATATTGCGAAGGTATAATGAGGTCAAATATCGGCAAGGTAGTTGGTTTTTAAGTGAAGTGGGACAAATGTTTTGTTGGTTTGGCTTCTGTTGACGGGAATTCGGTGTTGTGTGATAGTTTGGTGTGCTTTTGGTTTGAAAGGAACAAATATTTTGTAGGTTTGGGGTTCTGTTGTCGGGAATTTGTTGTGATGTGATAGTTTGGTGTGCTTTTGGTTTGAAAGGAACAAATATGTTGTAGGTTTGGGGTTCTGTTGGGAATTTGGTGTTGTGAGATATTTGTGTGTGATTTTGGTTTGAAAGGAAAGAGCAAACATAGAGAGGAAGAGGTATTTATACTTTTTCTGGAGGAGATCTATTACTCACGAATGACACACAGGTTGGTTATTCCCAGTGCTTAGAGAGGTTTGTGATTAGCAAGTGCGCCAATTTTGATCTTTGGGCCATACACACCTGGAAATATACCATATTTATAACAATAGTTTGCAAGAGTGAAAGATAGGGTATGTTGGTTTGGTTTGGGAATAACGTCAAATCATATCACACACCATTATCTGGTTCTCAACGTATCTTTTCTTTCTCATAACATTTTTTGTCACCCCAACACTTCTTAGCTTTTAACACTCCGCGCTACCAGGAGGTACAGCATCCTAGCTGTACCAGCAAATTAGAATCAAATCAAAGACAATACTACCGTGCCTTGGGATAGGTTCTTTAGAGGAAGTCAAGGTTAATTTGATGTTGTGTTGACTACAATTGGCTTGAAACGATACCCCAGCCAGCGTTCAAAGTACTGCTGTATTTCTGGTACTAGGTCTTCATATACCAATTCTGTGAATGTGGTTAGACCCGTTTCCACCGTCACTGCGGTATTAATGAGTAACTTATAAGTCAAAACTTGCCATTCAGTCACCTGCTGATTTGATATCCCCCCTTACTTTCCTTCACTCTGGGCTACTAGGAGTAGGTGTAAATTATCAAAAATTATAAATACCCATGGAGAGTTCTCTTTAAAGGTTAGTAAGTAAGTGTTGTCTTCATTATTACCTAGACTTGCCAAAAGCATTCAGAAAGTGTAACCGGAATGGTACTCATACAGGGCCCTACCTTTTCATTGAAACCAGAAGAATAGATGATTCAGTGGTTATGTTGGTATATTATTAACGACTGGAGTGGTAGGAAGAGGAAGGAGCTTGAATTATACACAGGTTGCCAGTCACATGGTGCACCATACAGCAGTGGTTCGAAAGAAACTCCTCTCTGCTGCATTGAATCAAGTTCACAACATTCTGCTAGGCTTCCGTGGAAACCCATGGCTTATATATTTTCTCTTTCTCTACTTTAACGGAATCGTATGATATAGTCATGAAACAAACGTCTGCATTAGTCTAACGTGACTTTCCAGCTTGTCCAGCCATTTTTGGAAAGTCATAGGTGATTCACGGCGGGTGAAAAAATAGGGGCAAGTTGATTCCGCCATAAAGGAGAATTTCAAGTTTTAAATCTGACTCGAAGAAAGTCAGAAAGAGAGAAAATTAACCAATGAGAAGAACTCTTACCCCCCCTTTAACGTCAAGTGGTAATTCAGTTTGATGGGATTGTTTTTCTTCTGTCATCTGCCTCCCCTCAAATTCCCTCCTGCAGAAAGCATCAAATTGGAAGGCTACTTTGAAGCTACAAGGCACTCAGTGTACCGACTTCCCACTTGCACTGTGAATGTGACTTGAGTCAAACGTTCTCTTAAACAGCAACATGACAATTGACTCACTAATGAAGCTAGTGAGAAAGTTGGGAACACCTGATTTGAATCTTATTGGTTTCAAAACTCAGTGCAGACATTCACGAAAAGAAGCGGCTTAAGTCTTTTGATGTTAACTGCTGGTCTCATAGCGAAAGTTCAAGAACGAGTGCTGTGTAGGTGTTCCCACATCAATCCCATCCATCGCCCCCCAAATTCTGCACCAAAACTACATCCCTTTCCCCCCCAACCTCAAATATTTCCCGCAATTTCCATACAAAGCAATCCAATTATGACAAACCAGACCAACCCTCAATATCCGCCTCCTCACTCATCCATCAAAAAGTAAAAAGGAAACCCAAGCACATCCAACGCCTTCTCAAGAATCCCAATCACATCCTCTTCAAATCTATCCGCCTGATCCACCCCACCAAGTCCATTCACAAGATCCTCCAAGCTAACACCTATAGCTTCCTCGACTCTACCAAGAAATCTATCCTGGACATCAAAAAAGGTGAAATATCGCATGTCGTGGAACCGGTGGGTGCGGGAATATTGTAGGAATCGTAGGATAGCGGCGTAAATGTGTTCTTGCGTGAGTCGATGAATGTTGTGGGCCGGGATTTGGTTTTGCACTTCTTGGACTATTGCAGATATTAGATCTAGAAGATATAGTTCGCGGTTTAACCAGGGTGTAGTCGCCATTTTGAAGGTTTGTTGGTGCAATGGATGGATGAGAATATGCGAGGGAGGCTAATTAACGTACTTTCTTTTGAATGTCCCTTGGGATTTGGATTCGGTGGCTTCCGTGAAAAGTGAACACTTTTGTCCTCTGGAAGAACAATATACTTTTGAGAACAATTTTCTGTCGAAGTCACCAGAGCACTTCACTATCATGCTGGATTTCGTAGCATCAATCTTTACAAACCAAGACTTTTACATCCACTGCAAGCGTATTGCCTTATGTCCAAAACAAACTGGCTTGACCATATGACAAGTCCCAAACAACTCAAACCCCCCTTTGTTACGCGAGTTCATTCATTCTAACACATCTCATAAAACTTACGTCCACATGTCTCGTGGGTAAAAAAACAGCCACCGTCCTAGCAGTCATCATATACGTTGAATGAAGATTGATTTGCAAAAGCTACCGGGTATACCGACAATTGTACCGAAGCACGTGAACTCGTTTTAAGGGCTTATCCGCAAAAACAGCTCATCCCCAATTTTAGAGCTTATCCGAAATTGCTATCTTATCCCTAATTTACTAGCTCAAATACAACTTGACAGCATATCAGCAAACACAGGAAAAACGTCCATTTTCTCTGCACATCACAACAACTAATCTTTGCGTGAACCGAATTACTCGCACCTTATTCACATGAATCCTCAAGAATTTAAGAGCTTACTCATAAACGGGAAACCCCAATTACTAGTCCGAAGAATATGATCCCGTGTCTACTCCCCCCCCCCCCTAATTATTCGAGCCGTGCAGTGAGTATTTGTTGAAAAATAGAACTGTAGTGAGAGTGAGACGTGCTCTGCTCTGGTTCAGTCACGTATCCCCCTGGTATTGGGGTGATTCTCGACGACTTCATGGCCAAAGAAAGCAATTAACGGAATCAATCGTTGAAGCCTTACGAATACAATTCTTAACTGGGACTATCGAGCGCGCACACAGGGCGTCACAAATTCTGCAAAGCAGAATGCAGGGGTATTCAATCTCTCGTCATCCAGTTTTCACCAATTCAAACCGACGCCCCATTGTCCACTTGCCCAAAATAAAGAAAATCATCCCTCCAACCTCCTCCGACTCCACTCAATACAAACATCACTCGTCGCCCCATCGCAGAAATCATTCATCGCAACCACCAATTGCCCATCAACCAACCTACCTCCTTCTCTCTGAATCCACGGCAAAGTCTTCGAATCACAAATCGGCTTCGTCGCCAACAAACAGCTGGAACTAGCATTAGTATTCAGCACACTAAACACCACCACCTCAGGAATATTCGTAGCCGTAGCCTGACACTGCAAATTCGTAAACGGCTTTCCCGCCTGTTTCTCGGGCGACAGATTATTAAATTCATTGATAATCGAGTCCCCATTTATAGTAGCATTGCCCTCATCGGTGTAAGTAGAGAAGGAATCCGAGTTTACAAAGAGGATGAGGCGTTTTTGCTCGGCGCGAAGCTGGGACGTGGATTTGCTGAGCATGTCGTCGAGGGTGCCGTGGGCGAGGGCGCCGTTGGTGGTGTTGAGTGCGTTTTGGAGGTAGTTGTTCATATCCTCGTCACTAGGGTGTGCACATTCGCCTGGGACACCATCCCATCTAAGTTGTACAACTGCGATTTCATCCGGGTGTTGAACAAGGAAGTCGACGAGTTCGCGGAGAAATTGGGAGTAGGCCATCCCCGGGATAGCAGAGTGCATGAAGTAGAGCTCATCTGGAATTCCTGTGGTATGTCTGATTTCGTTATGCAGGTATGCGGGACGGAACTCAAAGTATCGTACGCCGATTTCGAGGATGGTGGGGAGGGTATCTTTCTGTGTGAGGGCGAGGCCTTTGACGATGTTGGGAGCGATTGCTTTGGCGGCTTCGTGTGTCATCATTCCTGCTACCTTTGCGAAGATGGGGTTTATCCTCTTCATCACCTCGATAAGCGCATCGCTTTGAAGGCAGACCTCTGAGTTCTGCATGGAGTTCATGCCAATATCGTGAGCAGCAGGAAGCATGAACTTGGAGAATGGCTTGTCTGCTTGTGGTGATCCCTGGGGCGCTATTTGTGCCATCCAGTTCGAGTAATTCGGCGCAACGCACACCCAACATTGATCACTGGTTGGCAATCCAGCGACTCCTTGGTGGGTGACCGCATCTGGTGCATCGTAGAAGCCATAGGTAACGATCGCATCTCCAGTCACTATGCTCTGAGTATTTTCCATCATCTTCAGGTTCCCGCCCTCCAAGTTTCCGGTAATGACATTGATGCTGATGCTCTCCTCTGCAATCTGGTTCCCATTGTGTGTGACTTTGAAGGAGAATGTTCCACTGAAATTGAAGTGGCCTTTTATCTCTTTCTTGTCGACCTCGAGGTGGTCTCGTCCGAATTGGCGGAGTTGATCTTTGCGGATTGTTGTGCCGGGGACCGAGAATTCGATTGCGACGCCTTCAACAGCGACGTAGGAGTAGCAGTCGAGTCCTTTGCTAGGCATGGTCATTTAATTGATTTCGTATGGAGGCGGAAGATGTATTCGCTGCTAAGAATAGGCAGGAGGGTATCGAGAAGTTGGGGTGAGGATGAGGACTCGGCGAAGTCGTGAAAAGAGGGGTAAGATGAGGTTGTACAGAAGAGTTGGTAGGATCCACTAGAGAAGAGAGAAAGCAGGAGAGACAGTTAATATATGCAGGTCTTATGAGAGACAGAGAAGGAGAGGGGGAGGAGAGAGAGAGAGATGAGGAAGAGCCAGAGCTGAAAAAGGAATATATGCGGCAGATATGTTGGGAAACATCTCTCCCATTCCATCCACCCATCCACTTGGGCGAGAGTCTTGGTGAGTTCAGCTGCGCATTGCAACTGCGGGCACATTTTAGCTGCTATCCCTCGGAACAGAAAAGACGTAAAAGAAAAGCAAGCCGCATCGAGCGTCAAAACGACTGAATATGAGGCTATTGATGACACGAATTTCGATGATAACTTGCTATGAGTAATGCATTGTCGATGCAGGTGGGTTGCCCTGCTCGAGAAAAATACGTTGGCACTCAGTCCAGCGATCGGCCCCGAGTCGGATTAAAAACCGGACAATCAAAATCACCGACTGACCCAGCACAACCAAAAGAAGTAAACCATTTTGCGAAAAGATCTATTCAATTAAGATTAAAAATTACCACCACCCATCTTTTCGTTATCCCTCTTTCAAACGCCGCTTCCTTCCCATAACAAATACCTTGAATAACATGTACATCCCAAGTGTTCCCATTCCAATCAATCAAAGAAAACATTAAAAATATATTGTCAACAACCGAGATTCTTCCTCGGCTGATTTCCCAAGAAAGAACTTTTCATAAGAATCGAAACAAAAAACTTCCTCGCACATGTACGTACGATTGCTCCAAAATTTGGGGTAAGAGAGATTCCTCGTGGTTGCAAGATTGCAAATTGAGTGATTCGGGGGACTGTTTATAGAAAGTATGCGATGAAGAAACCCAGTGCCGCGAGAGCAGTAGAGGCAGCTTTTGTGACGGCTTGGCCTGTGAATTCCACAGCCGGGGTCGAAGATGGCGAGGTAGGTGTGTTCCCCCCTCCTCCACCACCATTGCGGTTTGCCCCTCCATTTCCTCCATTTCCGCCGTTGGCACCATTGGCTCCATTGGCTCCATTGCCGTTTTGGCCATTGTTTGCGTTGTTTCCGTTCTGACCAGTTTGACCGTTGTTGCCATTATTGCCACCATTGCCACCATTGCCACCATTGCCATTGTTGCCGTTGTTTCCATTGTTTCCGTTGTTTCCATTGCCTCCGTTGTTTCCATTGCCTCCATTTCCACCCGTGTTGTTCTTGTTTGATGGGGCGGTTGGGTTCAGGGGGACGACACTGGAAGGAAATGTTAGAAATTGGTCAGAAAATTGGATGGGGTGGGTTGATGCCTTACGTGGTAAGGGTAGCAGTTCCGGTAGAAGATCCAGAAGTAATAGTCGTGGATGTTACGATTGTGGAATTGCTTGGAGGAGTGGTTGAGCTAGATGGTAGAACAGTTGAACTGGATGGTACAACAGTCGAGCTTGAAGTGGATGTCACAGTCGTGCTGACAGTGCTTGTGGCGATAGAGCTCGAGGAAGATCCGGTCGATGTAGATCCGGTAGACGTAGATCCAGTTGATGTAAATCCAGAGGATGTAGATCCTGTCGAAGTCGACCCAGAAGATGTTTCTGAACTAGCAGAGCTTGAAACGGAGGAGGAAGTATCACTCGTTGATGCCGACGACGAGGACGACGAACCAGTAGAACTACTGGATGGACTTGCTGTGGAAGAAACACTAGTAGAACTAGAGCTTGGCTTAGGAATTGGCACACAGTTTGCGGATGGTGGGAGTGTTGCTTGGCTGCCGTTTGGTCCATAAACAATGCAGTTCTTGGAGCATGCGGCATCACCAGCGGTCGGGCTTGTCTCGTAGCAGGGCGAAAATTTGACACCTTGTGGAAACTCATTCGCAAGATTATCATTGCAATTTGCTGCAGAGGGTTTGTTGTTCTCGCAGGTGATGATGATATTGGTGTTGAGGGAACCTTGCAGAGTGCAGTATTTCCCGTCAGGTTTATTCCCGCAGGAGAATTGACCGGATTGTGCATCGCTACGAGGTTGTCAGCTTGTCGCTTTGCCAGGTGTTTTTTGATAACTCACTATACGAGACCTTGAGCACTGACAAGAGCAGCCGAAGCCGCGAGGATTGCAACAGAGTACTTCATCGTGATTGAATGTTGGGGTTGACTTTGTGTTGAGTGGATTTTTCTGAACGAATGTGTCTAGTGTTCCAAAGAGCCAAAATGGGATGAAAGCGAATGCAGAGCAAGGTGTGGAATTGTATGAGGAGGGAAGAGATTTATATCAAACGACGGTGTTGTGAGGAAATGAGATTGAAAACGGTCGGGGCTTTCTTGTACTTCTTGCCTTTTCTTTGTGATGGTGATGGGAACATCTTGGGGAAGGAGCGAGGCTGTGTTTTATACATGTGACGAAGGCGCATCGAGATCTTCGTCTTCCAAAAGAACGTTTTCGTAAATTGAGAGTGAGTTGAGGAAGGAAGTGATGGAGTGTCTTGCACTTGCCTCCGCTTGCAGCTTTATTTCGTTACGCCACAGGATGAAAACAGGGGGTTTGCCGAATGGCACAGCCACAACCGAAGCGTGTGGTGGTCAAGTCTTGTACGAGGAATGCTTGGAAGAAGACCTGAGGGAAAGAACGAGGCTGAGCCGTAGCCTTTTCTGTTGCAAGCAGCAGATGTCATAGCCGAGCTTCCGATAATCCGGCAGGTCCCTCAAAGCTAAGCAGAGCGGAAGATAGTGTTGATTCGTTACCCAGCACCTAGTTGTGGAGTATCTATCTTTCGTCTGGAGTCTTCCAAGTAATCCCCATGCTAGTAGAGTATGGGAGTCCTTGGCTTTGATGACAGCGTGGCAACATTTGGGGTGCAGAAGGGACTCAATAGAGCAAATACCTCAACATCTAGAGGATGCTATTTATGGCAACAATAGTCTTTCATAAAGACCCCTGATATCATCAGATGAATATCTTGAACTCCAGGAAACAATATCAGATTGGTCACAAAGAAGTTTGGCAGGCGGCTGGTAGGTGGAATGAAGATGGAGATGCCGTAAACTAACCGAGTGCAGCCCGATTTCGGTCGCGGGGTAACGGGGAGCGGCGCCAATTTTATGTGGACTGATGATGATGATGGTGAGGGGATGAGGGGATGAGGAGTGGTCTGATTTGGATTTGTAGCTGTGTAACTGGGTTGTTCAACTGGAGATCATCTATTTATTTCTCGTTGTTTCAGTCTTCGTATTCTCTGCGTTTGTCTTTATCATCTCAACAGCATATAAGTCCATTGCCCATCCAAACAACGAGGAATTACAATCAAAATATCTACCGATCCCATTCTACCAACCCAAAATTATCATCACAATGTACGAATCAACGATAAACTTCACACTGGATACGGTTTGTCCTTGGTAAGTCAACTAATTCATGGCAATTTTCACTTCTACGGGAACTTGCTAACACCCTTTTCTTAGGACTTACCTGGCGAAAAAGAGGTATGATTTCTTGAGATAAAATACTAAGAATATCAGAGTAAATGACTGACATGGGGTTCTATTTTTAGGCTCGACGAAGGTACGCATTCCACATTTATCTCTTTACATTCCAAAGAAGTGCGGGGATCCCAACCACGTGATTGACCTCCTCAGGAGTGCTCTTGAACAACCGGAATAACTCCGTTCGGAAGCACTCATCATTTGGTTATTTCAATTTCTCTTGAAACTGGGCCGTACCAAGTCACTCCAAAAAAATAATCCCAAGATGCCAAAACCACAAACTAACACCCCCAGCCCTCCGCCTCGTCCGCTCCACCGACGCCGCCCAAAAAGTCTCCTTCAAAATCCACTACCACCCCTACCAACTCTACCCCACCGCGACCCAAGAAGGCGAAGACAAATACGCCTGGTACAAAAAATCCAAATACGGCGACTCAGAAGAGAAGATGCAAATGTACATCACCCTAATGACAGCCTACGGCGTCTCAGCGGGCATAAACTACAAATTCGCCGGCACCATGGCCAATTCCTTGCACGCCCATCGCGTGATCCAATATTTTCAGACTGCGAAAGGTCCTGAGGTGGCGGATAAATTGGTTTTGGCGCTTTATAGGATGTATTTTGAGGATGAGAAACATCCTAGTTCTAAGGAGACCTTGATGGAGGCTTGTAAGGAGGCGGGGATTGAGGAGAAGCAGGCAGAGGAGGTGATTGGAGATGAGGAGAAGGGGTTGAAGGAGGTGAAGGCCTTGATTAAAGAACAGGAGTCTAATGGGGTTGATTCTGTGCCGTTGGTTATTATTGAGGGGAAGAGGAGGGATATTACTGTTACTGGGGCGAATGAGGTAGGGGACTATGTTAAGGCATTGGAAAGTATTGTTAAGGAGAGTAGTTAGGGAGATGTGCATGATTTATTTGTATCAAGTTTTTTCTATCCCTTTATGAATTCTATTTTCTTTTAATTCAGAGGGTATTCGATGTATTTACTGTTAATTATAGGGTAAAACTATTATTTACCGTACTTATTATTTAGAAGATATCCACAGAAGGGTCAAAGCAGTAATATATGGGTAGCGCACTAGGAACTTCGAGAGATTCGTCGTAACCTTAATTTATTTCGGGATTCGCTATTATCTAAGACGTAATTGGTTTTTTAACGCGAAGTAGGAGTATCCTATGGCGGAAATGGGAATGAATAGCCATAAGAAAAAAGAGACGAGGAGTTTTCAACATGTTAGACATAAGTTTTCTTCAAAACGTAACATGAACTCGTATTGATAGGAGGTTAAATCAATCACGAATGAACAATACCGGCTCTACAGATCGGAACCTAACAGAGCGGCCAGGAGTGTGAGGGATTGGGCGGAGTAATGCGAGGTCCATTGTTGGTTTTTTCACATCAACCGGAGTGTTACAAAATATTCGGTAAAGGCGTGGTTGAGAATTGGCCCGGTGCTTGCATGTACAACAGGGTGTATATATGTGACTGCAACCCCACAGGAATAATCCCAACACCACCCTTTTAGAATCTCAGAATGGAATGGCTACTCTCCGTTTCATCGCTGAGGAGGGGGGCGTGACTTGGACTACCTCGGAAAAGCGTTCACAGATCCTGACACCCAGAAGAACCGCAGAATATTCTACTTCAGTAGAAAGTCTTTCAAGGTGAAGTTGATTACTTGTCTCGGCTCGTGAAAGTTGGAAACTTAATTATTGAGATAGGAAAAAACAATTACGTAGGTCGTTCGTCACTAACTCCCGTCGCAAGCATGTAATCAAATTGCCTATAAGCAGACTCATGAAAATTCCGCAGTGTAAAGTATCGTTTGGGATGTCAAACCATTCAATCCTTCAAAATGCTCGTTTCTGTATCAACACTCCCTCTCGTACTTAGTAACATTAAAGATACCCTCTAGACAAAAAATCCTCTCCCCTTTCTGCGTTTTGGCCTCGGCTCTGACGATCCATTCCCCCGTAAGATTCATGAAAGGGTAGAGTGGCAGTGCTGGGGAGTTTATTTCCGCATGACCCGTTTGGATGGCAGGAGAAGCACGACTCATCCCAAAGTAGTCCTTTCGGTCACCAATTACATTTGGAACCGACATCTTCTGCCAAACCTCAAGATTGCACAATGGCCAATCATACACTGGTGCTAGTTCATCGCGACCATCAATGTTCGCTGTGATTATGAGCCACTAGGAATTTAATTAGCTGACTGGTTCGCGAGACATAATCGCAAGTCGACGGAGGTTTGAGCGTTGATCGGGTGGAGAATGAGGTGTAGTACTCACAGGGTTGTCACCGGTGGCAGCTGTAAACTCTCCGTCCATAGTAATGTATTCAATAAACCCGCTAATTTAGAGGCTTTAGAGACTGGCAGTGGTGTAACTGGGATCTCACGACAGGGGGTTTAAGCTCACACTTGTGGATGTGTTGGGTTGAACATCAGGTCCCTGATTTGGAAAATATCGTTGGAAGGGTCTGAGCAGTGATACGCCGGAGAATAACCTGGGACTTTGAGTGATTTGTCGTATTTTGAATTGAGGTCGGAGTGCGTAAGTGGTGACGGCGGAGACTTAATTGTTTGTTGGACAGGCACTGTTGGCAGCAAGCCTGCTAAAATTGTTCGAGGGAGAATGGCAACGAGAGTGAAGAACAGAGTACAACGGAACATTTTGACGTTTTGTATTGGATGTATGAGATAATTTTGTTTTCAGTGCTCCTTTGAAAAGAGAAAAGAAGTTGGGGAACTGAGAGATATAAATGCGAAATCAAGATTAGGTCGCAGCAGTGTCGGAGGGAGTAGGGCTGAGTTGTGTTGACATAACACGGCCTGGATGGGCCACCACCAACAGCCATGCCTTACTGATTTTCTTCGATTTCTGGTAAATCATCGTTGGTGTTAATTACCCGGAGTTTAAAGTCGGAAGTTGACAGCGAATAAGCGAAGGCGCAGGAAATATCCAACAAATACGGCCCCCAAATTGTAAACCCTCTCCATTGGTCGCTGATATTTGAAAATATTTCTTGTGTTAACTCCAGATTTATAGAAGTACCTTTTTCATATTTTAGTTGAAAGTGATGATTACTTTTACAAATGCCAATGTGCCAGCCCTGCCCCCTCTTATATTCACAAAGCTTATATAAAAGGGAAATAGGGAGTGTACTTAGTAGCTTATTAACAGTTAGTTTCCACCGCACAGCAGTTTTAAAGCCCCTAGAGTGAATAATCATTTGATCTTAGTTAACCACGTGAGTCGCTTAAATCAGGGGGAGGTTCCCAGGTGATTTCCATCTTGAACAAGAGTCGAAGTAAGATAAACAATTCATTAAGAACCCAGTATAGAAAAGATACCCAATTAGGATTGAGAATCAACCCAAGTAGAGGAAAATCACGATTGTTTCAGTTATTCTCGATCTTGAACGACAAAATCAACATCCGCAAAATACGTAATATTTCTTTCCAAGACGTTCCCAACTTTCTCTCTTGGAATTCTACCAGTTCCGTCGACGATCACTCAAACTTGCAAGGCATTCTGGAATCTTGCTTCTCACGGTTGGTTCATACAGCGTTTCTTCCTCATCCCCGCCTGGGACCCATTCAAGCAACAACTCACGAACAAGTCTTGTGTTCTCCTGTAGGACTTCGGTCTGGGTTGGATTCAATTTGAAAGATCTGCTATCAAAGGTACTAGGATATGCTAAATAAAAACGACGTTTTATTGGGCCGGTGCTAGAAGCTGTACTCCCATTCCGCACGGATTTTGAACCTGGAAAAGCGTGCCTTCCCAAATATGAGCGAGACTTATTCCAGAAGCCTCCATATTCTCTTGGTTCTTTATTACTGAGGCTCCATTTCCCGTTCTCAAGGGACCATTTTCCACATTTGCTTCAACCTCGAGGGCAGGAGAAGCTACCTATGGGTGAAACTTGCCGTATATTTGTTGCTGGCTCTTCATCTGAGTCTTGTGTTTTCCCTTTTTGATTCTCCATTTGGGGTGGGTCCTCAATTCTCGACGACGATATGTGATAATCCTCCTTCTATACGGAAGATGGTTTAATCTCAAACTTGTGGTTTTGTTGGTATGAAATTCATAGTCCTAATTTGAGAAAGATCATTGGAAAGTTCGGAGTAGTGATACGCTGGCGACTCCCCTGGTACTTTGAAAGATTCATCATATAACTTGATTTTGGAGGCCGTTGAGGGGTGTATGATGGATTGCTGGAATAGAACGACTAATCGTTGTTCAGCTGTCGAAATTTCCTGAGCCAAAAGAGGCATAAAAGTGACAAATAAAGTATGAAGAAACATCGAGTATAGTCAGTTCAGAGAATGGATGTGGATTTGCAATGTGGTGTGGTAGTAATCTCGTTGGTGTATGTTTTCCTTGCTCTCGGTATGTAAAAGCCGAGACAGTACAGCACCAGTACAGTGACTGAAATGTTGGTATTTTCGAACTAGCCAGGGGGGGCTCCAGAAGCAGGCACAGACACACAATAAATAAGCTTGATAGAACGCCCAGCGCTTACATGCTACCTGCAGCAAGTTCTGTGACAAAGCTTGTAGTTGGTAGAGTGACTTTAGACAGGGCGTTCGTAGATCCCGAAGAGAAATGAAATTGCAGTTTTGTTGTAGAAAAAAGCAGTTTTAAGGTGTGTTTAATTGAATTTATTTCTAACTATGTGGTGATATTGAGCGCACCCTGTACACAGAAAATTCTCTCTCCCTTTTGTGTTGTAGCCTCAACTCGAACCTTCCACTCACCAATGGGAACCATGAAAGGATGCAGTGGCATGGGGGGTGTTGCTATTCTTGCGTAACCCTTTTCAATGGCTGGGGGACAGGAACGATGAAATCCAAAATTTGGTACACGGTCACCTATTGGGTTTGGGACAGTGATATCTTGAAAGATATCGAGATCGCATAGTGGAGAGTCGTACATTGGCCCTAACTCTTCACGGCCATTGATACTCCCGGTGATATAAAGCCACTGAGTATTTTTGTTAGAACCCGTGGCTCAAAAATGAAGGTGTTACTCACTGGAACTTCACCGGTGGGAGCTTTAAAATGGCCTGTGTGATGAATATCTTCATAGAACCCCCTGTT
Organism: Hymenoscyphus scutula; assembly: GCA_001399465.1. Classification (NCBI taxonomy): domain Eukaryota; kingdom Fungi; phylum Ascomycota; class Leotiomycetes; order Helotiales; family Helotiaceae; genus Hymenoscyphus; species Hymenoscyphus scutula. The sequence goes on along the minus strand of LKTO01000003.1, from coordinate 297,696 downwards.
TTGTAAAAGTTAAGCTAAAGATTTTTGAATGATAGGGTTTAGGGATACACTCACACCCGCGGATTGGTCGGTCTGAACATCATACTTGTTATTTGGAAGATATCTTCGGCGGGGTCAGAGCAGTGATATGCAGGTGACGCGCCAGGGACTTTGAAAGCTTCATCGTAATTCGTTTCGAGATTGGATGTTGCCAGAGGAAGCATAATTGCTTTTTGAACGGGAAGTGTTGGTAATCGTCTTGTCGCGAAAATAACTTGGGGAAGAATTACCATAAGGAAGAGAGGAGTGGTATGGGACATCTTGGATTAAGCCTTCTTGAAAGACAATCAAGTCGAATGGATATTGGATGGGAAGGTGAATAAATAAAACCGTCCTGTTTTTGCTGTTGCTGCTCCCCGTGAATCACAAGCGAAAGGATTGGGAGGGGAGGGCTGAGTCAATACGAAGCGCAGGTGTTGGTGTTTTCAAATTAGCCAGGGGTTGGTACCAAGTAGTCGGTACAGGGGGCCAGGCGATGTACAACGTTGTAGTTTGAAACGTTTCGGGCGCTTACAACGTTGTACAGCTTACTTTCGGCAGGAGATATACGACCCCAACGGGAAAACTTCCAACACGACATGTAGAGTTGGGCAGTGACAATTATAAACGGAAAGGGGTTTTTGTAGTAGGCGATATTGACTAGCCCTTTTCTGGTTAGTTTATTCGTCCAATGGAATGTTCGTCCAATGGAATAACCCACGGCGCGTTGGTACAGTACTAGTCAACAGCTATTAAGCGATTTGTGCAACCCCACCAAAAACGCTGTTTTGCCTAGTTTAGAAAGACGTAGTAATAGTGTGCCTGTAAACCAAGTTTCTACAATTAATTTCTAGTTATATTTCGAGTATTATGTATCTTTTGTATAAATGGAATTTTTTTTTAAGTGTAGTCTCCTTATAGGGGGGATAGACGCGCGCGGAGTCGTGAAATTTTACACAAAAATCACGATATTTGTATGTAAAACCGATGTTTTTTCCGAATTACTATACTTTAAGGGACTACACTAAGAGGAGTAGTTTTATAAGGCGAAATGTGAATAATAGAAAATACTGTTATTACAAGGGCTAGTATGTATTGAGTGCCACGAGGGGTCTAAGCGCCTTTTGTCCGCTGCAGCACTCCCCACCTAATTTACTATAGCCGCTACAAAGGACAACAATAAGTATATATATATATATATAAATACATGAAAATAAAGCTATTTACACCCTCTATCTATTTAACCCTGGAAATTATTGTCTCCTTTATTATTAATACACTTTTAGGCAGTATCCTTTATACCTAAAATGATTTCATTTATAGTTTCCTGAGACATATTATTCCACTCCTCTATCCAAGCCTTATAAATCTGTTTCTTTGTAGTTGGAGTAATAGGTCTTAACCTAATTTAAGCTCTTATATAGGCCCAATAGTGCTCAATTGGGTTAAGATCCGGTGACTGTGGAGGGTGGAAGTAGCGGCGGATAGAGTTATAGGCCAGAGTTTCCCTTGTACCCCAAGCTACATGAGGAGAGGCGTTGTCCATAGCTAAATAGATCTCTTTTCTTCCAAGTCTTTTAAGATCTTACATCCAAGGGATAAGCTTAGGCTCAAAGTAAGTTATACAAAGCCGGTACTAATCTACCCCTCCCTTACTCCGATCCCCACGCGTAATCCTTCTATTCCTTACAAATATATCCTCATTTGCACGCTTCCCAGGAGGCTTCCTTCCTCTCCTTTTCCAATCTCTCTCCTTTGCAACTTCCGCCCACTGAAACATCATACGCAAGAACCTGTCCCAAGCCTTATTCCGATTCTTCAAGTCTGCTATAGCCTCTACAATCTCCTCGTCTATTTCGCTCTCAAAGATATAACAAGGGCCGGCAGCCTTCCCTAGGCATATTGCGCCAAAGAACTGCCCATCCGAGTACCCCTTTACAGTCTCCTTCTTTACGTCCTTGTAGTAGTGTTCAGTACGTGTGTTATGCCAACATTAGTCTATTCCCTCGAGCTCTAAACGAATAGAAGCCGCATCAATAAAGACAACTTGCATAAGGTCTACTTCGAGAAGCCGATGCGCTGCCTCTACTCGCGCCTTCATTAACTCAGGAGTTAATTCCGGCTTAAAACCGCCGACTGAAAAGGAGTAACCCTCATCGTACATAGCTTACTGTAACGACAACTCGGAGAGGTTCTTAGAGGGGTCTTTGTTATTGCGAAGGCCGAGTTCAGTAAGGAGAGTAAGGTTACTCTTTCTTCGGCTTTTGTGGCTAGCAGTAACGTGTGCGACAATTCGTTTTCGTAGAGAGAGAGTAAGCTTGAGGGGGCGCCCAGAGCGCGGTCGGTCCTGGCAGTTCACAATCTCTTGTAAAGGCCCTCCTTTCGTTCCACCACTTCTAGTTCGCTGTCCATGTTCCTTCGATCTTTGGCGTATATCCCGGACAGCTCTCGCAGAGACAGGAATGTCGGGGGGGGGGTTGGGTTCGTCCAGATAGCTGCTTCTTGTAGGGAGTCGCGTAAACCTAAAGAAGAGACAATTGAAGTACGCTGACTAACTGGAACCTTTCTTCTTGAAGTCTTGTGTACTCTATCGGTCCTGCCTTTAGAATGACGAGGTTTTTTGGCTATAATAAAGAATAGTTATTTGATAACTAATAATTAAAGGGTGTTGTTTACGTGTGGTTTTGGGGCTGATACAAGCTCGGGCCCCGCGTGGCACTTAATACATACTAGCCCTTGTACTATAATAACTAAGGACTGAGAAGGAATAAAAATAAAAGTAATCTATCGGGTTAAATCGCATGACTAAAAGTATGGGTTTTGGTGTAAAACGGGGACTCGGTTAACAGCTGTTGATGGTGACTGTAGTGTGAGCCAGGAAGGGTCGTGTTGCAAGTGTGTACAAGTCAATCATTTGGCTTCTCCCGTGACATGCAATGTAGGGTGGGTCATAATCTGGGAACGAACTTGAAATTTATAGAGGGGAAAAGGGATAGAACAATGAAATACAAATTGTCTTAAATGCTAACTCTGAACATAAACCCGCACCAAATAATACCAAGACTACTAGAAAGTGTATCACTTTCATCCTAAGCTCCTCTGGTAGCTTGTTCTAAAGATTCCGAAGCCCTTTCCCTTCTCGCGTTTGCCTCCTCCCAAACGGCACACAACATTCTCAGGTTGTTATCTTGGACGGCGGGAACCTCTTCACCCCTCACGAGTTCGAGGTCATTTCCAATCTCCCTCAAGCAATTATCGACAGCTTGTTGGAGCTTTACCCTGAGGTCTTCAAGTAATGCTCCAAGTGCTGCGATGAACAAATTTTTGATAACTGTGAAAAGCTTTGGGTTATCGGAAATTTGTCTTTTCAGCCGCCGAATTCGTCTCTGGGTGACCCCATTTCCTGAATCTATTTCATTATACATAGACTGCATTCGATGCATCACGAATGATGACGAGTGGGTCTTCAACAGATCGTGGAATGTGGTTCTAAAGAGATGAAATCAATCTATCTAAACTCAAAGTTACAGGGAATGTAATCAAACTTACTGAAGCTCTTCCACAAACCATGTGGTAACATTCTCAATCTCGTACTCAAGGTCTTGGTGACGCCGAGGAAAGGTCAACAAGAAATCGTCAACTCCCTGGAGTTCTGTGTTTTGTTAATACTCTCTCTCGTATTTAAGATATAATCACAACTGACGTACGACCTAGCCTTATTGGCATCGCAGTCAGTGCATTGTGAGTTGACTGCTTGAATACGTTGAGAACCCTTTGGCTTTCAACTTGAAAGCGTTCCTCAGATGGCTCCATATCTTCCACCATCGCTTTTATGATTTCCGCGTTCCAATCTGTATATTCTTGCCTTCCTGTGGAATGAGCTCCGTCATTATTCCAAAAGGCCAAAAATGTTGCTACTTCTTGGTTAGAACCGCAATATAACAAAGTTTCGTTCTAGAATGAAAAAGTTACCGGAATGCCACTACAATTTATGTTAGCAGCGTCTTGTATTAGTTTAGACTTTTGCGACCTACTCGTTCAAAACTTGCGACCGCAGAAAGTGCTCTCACTTCCCATCTATTTGTGCCTTGAGCTACAACCAAATTAGCTCGAGTCTTCTATCAAGCTAGTACGGAAGTTCATACTGAGTGGTTGATAGAGCAGCCGATTTTTGGCAAGGGTCATCTGGTCATGACTGACTCCGACGGACGTATCGAAGATCTAAGTTCAGTCAGCTCTTTCTCGGTCTCTGTTATGCTATTCCCACAGTTCGAAGTTCGGTCTTTAACTCATCCAAAAGTCCTGGATCTCCTGGCTGAACAGCCGCTTCACCCGCAACTCTAGCATTAAGCCATAACCCAATTTGTTGAATCAACGTCAACAGTTGAATGTTGAGATAGTGCTTCGTCTCTTCTCTGTGAGAAATAAAAGGGATGCTGTTGATATATTCTTGAACAAGAGGAATTTCTGAGCTTTCCATCTTTTGATCTGCTATGAAAGTTCTTTCAACACCATTGGAAACTCTTTGGTTTCGTCTCCTTCTTCCCTCGATACTCTCCTTCAAATCAGCCCCACAACGGTGGAGTGTATTGGACACACAGTAAACTTTGATATCTCGCTGGACGTGGTGAGATGCGTAACGTCTTTGGAATGACTGTTTGACATGTGCATTTCGAAGCGAGATAAGTTCATGATTCAGTCTAGATAAGGTTAGAATAACTACAATTTAAACTCGATGTGATACCATACTGAACCTTGAATTTGTCCCTGGCTGTGAATAACTCCTCGTCATCTGCTTCTCTTATCTTCTCGCGAAGATCGTTGATGTTGTTGGCGACCTCGTCTGTATGAGGGACGTCTCTTAAGATATCCCCAATTTGCGTCGGATTCTTCACGTGTTAGAGACTTGAGCAGAAAGAGACTCGGATTAAATACATTACAATCTACCTCTGATTTGGTACAGATAATTGCGACCCCTTGTTTCCTCTGCAGGCTATTAAAATTCCTGCCAAGTTGTCGAACCATTATTGCTTCCACTCCTTGGTTAGTTACTGCTCGAATGAGATCCGTGAGCAGAAATATTTCATCGCAATGCTTCAATCTCATTTCGGCAACTCTCATTCGTGCGGTATTCACATCGTTAAAACCTGAGAATTTTAGCTTTATTGTTCCTGGAGAGGAGTATGAAAACATACCTGGAAGATCAACGAGAACAATGCCGTTCTGTAATACCTCAGCCGTGAGATAAACCCTGCGTTTTGAGTTAGTTACAGTATCGATTTCAAAGCGTAACCACGGTATCAGGGTTTTCTATTACTAACAACTGCAACTCTTACAGAAATTCACAGCAGAATATAAGGGAAGGTTCTGAGGAGCGGAGAGTGTATAACTCAAAAGTGGACTTACCTTATTACTTTGATAAAAGGCCATATCCAGTTAACCAAGAAGCCATCTCTCCATCTAACACAATCATCTTCGTTATCTGCGGTATGAACAATCGTGTTGACATCAAATCCTCGTGGCCATTGCCTGCGATCCCTCCATTCCAAAACAGTTCTTACAAGAGCTTCGGTAGTTCTCTCACGGCTCTGGAAGAATGGCTCTTGACACTCTGGAAGATCTTCGAAGGCACCACTCAAAATACCCCACGCCGTATTCGCTCTTCTCTGTAGCCTCAATGTTTCAGTAGCGCCGGGTCTTTCGTTGCTGGCTGGGTCCAGGAGGTGATATCGTCTGTAATCTAAAACACTTTGACGCAACAGGTCCTCCATCTCTGGCTTTCCCATGCATTCGACCTCAAAGGTATAATTGGCGATATCGCTTTCTCTTTTGCATCGATACTCTGTTACTGCTGCAGTACAAGCATTTCCTGTGCTTCCCTTTCGAATCGAAGTTAGTTTCGTGGAACGAAACGCGAGGAAGCCCCACTTACGGTTTTGGCGAGGTTCTTTCTCCCGAGAAGGCAATTGATCAAGCTACTCTTTCCTATAACAGCCTAAGCAAAGAATCTCCGTATCCGAAACAAATACTCACCGACACCCGAATCACCTATCAACCCAATTGTAAATTCAACTGGGGATTGGTAACGCCGAAGCTCTTCGGCAAGTCCCAAGATACGCTGAAGATTCGGTCGGTCCTGATCTGCTAAGGAAGTCCGTCTGAGAGCATCCGCCAAAGTCCCGCTGATGGATCTCCCCTCCTCAATTGCATCTTGGATGTTTTGATTCATTCTCGTGCGAGATTGAACCGTGGTCCTGGGATGGCAGCTGCCTAAACTTGAGCTCGTACAGTCGACAAAGTTCGCTCAGCAAACCAATTTTCTTTATTGATGTGAGGTATGTGCTGTTGAGAAACGACAAGAGAAGAAAGAAGAGTAAAAATTGGAATGCAAGATCTGGGTAGCAAACTACCAAGATAGATAGATGCCAGCCGCTCGACTGAAGTATCTATCACGAAGCCTTGAAGGGAGGCTGTGCCCTACACGATGCATCGACAACGGTCTCAACCCTAGCATTTTCAGACTTGGTTGACCAATGATGGGGTACTTCCAACATCTTCAGCCGAATAAAGAGTCCAACCCGACATGGGTGGGAACTATTGCGTTTGGGGCGGACTGTAGGACCAGGTCAGTCCATTCCCGGTTGCATGTACTGAATTTTCCAAACAACTCCCCCAATTGATATGCCTTGATAAGCGCTTGGGAGACTTTGTAACAGGGTCGTGGTCGCACCCAGTTTCGCGCCGCATCGGCAACCCCGCTTACGCGGGCATGTTGCCTTTTTTCCATAACAGGCCTTAGAATAGTGACAGAAGCCTAAGACGGCCTGCAGGATGTTCTCTAAAGGTTATAATCGTTTCACGGGTACAAGTATTCAGAAGATCCTAGAATTATGTTGTTTCCTTCGTCACGTGCGGGTCACGTTTTATCTTATTTCACAAATCAGCTTGGCAAAGCTCAAGTCATGTAAAAAGAGAGGAGAGGGTAGATGGGAAAGGGGACGAGAGAGGAGCAGAGGCCAAGTTTCTGGTTTGATCGAACTAGTTGTTATTAGTAGATCTCGATAACGAAGTCGTGACGTTTAGCCAGCTGAATCAATTACCTCACACCTGAATATGATTCGAACTAGTAAGTCAGCTCCTCACTAATTCGAAAAATATATTTCGAGATGCTTTCAGCGGAAAATTGCAACATCAACACCTTCTTTTCAAAATACTTTCACTACTCAAACAAATCGCAAAATGGCTCCAACTACTCTATCTTTCTCCTCGGACCCCGAAGAGGAAGCCCGCATCAGAAGGGAAGAACGAGCTAAAAAGTCACCTATCGTGCGAGAACGCGGTAAGCCACCTTCAAATACGAATGTTATTGCAATTGCTAATTCTGGCAGCGTTCGAGATTTACAAAGCCGATACACCGAGATGCTCTTACGAGGAATTCCGAGACTTGGAAGTTCATAATCGATGGATGGCGGATATATATCTCAAAATAGCTCTGAATGGATGGCGGGCGCGATACAACAAGTTTCGCAACTTCCCAGTAAGAAAAAGAGGTCAGATTGTCTCACATTCTTGTTTTGGCAGAACTAACAATTCAAACAGCCTTTGAAAACTACAAGAGGGATCATCCTGATACGCACTTCCAAGGAATGAAGGACTTGTTGAATATCGATCATCCGCAAACAGACTACTATCTTGACACTGCTTTGCGGGAGGTGGAGGCTGAGGCGAATGAGAAGAAGATACAGAGGAGGGAAGAGATAAGGTCGAAGAAGGGAGTGTTGCAGAAGACCTGGTACCGCTTAGCACATTGAATGACGATAGTAGGAAAAGACTTGGTAGCACTTAGTCCTTTCGATTAGATGTCACAACAGTTTCAGCAAAAGATTCTTGTGGGGTATTCCCGTATTTGAAATAGTCTCTTCGTCTTAATTGAGTGTCTAATAGGAGAATTAGTTGCTTCTACCCGAGGACAAAATTCAATTCCAGAATTTCCAAAGCTTTCCATTCACTCTTGTGCTTGATTAGGATATTCGTAACAACGCCTTGCTAGCGTAGGCACTAGCTCCCTCCATGGGTATAAATAGCCCGCGCAAGCATTTGTCAGATTGTTTGTTCGACTACCACAAGACAACAACATCATCTCCAAGCAAAACCACCCTTCCAAACAATTCGACCTGTTCATTACAGAATGATATTGGATCCAGTCAGAGTATCGGTAGAGGAACAGCAGGGCCTCCTCGACGACCACTTGAGTGAATCCGAAGATATGGTTTCCGAATCTTCCTCGCCCCTTTCGACAACACAAACTCAACAACCCTTCACGGATACAGCACCTCCTTTCTCCTCTCCACAACAAATCCAACCAAATGCCACCGAAACACCCCAACACCCAATCACCGACGACAAAACCCTCGACCGAGATCTCGAACTTGGTAACAGCCCACGCAAGAACGATAAAGGCTGCGATGGCAATTGTACTGCCTTCCAAGTGATCGCTGTTTGTCTCGTTTTCCTTTGCGTGGCTCCTTCTATTGTTCTTTGCCTCATTCTTTTCCACGAAGTTGAGCGTGTTGACAACCTGGTAAGTTTCTCTCTCGTTCTCTACAATTTTTAATAAGCTAATTCAAACTCGTAGCTATCTCATTTCGTGGGAAATTCTTCTCATACCAATTGATCCCAATTCTACTGATGCTATCGCTTGGATTTGACGTGACATTTGTATGGATTTTCTCTATGGTATGGTGTGGTACTGGCAGACCAAAAAGGAACATGAATTTACAACCGCGCTTTCGGATAAAGGACGAAGAAGAGAATTGAAAATCTGTGGGACTTTCTCTCAGGCTATTTATTCTCCCTGGGGAAATGCCCAGTCAAACACATAAAGAATTGAAGAGTTCCCTTCCTTTATTACGTGAACAATAGAGCCGACAAGACGTGAAAGCAGTTTCCCCGCGCACCTCCAAGCGAGTCTGTGTCACGGTATTTTCCCCGCAAAATCAAACCACACAAATTTACCTTTGACTGTTGTCGTGAATCTACCCAGCGTAAAAATTCCCATGCATAAAAATAGAACCCAAGTTTTTCCAACTCCCGCTCTAAGGGTCGGTAAACAGGGGCCGATTTTGACCCCTCTGCGTCAGCCTGTCCAGAGGCCACCGAAACACCATAAAAGAGGTCGCAAAAATATCCAAAAAAATATCCAAATACCTCTCAGACCCCGAATAATCATGCGTCCAGGTTTTAGACATTTTCATACAGAAGTTGTTGAGTACTGTATGTTTCTTTGATTTTGAAGTGAGTGTTAGAAATCTTGCGTAGGTGAGGTCATGTGATACGGGGGGTTCCGAAATGTCCTTCTCACCCGTAAACAAGCGAACGAAAATAATCCGTGCCCTTTTCGTCGTCATTCTCACGATCTCAAAAAGAATCACCCCATCCCAACTGTTCATCAGCCCACACGAGCACAGCGTTCCCAGTTCGCCGGGACCAATTTCTGCCACGTTTCGCTTACATTTTGAAATAACCAGGCTTCTCATTGGCCATGCGAGTGAGTTGCATCGCACGATACCGAGTGGTTTCGTACGATGGAAGGATTTTGTGGCATCATGTTATTCCTTTGGGTGCGAAATCAGGTTGGAAAAGTCTAAACGGCCGGGCCATTTGACGTAGAGGTGAGGATTGGGATGCGAGTATATATTGTCTTTATCCGCATGTGTTGTTCTATTCTTCATTCTTCTCTATATCATAGACAACTACATCTCTACTCCACCCCACACAATCTCAACTCTACTGTTACAAATACACATCTCATCTCAATCACTCAAATAAATCTCCTCATCATTCTCAATCAAAAAACATCAAATTCAAAATGAACGCCAGAACTATCATCCCACGTATGGCCCGCTTCACGGCTCCTATGGTCAAGCCAGCACAAAGACGTCCTCTCTCCATCGTCCAACGCGCTCGTCAAACCATCAGATCGTTTGAGCCTCATCCATTCGAGAGATACCCAGTCACCCAAGTCGGCGCAAAGGCAGATTGGGCCAGAGCATTCGGAAGATTAAGAGCACCTGCTATGTTGTATGTTTCACTCACTCCACATCTTAGTAAAACACAAACTAATAATATCCTCCAGTTTCTTCCCCGGTTTCGCAGTCGTTCTTGGCTGGCCCTTGGTCGCAGAGGCAGTCGTTGACGGACATCTATGAATGTTCTTGGTGTAATAATTTGAATCTTCTACTTCGAAAAGTTGTATATATTGGACCTCTTTTAGGGGGGTGTACCCATTGTTTCTTTTGTTGGATAAGGGCGGCATTTTATGGAGTTTTGTTTTTGGGGATACACATAAAGTTGTACTGGAGTATTGAAAAGATTAGAATGTAGACTCTTTACGTAGGGCTCTTTCTTATTAAAGAAACAACAAATACATAAAACATTTAAAAATTACTTCCATAGTCCATGACAACCCTGCTGACACTCCAAAGTTCGAGCGTTACTCATCTTCAACTACTTTCTCCGGGGTGGTTTGAGGCAGTTTACAAAGGGGACAGTTTGTTCTTTTAACTCTCGTAAGTTTCTGGGTTCATCGCTACAGTTGTTGGTCATAATTCTATGCGTAAGGAGCGATTTGGGTGAAGATTACTCTTTCAGTACCTCCTTATACATAAAATTTCTTCGATGAAATCGGTTGCCAGACTCAGAAACTGTTTGACTCAAGCATTCAAATCAAATCAACAGCGCACAAAATTTATAATTCAGCCAGCTTCACGTGAAGAACGCCGGTTTGTCAAAATAGTAATCTTCAAGAACAGAGTAAATAGTTTAAGTATTGTAAGTTTCCACCAGCATCAACGACCTTTTGCCCCAATTACTCTCTCCAAAGAGTACATGTGTAATATGAATATAGAAGCATGTGACTTGCAGTTTTTTGTTGCAAATCGCAAATAAAAACCGATTACCGCATCTGCGGGTAATCGAACTTTGAGCCACAGGATGTTTATTGAATCAAGCCACTCACGTGTTAATAAATTGGAATCTTCCTAAATCCATGGACCCTCTCCAAATGTCCGAGGACTTATTAACCCGATAGGTTCAGACACGTAATATCGTCTCCATACTTCTCAGTCCAATGAAAGCAAAAAGCAAACTCTTTACCATGTGACGTGGGTTAAAACTTTTTATTGCATATCGCAAAAGCTGTCACAGCGACCCAAAGGGGGGGGTCCCAAGCGTGTCTTACCCGCTCAGGATCTTAACCCTCGCCTTGTTGATGAAGATATAAATCGTAAAAATGCGAAATAAATTCCAATCAAATCCAAAGAAGCCAATTGGTTCAAATTGTGATAATTGTAACTTAAAATCTGTGTTTATATCTCTTTATTGTGAGTAGTATGGCAGGCAGGTGTACTGAAATCTATGGATTATTCCGTACACGAGGAGCTTACAGCCTCTGGTGAGAGTAGACAGGATGTTTCGTAATCGCTTAATCCATGGGGTTGACCAAATCACGAACAAAATACCTAGCAAAATACCTAGCAAAATACCCTGCAACATACATCTTGCCTATTGCTACTGGAGGCTGCTGTACGAGGAAGTAGCGACTGCATCAAAGACCCCGTCTAATGCAGTCAGCTTATGAGTGAAAAGATAACAGAATGCTTAGCTGGGGGAAAAAAGGTGTACTCGAGTACAAGAGGACCTTACCTCCCTCAACATCTTCACAATAGTTGTGTCGCTGAATATCTCAATTCACGTAACTCGAAACCATTGCCAAAATGACTACTCTAGATACACCAGAGAAAACCACCCAAGTCTGGAGTCTAGGAATGTCAAAAACAGGAACAGCTTGTACTTCCTCCCCATTTTCTCCAAGTCTCCCTACTCACAAATACCCTACCTGCAGCAATACAAGCAGCTCTCAACATCCTCTCCTTCCCCAGTACCCATGGCTATACCCTCTATGACCAACCCTCCTCTGTATCCCACGCATGGACACACGCCCTCCGCGCCAAATATCTTCCCCATAAATACCCAAATTTAAAACCCTACACCACACGCGCACAATTCGATACTCTCCTCGCAGCCCAAGGCCATGTAGCAGTCACCGACGTCCCAGGAATCGTAAGAAACATTCCCCCACATTCCACCCCTGCCCCTTCCCAATCTCTCAAACCGAAAAAAGAAAGAACCCCAATCCCCATCATCATAAAACAAGAAGAAGAAGAAAAACAACAACTAAATCAAACAACCCACCAGTGTTTCGCCACAGAACTAATAACCCTCTACCCAACCTCCAAAATCCTCCTCGTCACCCGAGAAGAAGGCGGCCTAGAAAACTGGTACCAAAGCTTCCACACCACAATCTACCTCCCCCTCTCCTCCAAGACAAACCTCTGGATCGCATACCTAGACACCAAATGGCTAGGTCCAATCTGCGCAGTCCATCTCTCCTGGCTAGAAGGCTGGATGAAGCTCCCACCTTCCTCCTCCCCATCCCCTGAAGAAATCGAGCGGAAGATCAAAGATTGTTATACCGCTCACTACGACCTCGTCCGACGTCTGACGCCGAAAGAGAGGTTGTTGGAGTATAAACTCGGCTCGGGATGGGGTCCTTTGTGTGAATTTCTGGAGGTTCCGATACCGAGGGATGAGGAGGGGGAGGAGATGGAGTTTCCGCATGTTAATGAGAAGGAAGCTATGAAAGTGAAGATTGATGGGGTGATGAGACAGGGGTTGTTAAATGTGTTAAGGGAGCTTGGGAGATGGGGTGGGATGGTGATGATCGTTGTTTTGGGATGGTTGTGGGTGCGGTATAGGACCTCTGAGGGGTCTATATGGAATGGTGAAGAGAACGAAGATTTGTCATTTAGACTGAAGGAAAGGTTGGATATATAAATATAAATATAAGATTAGAGAAAACTACCCCCAAGCAATCTATCTATCGCTTGTCTACTTTGGTCTATACAACTAACACTTATCCTATTTCCGACAAGGCAGAATATCAATCCACCCAAGTTTCCAGATTCCTCTAAATGCATCCCTAGAAACGCCCCAACAAGCCCAGGATGCAAAAATACAAGGAAAAAAATCAAATTACTATTTCCAAACTCATCAAGCTCATCTATGAGGTGGTCTCCCTTCTATGGATCCCCTTTATCGCTATCCGAATCACTCGAAAGATCCACCTGTTTCTTCCTGCTCTCTTCAGCCATCTCTCTATAAGTACTAAAAGTAAGCAGGAGAAACGCCCCAATAATCAGACATCCCCCAAAGATAGCTGCCGCATTTAATGCTTTCCCCGTGAACACCCAATCCGCAATGCCCACCAGGAAAATGGTAAGTAATGCAGCCACAGAACTAAGAACCGGACTGGTCAAAGAGATGAGTACCAGGAAAGAGCCCGAGAAAGTCGCGTTGGCGAGGACGGAGATGACGAGCAGTCGGGCCGCTTCTCCTTGTGGAAGTTCGAATTTTTCCCATCCGAGGACGTGGAGGATAGGAAGCGGAATCCAGAGGACGAAGAGGGTAAAACATCCAATGAGGGAGCCAAAGGTGTTTGCGAAAATCATTCCACGGCCTGGGCTCGTTCCTTCTGGTGGACAGGCAAGTTTCTTGTAGAGCACCTCGTAGAACCCGTATAGTACACTCCCAACACCGATAATGAGGTTTCCAGCCAGTCTATTTTTTGCTTCCTTCTTCCCTCCCCCTTCAATTTCTCCAGGCTCTCCGGAATCTCCGTATGCAATTATCATTACGCCGATAATTGCCACGATTACAGCGAATGATTTGTCGAAACGCAGTTTTTCGTTGAGCATCGGGACGCTGAAGGCGTATGCGAAGAAGGCGGAGCAGTTGTATATAGCTGTGAGATCCGAGGCGGAAGTCATGTCGACCGCGATGTACCATGAACCTCCCGCGACCGTGAGAGCGCATGTTACGAAGGCTGTCATTCGGAGCATGTATGGGATTGGTGAATGTTGATTTCGATGGACCGTTAATTCCTGCGTTTCTACCATCTGCGCCGTGGTTCGGACGAGGTAGATGTGTCTCCGCCAGAAAGTCTTCCACGGCATCTTCCACTTCTGCAACCGTAGTATAAGGAGTTGAAAAGGCCATAACAGCGACCAAGACCCATGGGTGAAATATCTAGACTTATTAGACCAGCGTCATCGCAAGTGTAAGCAGAGAAATACATACAACATGCAATACGCCTTATTCCATCCCAAATCCGACTGGATATAAACCGCCGTCTCGGTCTGGATCACAAAACTCACCAGACTCAACCCCAAGAAAAAGGCAGCATAAGTGTACTTCTTCCTCGTCGCCAGTTTCGCCTGCGTATCTGGACTGCGACTACGCATCGTCGACCGCCTGGTGAACAACGGGGGTCTTATACTCGGATCCGGCGACGAGTATCCCGCTCTCCCCCTCTCCGCATCGTCTTCGGCATCGTCTCTATGCAAAAGTGGTTGATGTGACCGCCCATCGGTGGGTCGATGTAAAGGAGGACGTCGGTCATCCATATCTTCAAATTCGTCGCCAAAATCGCTGAAATCGTCCTCCTCTAGCGGCGGTGTCTTGACCGAATGTCCCTTCCCAGCTATTTTCTTCCCGTACCCGTTCGAAGATGTGATCGTAGGCTCGACAGGAGGCGTCCTCGAGGAGGTTCGTGAGACGGGTCTCGAGGTTGGCAGGTCGAGGGTGGTGGATGCGAGGGTCACTTGTCGTGTTGGTGCATCTGGGGTATTGGACGCTGGATGACCTCTATGAGACATACACACGACGTATGTAAATCGAGAGAGGATTCGAATTTGGGCTTGTGAATAAATAGACGCTGGAAGCGGCGAGTTATTTATTCAGTTCAGGAGAGGAGGAATTGGGTGCGGAATTCTTATTTCGACAGATTTGTCGGTTTGCAGGTCAGCGCGGCGCACGCTTGCGGGTTGCTTAAAGAAATCACAGGGGGAGGCCTGGATTCTGCTTGGCATGACCCAACTACGGGGTCCCTGGATCCTTTTCTCCACACAGAAATACGTCACCTAAACATAGATATTTTTAATTAATTTATATTTAAATGCTTCCACATCTTTGGAATGAATTTTGGGCTTTTTAGGATTTAGTTTTATTGTAGACTGAGCGAGAAGATATATTGGGAAGAAATCAGTTGTGGAACTAGAAAAGTTCAACTACACCTACCATGCAGGCGTTATATACCCAGTCTAGCGCACATCATCAAAACAGAAAATATTTTGACGTGCATTTGCCACCAAAACATATCCACTGGTTGTTGACTCGTTACATATTCCTTCGTGGGCTTCTAAGTTGAAAGAGTCCAGTATTTAGTCTGCTCTCTTAAGGTTATCAGTTCCAAATCATTCTCGTATGGTAAAGAAGTATTCCATCTCAAGGCAGAAAGCGTTCATACAAACATAGCGAGGGGACTAAACATTGGGCCAGTTTGAATCATGAAAAGGTCAAGCGGCAAGTTTGTAACAGAACTTGATTATCGGAATCAACAAAGAGGATAAAAGGATGCCATGTACCTCTGAGACTTGCATGCTGCTTCAGCATAATCCCCAGTAGGGAGGATGAAAGATGCGAAAATCCTCATAATACAAACATACACATTGGTTTGCTCCAAATTTGCTTGCCCGGTTTGTTTGCGATAACTCCGCAACCACCGATATCTCAAAATGGAGCAATCAGTGTGGCTGGCGCTTCTCCCCCCTCTACTTGACGAAGCGAACCGGGTCGCTTTCATCATATGGGTGATTCCGTGGGCAAAAAGAACATTTCATGATTGGATTCTCATCATTGCCATTCTCCGCAACTTGGCGGGCCTCCCTCCCATAATCCCTCCACCAAACTGAACACTTTTTGACCTGGTATGTCATTGATCCCAAACTCCACGCTAAACAAACAATTGACCGATTTCCCTTCTTCACAGATAATCCTTCTTTCGGCTCGTCCTGGTGTACTGATTGAGACGCCATTCCACATCTCCGTCCTTATTCTCCAAAGTGCCTCCTCGAATCTCGAAACATCTCATCGTCATCCGTGGTCCAACCTCTGCCAATTCCACGCTCTGATAGCCCGTCTTGACAAAAACGTGATGCCTTACTTCGATGCTATCCTCGATGTTTTTGAAAGTTACCACTCTACTTCCCAGCTTGGTTTTGTTTGTGATGGCTTCCCTTGGTGGGAAAATGTGCTTCAAAATCTTGACCATTCGTTGCCCCAGTCGAGATGTGAAACCTTCAAATATTAGATGTGGATATGATTCGCTGACTGTGCCTCGGGAGCTATTTGGGATATCGTGACGGAGCACGACATTGTGAAGGGAAAATGATACCGTCGGACCGTGGGGGAAATGTGACAAGGTCAAAGCTGTGGGGGTTCCACGATGTTCATGGAGTAGTACAATGTCTGATAATCCCGAAGCCTGCGCAGATTGTACCAAGTTTGGAAGAATCAAGTTTCCTCGATTCAGTCGGATAGATGTGGGGAGTAGTAATCGAATTTCTTTCGCAAACGATGAGAGTCGGGTAGAAGGGTCTCTTGAAGTTGTGACAAGTACTCGGGGGTCGACTATTCCAGAGAGTTGTGCATATTCATCATCAAGATCAAGGTCTTCGTTCGCGGTGGTGTCTGGTCTGGCTTCGTCGTACTTGTAATCCTCGCGCAAGGTTTTGTCGTTTGCAATAGTAGGATCCAAAGGCTTCCCTGAAGCTAACGACGATCGAAGCTTTGCTCTCTTTTCTGAAATCTCGGCATCTCGAAGCGTCAGGGCTCGTCTGTAAAGGTAGTCGCGACGTTGGCGGGCTTGTTTGCGCTGCAAATTGAAGAAATTAGCTACTTTAGGTATCACAGATGGGGGGAGGAAGGGAAAATATTTGCTTGTCGCAAATCAGATACAAGAGTAGCATTGGATTTCCAGCACCCGAAAGACTGCGTGCATAGACTGAAGGAATTGGGAGGTGACTTACAATCATGTTTGCGACCTGGATTTTGGTAGTAGAGGTGGTGTTAGGTTGTGGAAAAGAAAGACGTAGATATTCTGAGTGTAAATTTCCTGGAGCGGAATTTAGTCGGCCCGCGCTAAATTTGTACCTACTATGTTCGTAGCGCTCTTCCATCCCACCTCAATAAATATTCGCCAGGTCAACTACACTCCCACATAATTCTTGTACGCCGATCTCTAAACAGTTTTCCTTTCTAAGACTTTCTCCTTCCAGCTTGGGTGAATTCGAAAACAAGAACCCTGAGAATGACTTGAAGAGTCCCGGCGCGTTTTTGACAAATTCCATCCCTCCCATCTCCCGCCACACCAGGCAAGGCACAGGTACGAGGAGAAGCTCACGAGTTAATGTAAGTACTGTAGTCTGCATCACCAAGCAGCCCAGCCTTATTCTGTGTTCGCCTCACCTCCCTTGGAGCGCTTGCCCCTCCCTCCTGGTCCTTAAAGCCCAACTCGCAGAGGCTCCAACACCTTACTTTCTTTTACTTTGCTAATTCGTCCCCGAGTTGCGCAGACCTTGGAGAAACGATTTACACCATGGAGGGCGCTTTTACACACCTGGGAAACCACCTCATCTCTGACTCGGCTGCCGCGATCAATGCAGGGGCTGATGACCTTTCCAATATCGACCCCGATGAGAGCCTTCTTTACGGCCAGTATGGTGGACGAGGAGGACTGGGACCCAGTAGAAGAAGAAACGACGATGACGACAACGAGACCGAGGTCTTCGACGACGATGATGCGGAGAGTTTAGCTAGCATGCCGGTGGAGGGCATGAAGACATTGGGACTTAGAGGAGTGGAGGATGAGAAGGAGCTCCCCGCTCATGCTTGCGCGTAAGTGCCCACATGTCAGGAATCGACTCGTGGATTTGGATTAACTGTGGCGAAGATACTGTGGCATACACTCCCCAAGTTGTGTGGTCAAATGTTTGGGATGTACAAAGTGGTTCTGTAGCGCAAGAGGAAATGCGACATCTTCCCATATCGTCAACCATCTTGTCCGGGCTAGACACAAGGAGGTTCAACTTCACCCACTTTCGACCCTTGGAGATACCGTCCTCGAATGCTACAACTGCGGAACGAAGAATGTATTCTTACTGGGATTTATCCCCGCAAAATCGGATACGGTTGTAGTTCTTTTGTGTCGGCAACCTTGCGCCTCGACGCCCTCCTCGAAAGATATGAGCTGGGATATCTCAAGATGGCAGCCACTTATCGAGGACCGTTCGTTTCTGCCTTGGCTGGTCTCTGTGCCTACAGACGCCGAGCAACTTCGCGCCCGACATCTCACCCCACCAATGATTGCTAAATTGGAGGAAATGTGGAAAGATAATGCTAATGCTACCATTGCCGACCTCGAGAAAGCTGCCGGAATAGACGACGATCCGGCTCCAGTTCTTTTGAAGTACGATGATGCCTACCAGTATCAAAATGTGTTTGGCCCCCTGGTCAAAATCGAGGCAGATTACGATCGCAAGCTCAAGGAGGCTCAATCAGAAGATGGTCTAGTCATTCGATGGGATTTTGGTCTTAACAACAAGCACTTGGCCAGCTTTGTTCTCCCCAAAATCGAACTTGGTGATGTTAAATTGGCTGTTGGTGATGAAATGCGACTAAAGTACAAGGGAGAATTGCGTCCCGTTTGGGAAGGTGTTGGATATGTTATCAAAATCCCTAACAATCAGTCCGACGAAGTCACTATCGAATTGCGAAAGGTCGGGAATGACAAATCTGTCCCTACCGATTGTACACACAACTTCTCTGCCGACTACGTTTGGAAAGCCACCTCCTACGATCGTATGCAATTCGCCATGAAAACCTTTGCTGTGGACGAGATGAGTGTGTCGGGTTATATTTTCCACAAGCTTCTCGGTCACGAGGTTGCTGCTGCGCCAATGAAGATCCAAATGCCGAAGAAATTCAGCGTACCAGGACTTCCAGAGTTGAACAGCAGTCAAATTAACGCAGTCAAGAGTGTTTTGCAAAAGCCGCTCAGTCTCATTCAAGGCCCCCCTGGAACCGGAAAGACTGTCACATCTGCAACTGTTATTTATCATCTAGCCAAAGTCAATGGTGGTCAAGTATTAGTTTGTGCTCCTTCCAACGTCGCAGTAGACCAACTTTGCGAGCGTATCCACCGAACTGGTTTAAAGGTTGTCCGTCTTACTGCCAAGTCCCGCGAGGATGTCGAGTCTACCGTTGGCTTTTTGTCTCTCCATGAGCAAGTCCGTATGAATGACAGCAACCTCGAATTGACGAAGCTCGCACAGCTCAAAAGCGAACTCGGCGAGTTGTCCAGTCAGGATGAGAAGAAGTTCAAAACCTTGACGCGAGCTGCTGAACGAGAAATCCTCAATAATGCTGATGTCATCTGCTGTACCTGCGTTGGTGCTGGTGATCCAAGATTGTCAAAGATGAAATTCCGAACTGTCCTTATCGACGAGTCGACCCAATCTGCTGAGCCGGAATGCATGATTCCATTGGTTCTAGGATGCAAGCAAGTTGTGTTGGTAGGTGATCATCAGCAACTCGGTCCTGTCATCATGAACAAGAAGGCCGCCAAAGCTGGTCTCAATCAGTCTCTTTTTGAACGTCTCGTCACCCTTGGTCTGGCGCCAATTCGATTGAACGTTCAGTACCGTATGCACCCTTGTCTGTCCGAGTTTCCATCCAACATGTTCTACGAAGGCTCACTTCAGAATGGCGTTACCATGCAACAAAGACTTAGACGTGATGTCGATTTCCCTTGGCCCGTTGGAGACACCCCCATGATGTTCTGGTCTAACCTTGGCAACGAAGAAATCTCCGCTTCCGGGACTTCTTATCTCAATCGAACTGAAGCTTCCAATGTGGAGAAGATCGTTACCCGGTTTTTCAAGGCCGGTGTCCAGCCTCAAGATATCGGTGTCATCACGCCATATGAAGGTCAACGAAGTTTCGTCGTCAGCTCCATGCAAAACACCGGCACTTTCAAGAAGGAAAACTACAAGGAGATTGAAGTCGCTTCCGTCGATGCTTTCCAGGGTCGTGAAAAGGATTTTATTGTTCTGTCTTGTGTTCGTTCCAACGACCATCAAGGAATTGGCTTCTTGAGTGACCCACGACGTCTGAACGTGGCCTTGACTCGTGCCAAGTACGGTCTTGTTATTTTGGGAAATCCCAAGGTTTTGTCAAAGCACCCTCTCTGGCATTACCTTCTTCAACATTTCAAGGAGCGCAATTGTTTAGTCGAAGGTCCTCTCTCCAACCTCCAAACATCTCTGCTTCAATTCAGTAGACCTAAGACCACCTATCGTGGACCCCAACGATACCAAATGGCCCATCCTTCATTCAATGGTCGATCTGGTCCCAATGGCAAAGGCCCTCAGGAGTATGATGCAGGTTCTATGATGAGCTATATCAATGACGATGTCTCGTCTGTTCATTCGTCTGCCCTTGGTGGTGTTGGAGTTGGCGCAGCCTACCCACAGATGTTCAACAATTTCACTCCCGACACTTGGCCTGGTCTTGATCCCCTTCGTACTCGCCAAAATGGCAACAAGGCTAGAGGCCGTGGTCCTGAAAGCATTGCTGGTGAGTCGGTCGCAGCTAGCGAGATCACTGATACCACTAGCAGTGTTATGGGTGGCAAGGGAATCGGACAGGGTGGTGTAAGCCTTGGTTCAGGTTTGGATGTCGCTCAAAAGCAAACAAGCTTGAGTCAATCCGATCGTCTGAAGCGATATGTTGAATCGGGCGGAAGAATTGCTGACTACAAGACTGGAGATGCGGGCAGCGTTTTCGGTACCAGTTCTCTGCTCAGTGGAAGACGTCTGGATGACGACGAGAAAAGTGTTTCGACTGCATTTGCTAGCCAGATTGGCGGGGGTTACGACTGATCAATGAACATCTGGGAGGTCCTAAAGCATTAACTGGACAACATTTATCTGATGAATGTGAAGTCGGATTTTAACCTCGAGGAAAACACGACAGCCAGCTCTGTTCATGTCCATCATCTGACATCTGGAATTCATCTTTCGGAACGAAAGCAGTCGAATTGATGTTCCCGGGATTGTTAGGCTAGTCCAAAGGCTATATAGTCAATCAACACCACCTACCCCTACCTACTGGCAGCAGCTACCATCGTATCGAAGCATGAAATGCCCAGGGAGATGGAGATGGGGAAGCAAGGACACGCAGACTGTTTTTTGTGGGGGGGTTGAATCGATTGGTTGATATTGGGGAGAAAATGGTGATTTGATATTTGGAAGGAGTGTTTAGAAAAAAAGGCACAGGGAGGACGGGTATTTAACCTGGATTCATTCGGTTGAGCACGGTTTCGCCTGGTTGACTACCTCGGCGTGAGATACAGCGAAAGTGTCTGTTGCATGTTGAGTTGTACACTTGCGCCTAGATAGTTCAATTTAAGAAAACTTTGTTGCCCCACTTGCATTTTTAGGAGGTAGTCCGTCATTATTCTTGTAATGTTTATACGTGGTGGCTTCAAACATGCAAGTCACGGATTCTAGCCCCCTAATTGAGTAAGTCATCCCCAAGAACGATCCCAAAATAGTTGCTGCATGGGGCAAGACCGACTTGAATTTAGAAAGCAAGCAGAGGCGGAGAATTCATCTCGCTTAACTCCTATTCCTTGTGATTATCCGACAAGCTCTATTTCTGACCTCTGACCAGCTCAACTCCAACAAAACACCTTATCCAGCCTGCCCTGGCCGAAGGATAAGGAAGGTGAAAATTTGTCTCAAAGCTTGAATAGTAGAGGCTAGCACAAAGGTTATCATGTTCTGGAATGCCGTAGTTGCTAGATGGAGGGGGAATCTAAGGAGAGTCTGGGAGGGAGAGTGGCTCCTTCCGTTCTCCTTATCCACTCAGAATGGTCAAGAATATCCCAAACTTTTTCAGTTTTCACGACTAGGATAGTAGCAAGAAGTACCCAGCTGTCGCCACTTTTGGTACAAGAGGGGTGTTTGGATTTTAGAGGGGTCTTTTCTTACTCAATTTGAGGGCCACCCTCAAAAGTCCTCCAAGAGGCCTTCATGGTTTCAGCAAAGAATTCAGCTAGCATTGGAAGGAAAGATATTCCAGGAGGTTCAATGTTTGGGAGCTTGTCGTCATGTGAAACATCTCGTAGGTTTTTTCTGCATGGCATACAGAAGCACTGGCAACTTTGCTGAAACCTAAACGAGATTCCTTTCCTGGAGCATTGACCAGTGCGTATGTATAGATGCCATAGTCGAGTGCATCCACATCCGACGTGTCATTTAACTTTGGTAATACCACAATCGATCTCATTGGTAAGTCACGCATAAGTCATAATTGAGTTGACATGATTATGTCGCGGCCGCCTGCAGGTATAGACTTTTTGTACTCGAAGTGTTCAGGGTTCATGAATACCCATTTACAGAACTTAACAATCTACTCGTGTCGCAAACGATCCTTCTCCACAACATATAGCGGAGGGAGCAGATCCAAGAAGTCAGCTGTCGTTATATTTGGTCTGTCTTTCAATCGAATCCATTCTAACTCCTTATCTTGTCAAATTAAACCCCAGTTCCGAGGCTACATCGAAGTAACTCGCCATGTTCAGTGTATGAATGAGCCTTAAAGCCCAGAAGCGATGTCGTAGATGCGACGGCTTGTCAGGAAAACAGGCGGTTGTTACGCGTTTCGTCCTTCATGCTGAGTTGCTCAGGCATATGTAAAGGCAGGATACGATTGGATGTCGCATTGTGAGTTTTGGTGTTTTTTTCCACTGCCCTCAGTAATCCCTTTACTTGAAAGGTTCTCTCGGATTTTGTTGCTTTCAAGGCTACGAGGATTCTAGTAAGGCTTTCCCAATGGTGCTCCTAGGACACTTGTGTGCCGTGGTCATCGTAAAATTTGGCGAGAATGGCTTCCAGTTGCCAAGAAAAGCACCAACAGCATTGTTGTCTTCTGCCGCCCAAACTATATCTTGCCTCTTGGTCATTTTTTCCAATTGCTCAAGTGGAACCTGACAATTCATGATGATGCCGTTAAATAGGTCGATGAGCCGTAATTAGTCCTCCAATGGCGGTTCGGCGCCCCAACCTTTGTACACTATATCGTGCTCTACCGCTTGCCATGGATGTTGCTGGTTGGATCTCAACCGAGAAGTCTTCTCCTGACCGATTTCTGCGGCCTTCCTATAATGCGATGGCTCCGCGTTGTTGACGGAGTCGAGGTAAATGTTTTCATTTCGCGGAGCGTGCGAGTGGAATGTGTGAACTGTGACTCTTTATATTTGACTATTTGAACCTTTTTGGACTACGAATATTGGCTTAACTTGAATAGGTAGGTATGGAAGCACCCGTACCACTGGCTTTCGTGCTTCTCTTTGCGCTGCTTCTGCTTACAATTTTCTATTTATGGAGAAGAGTGCAACGGAAATGCCAGTTTTGGCAAAAAACAAAACCCCAAACGCACCGAAATAAAAAGCAAAAATGTAATTTGAAGAGTCAGAAAGAATAAGAGGTCCGCATATTGATAGTCCAAGCCATTGCAAGAATATTCCTTCGCTGTGAGTTCAGAAATGTACACTGAGCCTCAAAAAGACCTCGAGATGCGAGAGCATTCTAATGAAAGTGTTGATAGAGACAGGATTTCAATCGTAAAGGATATCCGAGAGAGTATATTGAAACGAAGCTCAAAGAACAAAAAGAACGAAAGGGGTCATGATATTTTCCTAGCCATCCCGTCATGTATCTCACCACTGAAGCTGAATACAAAAGATCATTAACAAGGAAGATTGGTAAAATAGAAGATCCATCAGAGGGGGAAAATAAAAGGTCGAAAACATAAAGAGAAAGTTGGCACGACAGTGAAAACATCTTGCGATATAGTCCTGGGTGCATGGCTCAGTTATTGAGTCCACGTATAGTTGAATTGCTCATTCCACGACATCCAGTCATTGGAAGTCGGGTAAAATTGGGTTTGCTGAGGCAATTGAAGCAGATGAGAGAAACTATCTTCGTTTGAAGCTGGTGGCAGTTCATGTTCAAAGAAGTTTTGGCTGACTACATCTTGTGGGGGGTAGGCGGTTTCGAGGGATATCCCGAAAGATTTTGATGTATACAAGTCCTGCAAGGGGTAAGTGATACCTGTGGCACGATACATTGTCTCATCAAATGTGATTTCGCCTGAGTTTTGCGTCCAGTTTGAGGATTCGGTTTGCATAGTGAAGCTTCTAGGGGCGTTATATTCGTTGATCGCCAAGCTTGTGGTGTTTGAAAGATATCCTCCATGTTCGGAGGATCGAGTAGGCTCCAAATCCAGCTCAGGGGGGTAATAGTGAGGTTTGAGTGAGTGAAGAATTTGTTTGACTCGCATGGACTGTTGAAATTCATGGAGTGGAAGAGGCAAATGTCGGGTCCAATCCCCCTCCTCCCAACAAATGGAGGATTGAAAAAGCTTCAGTTCAATAGAAAGCGAAGCAAGCCGTTTCTCGAGTAATTTGCCTAACTCAAGACCACCCTGACATCGTTAGCTCTATGTCAAGCCGTACATTGCTGAACGTAACTTACAAATATTAAAACGAGGCGTCCTGATTCCAGCACACGTAGGACATCGGCAATTGCAACGCGAAGCGCAACGATTGAAGTCGAAACTTTGAATGCGGCTCCTGACTGTTGTTCGGATTCGCATCTCCCTAAAAAAGTGCGGAAAATCTCATCCAGACGAGATAGTACGAGGTTCATAAAATGGCGGTAGCACGATAGACCAGCCACGCCTGACTTATTGTCTACAAACAAGAGCGAAAAGTATCCCAGAATCAGATAACTTGTGCCCAAGAGGCTGTTTCTCTCGCTGACCGGAAGGTTACCAGCACCATGAATGTTCCACAGAAAGACATCGAGTTGTTCCGCCACTGCAACGTTTGTCGAGGATAAATAGCCGCAGACCACCAGACTATGGGTGTCTCTTTGTCCTCCTTGTTTATTTCCTCCGATTTTGAGTTCATGGAAATTTGAGAAATCGGAGTCGGCAGTGGGGTCTTGGTTGGATTCGTGTGAACTCGCCATAACATTGTGTAGTCCTGTCAGAGATTAGAGCGTGCCAGAAGAAATATAGGGATGATATCCACTCACCAGGTTCAGAAAACTTGACGTTAGAGCCAAGTTTGCAGCAACCAACGCAGCAGCCGCCAATTGTCCCTTTTACACACGCTGAGATATCTCCCGTTTTCGGTTTTTTGTGATCAAAGTCATTCTGCAAACACCAACACGCGGAGCACGGTTGCAATGCCTTCTTCTTGGGTCTCGGTGGCATGGCAAATAAAAAACTCTCGGGGAAGCGGCTTGACGGTCATGAACTGGTAAGGTGACGTTAACTTGTGGCTCCAATTGATTGAACGAATACGGGAATCAGAGCCCTGTTTCTTAATAAAAGAAACCTTTTATGATAAGGAGAGGTTCTCCATCTTTCATGGCCACCATCGTATATATATGAATGGGGAAATTTGTTACGCCAACATTTCGAGGCCAGAGCACTTCAGGGCGTTTTGTTCTGGCCTTGAAAGTGTGGACGCAACTTTAAGAGCCAATGGCCTTAAGACTTCTTTGAAGATAAGAGGGGTGACTTTGGTCACATGACTTTGAGATGAGGCGTAGATTGTTGCTCGTCGTCAGACAGCCTCAGTAAGAACAAATATACTCAACTCGACAAACATATCCGTTTGGCGGTTGGCATGTTGCCGAGACGAACCCTTCAAGAGATCATGGAACCCCCTGGCTGTACGGAAGGAAGATGGCAACGAACCCTCTATCGAGAAAAGCATTGTGGTTGAACGGATATGGCATCACCAAATCCCTGGACATTGGAACCTGAGACTGGTCGTTGGTATATTGATTGCAAGGACGAAAACGGCAAGTTTTCAGTTTAGCACTTTCTCAAGCAGTGCTAACTGGTCGTACTGCAGGAAGGAAAATACGCCAGTATGGGTTGGAGTTCCAAGCATCCTCCTCTCACACACAACCTCCCCATACTGCCACCAAACTCGTTGTCAAAAGTTCTCCTAGCGTGGGGGGGGAGACATATATGCGCGGGGACAAGATGGACAATCACCCAGAAGGAGACACGTCTTCGACTAAGAGAGAAGAAACAAAGACAACGTGGGGACCGAAACCGACTCTGGAAAGTAAACATGAGCCACTGGGCCCAGGTATATAGACTTCAAGGTGTATGCAACTAGGGCATGCTAACACTTGGTCAGAATATGTGACGGTAGGAAAACCACGACGCTTTTTCAATGTCGGTCGTGTTTTTAAGGTTTTGTGGAGCGAGCCCGCTAGCGCCAACTCTCCAGTGTCAAACCATTCCATGATTTCACCAACAAGTCATGGACAATTTGCATTTACAGAGCTTCGCCGGTTTGTCGTTATCCGCGAACGTTCTTATTGTTCTTTGTGTCTCTCCATCAATACGTATGGCGGACAAGCCACTACGAAATCAGGTGTTCGATCTCAAGACCATGCCGTCGTCTTCCCACAGGATGAGTTATCGCCGCCCCCTCTGCCGGGAGAATCAATGGATAAAGCACCATTCCCGTTGATCATTGAGCGGAATGCAGAACGGCTGTCTCCACTTTCTCGATTGGATTTCAGTCGTATATATACCGTGGAGCACAATATCAAGGTTATGAGTATTGGGCGAATTCCGCCACAACATCTCAAAAGGCTAGATCATTACTTTACCGAGAGTATAATCGGAGATACACCCTCCCTGCCATCAGAGAAAGAGGCAGCTTTGCCTCAGACTGTATCCTTTGATCATCACATTGAATTATATTCAGAACGCAATCGTGTTTGGGTAGATACCCTTGCTCATTTCGACGAATCAGTCGCGGTACCTGAGATATCGAAGGAGCTGGCTATTCTCATTGGGATAGCTTCTCCATTTTTTGAAACAGGCTTCGTTTGCCATTTGTTTTGGCGTGGCTCAAAAAATGTTAACACAAAGTACAACACTGCTTTCACCGTGGTCAACAATCCAGCGTTCGATGTCTTACTCAATTTTGGCACTGATTGGACACAGCTATGGTCTTCCCCAACTCAAGAGTGGGACAGTATTCCCAGGGGACCCAAATTCCCTAGCGAAGCACTCGATAAAGAAGGCGGATGGCGCATATCCGGCACGCCTGGCCAGGCTGAAAAACTTGATCCGCGATATCGGGTCCGGGGTCACGAGTATAAGAAATTCTTCAGATCTGGTCGTGTGTTTTCAATGCTGTTAACTCTGCCAAACGGTACATCGGATGAAGTCAGAAAGATCTCCTCAATAGTTCAATACGGTGGTGTCTACACGGTAAAACTACGCTTGATCGTTGCATATGGTCTTTCTGCGGTGCAAAGCAAGACGATTATATGTTTGCCTATCATAGAATTTCCCGGACTGGATGATTCGCTACCCATCATCAACCCAACACGGTGTTCTATCTATTCTGAGGGGCATTCCAACAGGCCATCTTGGGCCACCACGTTCTTGAAAGTTGATGTCTCGGAGGATGGTGAACGATTGCCTGGTTATTCGCAAATTTCATTCGAGGATTCATTAATAGTGGAATCCAACGTTAAAGTAATGGATGTGGGGACTCTAGATGAGGAATCATTAGAGTCTTTCCACAGCCATCTTCGCACTTTATTACCTAAACTCGAAGGCCAACAGGAACTGAATCTCAATGATTCCGTCCCCCTTCCTCAAAGGCCGAAATTTTCTGGTGCCACTCGAAGCACTTATAGTTCATCTCATAGTTCTAGTAGTGGAACTAGCATCAGACGCCCCCTTCCTGATCAGCCAACCAAGTATACAAATTTCAGAAGCCCCGTAAGCTTGGAACCTCGAGTCGGCCGTTTGCCATACGCCCCCAACCGAAATTTCCAACAGTCATCACAAGCTCCAGTGTCTCCACCACCCCCTATACCTTTCGAAAAAATTTAGAAGAGAAAAGAAATAGACATTTCCACCGGATGACAAATTAAACGAAGCGTCGCAACTCATGGTGTTTTAATAGTCCGGATTGGATGGGGAAATAGATGTCAAGGTCTTCACTGCAGGCGTTGGTGGGAATATACCCGGCCTTAGCAAGGGGCTTTTGTTTTTGATGAAACTGTTCTCTTATCCTTGTGTTCTTCCCCTTTTAACATAGACTTTACTTTACTTGGGAGAATGCAGTCACAATATACCTTTCATCTATGCTATGTCACAATGAAGTTCAGTCTACAAGTTTTCTGCATAGCATGGATAGAGTACCGAATGGAATGCAATTTTATAATTTTCAAGGTTATATAGTAGCGATTTTTAAAAATGTTTCAAGCAACTATTCTATTCACATTATCATTGCCATGGGTAAAGGATTGGTTGTGATTGCAGGCTTTAATGATACAGGTCATCTCCGGAAGATCAACGTTGCTCGTCAATACCCTCCCTCCAGGCTTCCTGCTTTTCCAAGGTTTCTTTATCTTCTCTGTGTCCATGGTAGTAATCAAATTGAATTTTAAGTATAAATATGGAATTTGAATAAACTTAGGAGCTCATAAGGGTGGTGTCATCGCCTTGAGAATGTAGATAAATGAAGCACACCCAAATTAACCTCTTTTTGGCTTCCATCCATCAATATTCTAGCCCCACAATGCCCTCCTTTTTATTGCCTTGCACCTCTCTGGGCTAGAATCTCTTGAACATTAGAAATTGAATCAAATACAAAAGAAAATTAACCATTTCCTCCCTTCCTTCTATGTCCTCTTCTCTACGTCCACGCTTCCTCCCTCTACGTTACGTTGTTGCATCCACAAAAAAGAAAAAAATAAGAGATAAGGATACTTAAGAAGAGAATCGAAAGCTTCTAGGATAACTGGTCTCTATAGAAAATTTCCTACAGATGAGTTGTTGTCGTGGCATTCTATTCTACATTCCATGCCCACCAACCCTTGATTGATGGAATGGACTAACGCAATCATCAATCCCATAAGGTTAACTTGAAATTCTATTGTGTTAGGAGTACAATAGTCTAATTTAGCAACAACCAAAAAATGTGGTTACCATGGCACTGGGTATTGCTACAGCTTGAGAGAATTCATCAGAGAGTATCATCCGTGTACCGTCAGTAACTTGAATCCGTACTAGTAGAGACTTGAGTCCCTGTATTTTGGCTTGCGAGAGCGGGCCCATAAATTTTAATCCCTTCGATAATCATGACCTCGGCTTTTTGGTGGAGATTTTCTGCTCTTTTTCTGTCTGCTCTTTCCTGTCTGCTTTTCGACATATTATTTCAAGGTCCGTGAGTGTCAAGAGCTCGTCTGGGACTTCCCGCGCACTCCATATTTCCTCCAAGCCCACGGTATAAGCACGTTCTTTTGCAATGATTCCCTACTTTGCAAAGATCTTATTCATCTTTCTCTGAAAAATCCACAGTTGCTCTGGGTATTTCTTGATAGCCTTTCGGAGCATAAATATTCTTCAATCGATAAGTTCACAGGCATTATAAGCAGTGAATCTATCAAGAGCAAAAGATTTTTGGGGAAAGGGGAAAGGTAATGATAAAACCCAGATTGGCTTGAAAAGCTTGGGTTAGGCTGCTATTCGTGAGCCAATAGAGCTTATTATAATCCACTGTACCGCACCGTTTACTATTTAGGTAAGCAAAAGGTAACTTGGGTTAAAGCCAGTAGCATGCCAGTGGTCACATAATATTTGTGGTAACGCGGGCTATTAAGCGAATGAAGGAGGGAGTCCTTACTTTTTCAAAGTTGCGAAGTAATGGCCGAGTAACCTATGACCCACAAGTAGGTAGCCACGAGCTAGCATCTATCGCTTGTGAGAATGTCACGAGGAAGAAACTGATGGAATAAAGGTTTTCGCAGTACTAGAAGCTGTAACTTGAATGTTGCAACAGTCTTTCGAATGTTCGTGATGTGAGCAAATCTTTGCTGCAAGAGCTAAAGTCTTACCAGTGAAATGCGAACTTTGTTCTGTGAAAATGAGAAAAGCTTTATTGGGCATCATATGTGATCTTAAATTCTCTCACCAAGCTTTGTGAGAATAAAAGAGATCAAATGGGGGTCGATTTCGGAACAGCAGAAGTGAAAAAGTGATAAGCAGGACCTTTTTAACTCATTGATTTTTTTTTGAGCCATTTGTTCTACGGGCTCAATGACTTGAAAGGAGGGTTGGAAAGGGTGGGGAAAAGAGTGAGGAGGTGTTGACCGAGGTTAGGGGGTGCGATTTTCAGTAGTTATACTGATGTAGTGACAAAGACACATAAGAGAGCTTGTTAGCACGGCGGTTCTCAAAATCTATGGTGATTTTCTTTTTCGAAAATTGCCTGGTTGCCTTTTATTCACGGCTTTCACCAATCAGTTTAAGTAACTTTAGCTTGTTTCCTGTACCCGTCCCATCTCATGATTGCCCATGGTGTTCAATATACGTTGTTTCGGGTAGTCGACCTAATATGGAAATACCCCCGGGGATGTACTACCCCGCACTCCGTTTTTCGACTTCGTCTAGAAGGCAATTGGACGAACCCTCTGCGGTGTCTATTTTGAATCCCATCTCATGTATGTGATGCCGTATCCCGGGATTGTACCCCCTGTTATAGAAACATATGTTTTAGGGATGGGCCGAGGTTGGCGTGTGAGGTTGGACCTATATGTAATCGTGCTACTCCTACTCCACGGCATATTTCTCTTTTCTGAAAGATTACATGATTTGCAATTCAAATCTCACTTATTACTGTGATTCCGCTTGGTTTTAAACTTAATATTTTTTACTCGATTTAAGAGATATTGACATCATGGCTCCACCAAGTGCAGATGATACAGCTGTGCCTTCCACAGGCCACAACGAAGCAGTAGCACTATCTTCAGAGACAGAAGTCAAGAAGACTGAAATGTTAGCTGGAATCAGTGGACCTAAATACGACGATCCATACAAAGAGCGGGAGTACCAGAAAGGAAGACTCACATTAGCTTTCCGGATTTTTGCAAAATTTGGATTTGACGAAGGTGTTGCCGGTCACATCACATTAAGAGTGAGAACAAAATCCCAGTAAGCTCGAAGCAATAGCTAAATGATAATTAGGATCCAGTAGAACCAACATCCTTCTGGGTAAATCCATTTGGAGTGGCTTGGCCATTACTCAAAGCTTCCGATCTCATCCGCGTAGATGCCACTGGAAAAGTGGTGGACGGCGGACCAGTTCGCTTATTAAACACTGCTGGTATGATAACCTCCCTGATGATTACTTCCCCAGTTAATGATTTCTTTTTCTTTCAGCCTATATGATCCACCACGCAGTCCACACAGCCCGACCAGAAATAAACTGCGTAGCCCACTCGCACTCCATCTACGGCCGCGCATTCTGCACCCTCGGTCGCCCACTCGACCTCATAACCCAAGATTCCTGCGCCTTCCACGATGATATAGCACTCTACTCCAGTTTCGGCGGTATAGTCCTGCAAGCCGAAGAAGGGAAAACGATTGCCACAGCGCTGGGAAATAATAAAGCAGCTTTACTTCAGAATCATGGACTTCTCACATGTGCGAGGACGATTGAAGCCGCTGTATTTTGGTTCATGAGTTTGGAAAAGTGTTGTCATGTGCAATTGATGGCTGATGCGGCGGCTGGTGGGAGGGGAGGGGAGACGGTGAAGATTGGGGATGAGGAGGCGGCTTATACTTATAAGACTGTGGGGACGGAGTTGGCGGGGTGGTTTAGTGCTAAGCCTACCTTTGATATGATGGCTCATGAGTCGGGGAAGGATTATTCGTTATGAGGTGGTTTTCTTTTCATGTTAATTAATTGCTTGGAATGCTGGTTAATAATGAGTAGTTGAGAAATTATAAGTTTGTCAGTTATTGCCCTTTGGGGTGAGGGTGTCAAGTACTCATTTCTTATGCTGAACTCCTTAGAAACCCTAGGCTATATATATACGTCGCTAAAGACACATTTTCACTCAACCCTGTCCAAAATTGAAATCTTGTCAGCACTAGATATAATAACGCAGCGCACCCAACCTCATCCACCGCTCGTCCAAAAATAACCGACCACCCCACTCGGCCTCCAACTCCACCTCCATCCTCAGGTACCCCTCCGAACCCAAATTCCCAACCACCACAACCATGTTAAAAAAACCATAGGACGCCGATCCAATGCTTATTAACTCCTCTCACTAGCACAAGAAAACGGGAACGGGTTTCGGAGGAACGGCGGATCCGGAGGTATAGCCTCTAGTTACGATGCGTAGATAAAAACCATAAATACGCACTGCTTTTAGCCATGCCCAAACTCACTCGATAGGATAATTTTGGTGGTAAAAGTCTCTCTTAAGTGTAAAAAAAAGGTATGACTTTAAGTAGGGGTACTATATTTTTTCTGTTCACGGTTACTGGAATCTGTAATATAAAACTCTTAACCCAATGCAGAAATTTAGTAGGGGTTAGAGAGAAGAATGAAACTCCGCTTTGTGGATTGAATGGTTTATGAGAGTAGGTACTGAGTGATCTTAGGACGGTAGTATAGTAGTGTAGTGTAGGGTTTAGCGGAGGGTCCAAGTGTTGCTCAGCTCCGAGGGTTTTGGGTTACGAACCATCCTACTAGTTACTGAGAGAATTGGAAGTAGCACTGGACCGGACTTCGGGTGATCGGAGATAAGTTTGTACCTGATTTTAAATAGACGTTAGAGGATTGACATGGGGATTGGTCATTGGTAGTAACGCTTTCGACCGTGAATTCGGAGCTTGGTCTTTACAGTTCATGGTCCGTGGTCGGGTTGAGCAGGAGGGAATCTCGGCGTTACCTCCGTCACTCCGGTACAGCTGGAATGTATTAGGAGATTTGAGAATAAGAAAACGGAATATATGATCGAATGAAACACATCCATGAAGGACTAAAAACATACCCTTAACCGTAAAATCCGAACACCATATCCCAAACAAACCACAGGTAAGCATCCAGTACCAAATCATAAACCACATGAAAATCTTCAACTCACAACACCCCGTTGCTCCAAACCTCTTTCCGCAGGAGGACTCCACCCAATCTCAGTAATAGGCCACTCAATCCACCCCCTATGCTCCTGATCTAACCACGCCCAGATATTATTCATAATCAACCCACTCCACCCCTCCATCCACCAAAACTTCTCCATCTTCCAAAACAGCACACACGCATAGGCGAAAATAGCCAACGCCTCCTGGGTCCCCTCCTGCAAATGTGAAAGAAACTGGTCCGACGACCGAAATAACCAGATAAAGATATCGCCCAACTCGTGAGAATGCGAGGGACAAGAGTAGACGAAAGAAAAGGAGTTTTGGAGCTCAGCCATGTTGTCGAGATAGATTTGTGTGGTATCTGGAGGAAGAGGCGAGGAGAGGATGGAGGTACGGAGGGTGGAGAGATGATCCATGGTAGATTTTTCGATGCAGGATTGTCGTTGGCGTTGGCGACGGACCCGGGAGTGGAAGAATGCTGCGAGGGGACCGGTACTCATGGGTTCGGAGAAGTTCTCGATGATGTGGACAACGCCTCGGAAGAGGGTGAACCATTTTGCGATTCCGAGGTCACCCACGACGAGGAAGTCCTCTGGTTTTCGAGGTCGGCCGAGAGTGTGGATGCAGGTTAGGATGGAGAAGATGTGGAGTGGCATACAGTTCTCGTTTGTGACACTTGGGAGTACGTTTGTCGCTCCTGAGAGGGCTATATCGTGATGTTGCATAGAATTTGGGATATAGAAATCTCGACGTTCGGGCTGGAGGTAGGCTAGATGGAGAGCTGCTATAGCGAGGATACCTCGCATGAGAAAGGGGAATTCAAAAGCCATTTGTGGAATTTTACTGCGCCATAAAGTTCGTAGAACAGGATCTGAAGTCATGCTGAGGCTTGTGGATAACGACCAATGATGAAGAAGTTCCAAGTCGTTCATATTTAAGTCGGGTAGTGTTCCATTGTTGGCCATAGAGAGAGTTGTATTGAAGGTATTGATTGGGCTTGACCATATTCCGGTTCTTCCAATGAACCCGGCGACTGAGTGGGATGGCGGGGTGCCAACGTTTGAAGAGTTCGCTGGTGATGCCACTGGTGGGAGGAAATCACATGAGACGGAATGCTAAATAGTAAATCAATCATTTGTTCGAGCTGATATTTGAGACTGAACTAACCTTGATGCAATTCCAACATGAAGGTCTTCCTTCGTCGCACTATTTGATAGAACCGCGTCAACTTGTTTCTGTAGCAAGTTCCAGACTTTTGTGGAAATGTTGAGGCGCGGATATTTCAAATCGAGAGAGATTTTTTCAAAGTGTGGTAGAGAAATGGAGGTATTGAAATTCAACTAGAAAGAAAAAAAAAAGGTTTCCAGTACGAACCTTTATTTTCCTATACCTCCATTAGTAAAGTCCTCGTTTTCACACTCAGTTAAACGTACCTTCTTTTACACGTCCTACACCCCGTCCGAGTCTTCCGATGAGATCTCCTCCCCGTGTTTAATGTTTTATCTGAGGCTTCCATCTCGACTCGTTTATACAGGATAAGTAAGTAAAGAAATATATCCACCTAAATCGTGCTTCGTCTGAGTTATGTAGTCCAGAGCTAAGTCCGCCGGCCTTGGCAGCAGCCGGCTTGGAAGGGATCCACGAATCATCCGGGAGATTTGCGCTAGATGTTCGCCATACAAGGGGTTCGGGCCTATACAACTCCCATGATTTGTACTGTATCACTCTCTCCGTCTGGTGTAACTTTACCCCATACGAGACCAGTAGCATCATTGGATTCAGGAGGATTCAGATGGGAGCTAGACTATGTGGCTCAGCGCATCGTCACTTTTGCAGCCACCATTTCCCCCTGTGTACAAAGAAGAAACATTATACGAGAACCTTTCCGAGAAGCTTAACTTAAGCTTGGTCGATCGATATTTTAGGCAAAGTAGCTTATATTGCGTCGTAAGGCTTAACCACTTTGCTGGATTTGGAGATCTAGATTCGTTCTATCATCCCAACGATCATAAATGGACCACATGAAAGCTGAAGCTGAACAGATGTTGTGATGAGCAAATAACCATGGAAACAGTGCAGGGCGTAGTACAGTTCTGGGTTCACAAAACGAGAACACCGAAGCCAAGGACGAGGATGAAAGTAACGGAGGGAGGCAACTTTGCTAAGGAAATTGCAACAACTATCAATAATGATTATTTCCAAGTGCATATAGGAAACCGTCTCGTCAAGCAAACCAAACGACCTCTCCACAGGTAACGTGGAGAGATGACTTGACTCGTAACGATGGAGGAATATAAACATGAATCAGATGAGGCCCCGACTCCAACCCCAACCCTAGCCCTAGTCATAAGTCAGCGGATGTCGAATATATACGGAGTATACTGTATTTCGATCAAGTGGTGAGCGTGAAAACAGAGCAAACGTCCGAATTCCATTCGCCAGTACTCACACGTGACATCAAATTGTCAGGTCTCCTCAGCTCAATACCTACCAAACTACAGGGAGCCCAGATATCACCAAAGTACTTCTTATAACCTGATTGAGATTATATGTGCGAAGTCAAGTAAGTCAAGTACGTCAAGTATATTAATTTTTTTAATTGATGACTGTTTATTTGCAATTTGGCTTACTTAACAATTCCACCATTTGCATTGCATGATTACAGATCCATGATTGTTTTGGCTCGGGCCCCACGAGCGACCTCGGGATGACAAGCCGATGGCATATTTACCCAAACTAAGCACCACGCTTGATTGAAGGCATACACACATCTACACATCTACACATCTACCTACACTCTCCCATTTGAAAAGCCTCATGCTGTCGCCTCTCCCGTAACGAATCCCCTCCAGCAAGAATGCCCAATCTCGATTCCTCCTCCTCGCACCCCTCGCACCCCTCCTCATGGAACCCCCACCATGACCTCGAATCCGACACAGTACCAGATCTCCCACCCTTCTACTCTCCACGCCCAATTCCCGTATCGCGCGCAATTTCTGAACTCGATTTAGCCTCTCTCAGCCTCTCCCATCCAGCAAACCCTTCCAATGAACCTCTGGCAGAAACCCCATCCGATTCGGAACAGGAATCAGCTCTCCCGGGTCTTGTATCACCCGCCTTCACTCCGCCTTCGACACCTGGCATACAGACACCTTCACGGGTCGCGCAACATGTGCCGAGACCCATTCCAGTCGATAGCACTGCTACGAATGGAGGGTGTGGGCAGAAGAAGCCGAAACTCCTGAAGAAGCTGCCGGAAGTAAATTGCGTGGTGAGGGCGAGAATACCAACCACCATCGGAGGGACAGAGATGTTCCTCCACTTATACCAGAACAACGAGGATAACAAGGAACATTTGGCAATTGTTTTTGGAAATGGGATACGGAGTCAGAGTTTGGATAGACCGCGGGAGGGGGAAACCGAGATGGACCGGTTGATCCGAGGCGCATATAGCGGGAGGTTATATCCTGGGCGAACAACCTCACGAATGCCGGAGAGCTCAAATTCGAACGGCAACGGAAATCTGGCGGCAGCACCTGATGAGGAGAGGAAGTTGGAGCCAGCGATGGTGAGAATACACTCGGAGTGTTATACGGGCGAAACAGTCTGGTCAGCACGATGCGATTGCGGAGAACAGCTCGATGAAGCCGCGAGACTAATGTCACTTCCTGGTTCTGGTGGAGGAATTATCATATACCTCCGACAGGAAGGTCGTGGCATTGGCCTAGGTGAGAAGTTGAAGGCATACAATCTGCAAGATTTGGGATCGGATACTGTCCAGGCAAACTTGCTCCTCAGACACCCGGCTGATGCCAGAAGTTATGGTCTTGCGACGGCTATGTTGGAAGACTTGGGACAGAAAGAAATTAAACTTCTCACAAACAATCCGGATAAGGTTCGAGCTGTAGAAGGTCCAAACCGGGAGATTATCGTGAAGGAAAGAGTTCCGATGATTCCACTGGCTTGGAGAGGAAAAACTGGCGGTATCCGTAGCGAGGAGGTGGGTGGGTATTTGAAAACGAAGGTATGTTATTAGATATACTCGAGTCATTAAAATATATGCTAACCAATTTATCAGATCGAAAAGATGGGACACATGTTAGAAATGGGGGGCTGAAGAATATACACGCCTCTCGAATATAGGCGCTCACACAATATCGATTTACAGCTTGTACTGCATTTTTAGGAGTTATCAGGATTGGGTTGGGCGGTTTGTATATACGAAACAAAAGGATAAGTCATGTACCAAAACACATATCCATTATGAATCAATTATCAAAAGATACCTCAACATTTGGAGGGGCAATTCCTCAAAACGGGTCAAACTTACCATATGCAATCCCCCCCTCATTTCCGTTTTTATCATTCTCAGTTTGTTTTACGGACAGGTCAATATTTGCTATCTTCGCCCGGGCAAACCCCACAGCGTGGTGAGGCTGAATCAAGCAATTATAAGCTTGACCCCGAGAATATTTCTCCACAAAGATAACGGAGAACTGACGGCGGTTGCCAAGAGATATTCAACACACGTTTTGTTCTCATTCCACCATTTTCAAGCTCATCTTCCTTCGCAATCAGTTTTCGATTCGTCTTTTGGTTAGGAGATCCTAAGGCAAGGCAAAATAAATAGACACACTCTTCATACCATACCATATTCCCAAAATACCTTGCTCGCCCCAACCTCCCATACCTACTACGAGTATACAAATCACACCCTGCACCTCCACGCCCCTCGTCACACGAAGACAAACGGCCCGTTCGAGCTTCCACTTATCAGCTTATCGCGAGGGTTACAGGGTATAGAAATGACCCGACGAATAGGTGCGAGGAAGCTATCAGGATAAGGCAGGTCAAGGGCACCCCTTTGGAAAGCCACCATGTGGGAGTTTTGATGTTTGATCAATGAAAATGAAGGATTTTGATGTACGGACAGGGTGAAGAAGGGAGTGCCTCAAGAGTGCCTCGGTCATGCCGGGGATGAGAGCTATGGTTCTCGTTCGGTGGTGATGAGGTCTGACGCGGCGTGAAGCTATTGTGCTCCTCGATTTTATTTTATCTTTCCTGGAACCTTTGGGATCTAGACTTTCTAGTTTCTTGTGTTTGTTTACGGGTTTTCACACGAGCGCCGATTTAGAGCTTGAGTCTTCGAGGATCTACCGTCTGGAAACACCGCGATAATGGCAGACTTTGAGCCTGTGGCTGTGGTTGAACGGAGGACCTCGAGGGTGGATGTGAAAGATGAAGAGGTTCTTGCGGAATTTGGATACAAGCAGGAGTTAAGGCGCGATTGGGGATTAACTCATAACTTTGGAATCTCATTCTCGATTATTGTACGTCTTCCCTCACCCGCGCATGGCTTGGACTTTGCTAATTAGTTGGCTTTGTAGTCTGTTATCACCGGTATTACGACTCTATTCCAATATGGGTTGGTGACAGGTGGTCCGGGAGGTACGTTGAAATCCGAATACATATTGTTTTTGGGGGTGAGAGGCTAATGGGGGGTAGTTATGTCTGTTGGATGGATTGTGGTTTCTGCGTTCACTATGTTTGTAGCTTTGGGGATGGCGGAGATTGTTTCTGCTATTCCTACGGCTGGGGGACCTTATTATTGGTCTGCTTTGTTGGCTCCGGTCAATCATTCTGCTTTTGCTTCTTGGATTACTGGTTGGTGAGTTATTCTCCACTTCGCTTATACGGAGGTAGTAAGTAGGCAATACAAACTAACGATTTCACATACAGGTTCAACCTTCTAGGTCAAGTTGCTGTAACGACTGGTATTTCTTTTGGATGTGCTGGTCTTATATCTACAACCGCAACTGTGAAATCTTCCTACGAAGCTACAGCCGGAAAGACCATTGGAATATATGCAGCAGTACTCATCTCCCACGGAATCGTCAACACGTTTGGTGTTCAAGTCCTCCGTTATCTGAACAACACATCCATCCTCCTCCATTCCGTAGGTGTCACCAGTCTCGCAATCGCCGTACTAGCAAAAGCCCCAACCCATCAATCCGCCAAATTCGTCTTCGCAACATTCAGTGATGGCACAGGTGCAGAAGGTTCAGACGGATGGAGTATCCGCGCTTCCCCAGCATATGTAGCAGCATGCGGAGCCCTCATGTCCCAATACACACTCACCGGTTTCGACGCCTCAGCCCATCTCTCAGAAGAAACCAGAAATGCTTCCTGGTCCGCACCAATTGGCGTCGTATCATCCGTCGGTTTCTCCTCCCTCTTCGGCTTCTTCGTACTCTTGAGTTTCCTCTTCTCCATCCAAGATTTCGACGCCACAGTCAGCTCAGACTACACACAGCCCGTTCTCCAAATATTCGTCGACATCTTTGGAGATGATGGAGCAGTAGTATTAATGTGTCTACTCATGATATGTGTATGGCACTGTGGACTCTTCTCAATGACCTCCAACTCCAGAATGATGTTCGCCTTCGCTCGCGACGGAGGAATCCCCCATTTCTTCCACAAAGTCGATGATAAATTCAAGTCTCCCATCCGTACAGTCTGGCTCGCAGCCTTCCTATCATTCTGTCTGGCCCTCCCTAGTTTAGGAAGTACAGTGGCCTTCGCAGCCGCTACTTCCATCGCCACAATCGGTCTCTACATCTCCTATGGGATCCCCATTCTTATCGGACTAATCTACCACAAGGAATTCACCGCCAGAAAGGGACCTTTTAATCTAGGTATTTTTTCGAGGTTTGTGGCTTTTGTTGCGGTTGCTTGGATTAGTTTTATTACGATTATTTTCTGTTTGCCGACTACGAATCCGGTCACGAGTCAGACGTTGAATTATACGGTTGTGGCGGTGGGGATTATTGCGATTGGGAGTTGTGGTGTTTGGGTTTTGAGTGCGAGGAAGTGGTTTGTTGGACCACAGAGGGAGATACAGGAAGCGGAGAGATTGGGTGTGGATATTGAAGAACCTGGAGCTTTGGAAGAGGCTGAGAAGAGGGAGGAGAAGGTTTGAAGATAGTGTCTTTAGACTTGGCGATGGTGACTTTTCTTTCTTGGGTTTGAGCGATGGAGGGAGTGGTGATACCAGTTGGTTTGCTTGGTTTGATTGCTATATTAGAATTTAATATTGTGTAGATGACACTCGCTGGGGGGCTTTCTGTGAACTTGAGCAAGTAATTATCGGTGAAAACGACCATCTCTTTCGAACTCGGCTGTGCACTTTGAAGCGCCTGGGAACCTCATTGTCAAAAGGTCTGTTTGTCTTACACCCAAAGGCTAGAAGAGAGAGAGAGAATCAACCCTTCAAAATAACTTTATTACTTTAAGCTTCAACTTTCCACCTAAATAATGATACTGATAAGTTTGTGATATTGTGAGTCGCTTTTGGAGAATTGGTAATTTATTTGGCACATGTTTTACCTCTTCAATTGCCAATTCATGACTTTTGATATCGTGAGGATGATCCAGTCACGAGAATGCTCGGCAACAATCTAAGAGGTCAAAATGGTCTGGTGTCAGTACCAAGTGTTTGGCCTCGCTTAAGTGTTGCTTTCGACATATAAAAAGCTCTGTTGTCTCACTTAAACCAGCTATCAGCATTCCAAACGTTAGTTGCCCCCTGCTATTGAGATTTATTATCTTTCATGATTAGCTTCAAGTGAATAGTTTCTACAACTTGCAAAAACCATCGTACTTACCAACAATGAGTGAATGGACGCTCAAAGAAACCTATGTCCTTCAAATTTGTCTCAACCTGGTACCACAGCTACAGAATCAGGAGAAGCGTGACGAAATGATAGCCCTCGTGTTGAATCACTGCAAAATAGTCAGAGGCTTTTTAGATGCTGCCCCCCGAAGATTTGAAGAGCTAGAGAAGCACATGTATACAAAGGATATGGTAAAGAGCCGCCGTGAAGTGCTAGAACTCACACCAATGATAAGAACAGATCTCGCAGTCGCCTTCATGGCTGACAAAGATATTCGAGGGCAAGATGAGGCCGAATTGAGGGCGGAGACTTTCGAAGCTGATGTGGAAGATCTGCTAGAGAGGTACACACTTCCAATTTGTGCTTTTGTTGGTGAAGATACGATGGCTCAAACTTCTACGAATTCACCTTCAGCAAATGGCTATGCTTTCCCAGGGTCTATCAATACAAATACTCCTACCGCTTTTGAAGCAAGTCCTCAACCCCAAGTGGTTAATCGACATCCTGAAACAGATAAAGATATCTGCACTCCTTCCATAATACCGTCCACCTCAAAAGATTCCGCCAAAAATAAAACCACTTCCTCATC
Source organism: Hymenoscyphus scutula (assembly GCA_001399465.1). Lineage (NCBI taxonomy): Eukaryota > Fungi > Ascomycota > Leotiomycetes > Helotiales > Helotiaceae > Hymenoscyphus > Hymenoscyphus scutula. The sequence goes on along the minus strand of LKTO01000003.1, from coordinate 256,398 downwards.
CACTACAAAATCGCAAAATACCTCTTCTTCTCAATCTCAACCCCGACATGATGAGACCGGCACCACCTCTCAGTCATCAAACGCCAAAAATCCTGGTGCTCAACCTAACCTCTACGACTCTCAACCACAAAATCAAAGTCGGCAACAAACCACCTCCACCACCACCACCCAATCGAGTACTCCTATAGCTCGACAAAATTACCAACTTCCATCTGGACAAGGACAGTCGGACAACACTTCATCGGGTATGGATGGCTAGGGATGGGGAAATGGAAGCACGGAAAAAGATATTTTGAAGGATCCTCTGACTGATCAGGAGGTTTTTGATTTGATCGATGATTCTTATCCAGATTAGAGTCGTCAACAAGGGGGAGCCTTTTAGGACTTCAAAATGGAAAAATGGTCATTGTCTACTGGTTAGCCAAGAATATAATGTGAATCCAATTCTGAATCAATCGTGATGCCGTAAACTTCCAAAGTGCGCTTAAGGCTCAGAGCCTCGCTTCGGCTAAATTAGGCATGGTGTGCCAGTTGTCTGTTTTAAATAGTTCTAAATGATACCACAGATGTGATTGCCTCACTTTGTTGTGGTCTTGCTGTTTAACAAGACCAGGTTTCTGTGTAATTCATTGCTTACTGTCCAGGGGTATGGTAAAGCGGCGGAGAGTGCTTCCCACCATCAACATATCTTCTCAGCAGCACCCACTCACTTTTCATCACCCAAATCATCGCACTGAAGCTGCATCACCACCAAGTTGCCTCCAAAATACCACGCTGCTTTCCACATCGTCTCCCACACCACCTTCCGAGGACGCCCTTTTCGGTGAGTACTGCATCCTTTGCACGAATCAAGACTGACATTCTGCAGCCTCATCACCATGTGCGAACCCTATTCGTTCATGGGCGACCTCGCCGGCGATGACGATTGGATGCAATTCCTGCAATCCGACCTGGTTTGGTGAGTCACAAAAAAAAAGAAATGCTCATAGAAAAAGGGCGTTCGGTGAGGAATCACCTGACATTTCTATTGGAGTCCCAGAGTTTACGGAGGCCGAACTGTACGCGGTGAACGAGGCTGCGACTCAGAACGACGATTCTTCATCCACCACTTTGCCTCAAAATCATGTTCAGGCCCCCTACTATAACTCGCCACCTGTATACTTGCCAAGAACATGTGCATCATGTAACGGCTCGTTGGATAAATCCGAGCAGGAGATGAAGTTCCTCCATCCAACGTTCTATTGCAGCCACAGCCAAGACTTGGGCCATCTAACCCTCGCTTGCCAAACATGTCTTGTGAAGTGTTCAGACATCGAGGTTCTCAAGTATCATTCGATCAGGACCAAACATCCCACACTCAACTGTGGCATTCCTGGATGTAATGAGTCTCTTACGGCATCACCGATCAATACCAAAAAGCATTATGAAGAACAACATCCGGACAACATTCAACACTCATGCCCAAAGTGCCAAGTTAGTTTCGCAATATTAAGCGAGCTTAGCAGCCATTGCAAGGAAACCGGACACGCTGGAATGTCATGTACGTTCCCTGGTTGTGGTGTAGAGTGCATTCATTTTGGAGATTTAAAAAGGCACGAATTGATCCATAAGAGAAGGACTACAACTTACCCTTGTTCAAGCTGCAGAACGTAAGTGTTCCACATCCCATGCCCGTAAATTCTTCTTCTATACTCATAATGCTGACCACTACACCATAGCTACCGCGGTGCAAACGGGTTCAAGCGCAAGGATCACCTGGTTCAACATATGCGTAATTATCACCGTATGGAAGATTATGCATTTATCAACGGACTTTGTCGTCAAAAGACCTGTCATTATAGATACACCACTTTCGGCGATCTCGCAGAACATATGCTCAAAATGCATGACTCATCGCCATACATCTGTCCAGAGGACACATGTGACAGAAAGGGTACGAATGGGTTTGAGAACGACAAGGATCTCAAATTTCATGTCAAAAACGACCACGTCTCGCCATATCAATGCACACAGCCAGGATGTGATCGCAAGGGCAACAATGGATGGAAACGCAAAAGAGACATGGTAAAGCATCTCGAAAAACTTCATGGTGTACAACATGTAGAGTTTACTAGCTTGGGGGCAGCTGGGGTTTACGCTCCTTGATTTCTGTTGGATAATTCCCTCCTGTTACGATTCTTGTTACTTTTCCCATGTGTCTCTGCGCTTGTAATGTGGCTGTCACTGCTCTGAAGGATGAAAGGGAGACTGGACGTTCTTTGCTTTCTTAGGAACTTTGTTATTGTTATTTCTGCTTTTTATTTTCTTTCCCGGGGATTATCTCCATATCTTTTGTCAGGCGGCTATTCAACATAGTTCGCGCACACCAAAATTGACTTTTTATTGTATAAAGAGGGTTTATTATGGCAGAAACTTTTCCCCTTCCTTCAGCATCTTGAATGCACTCTCTTAAACATGCTATCTCTATCCTTGCTATCCGCTATTTTCTTACAATTTCGCGGAGTTACATCCGAAAGTGAAACCATAGGTGCTACAACTTTCCAGCAACATCACGCACCCCAAGCGAACGTCGGAGAAGTTCATCACAAATTCTTTTAAGCCTAAACTTAATAGTCATAACTTGATCGGCATCGATTTGTAGGATATATGACTTCCTGCAAGCGAATGGGGGAAGTGATATTGCGTGAAATAAGCGAATTTGGAGGGGGTTGCCCATACATCACAGTTGGAATTTACTCATCTGTGGTACCCAAACTATTAACGAGTCGCTCTGTAAATGGTATTACCAGCTCAGGAGACAAGTAAGATATGAGATATGTTCAAGTAAATCCGCGGTTGGATTCACCTTCAAATTTTGAAATTCAGAGAACCAGCCTTCCTTCCGTGTATCCCTGCAGCCTGTGACATGATAGTAAATACAGATCTGTTCTAAACTTGCTCAGTGAATATTTGAGGCTGTCCATGAGTGTATGGTGAAATAGAAAGCGTTCATCTCTTAACACGTGCCAAGCATTATTCACTCCTCACTTAGCGTCCTTTTCTATGAACTCACTTTCAGATACTTGTTACAGAAGAGATTCCGATTCCTCTCACATTTCTCTCAGTCGTTCAAGTTACAACAACCTCTATGTAGAAAAAGAAACATGATGCATCTCCGAACACCAAACAGCGTGGTCCTACACAATGCGGATATCACAGCAGTAAGTAACGAGAACATCAGTCCCCACTCTCTCTTGAATCACTCCTAAACCCCAAATCCTAAGACATTTATCAAATATTGACGCCCTTATCTTCTAGAAGCACTACTATGTTTATAGAGTGGCTTGTGATCAGTTCACCGTCCAAGGAAATGTTAGCGGTGCCCTTAGAGCTCTCTCTCGTGAGTTTTTCAAAGTTGACTTCCTCTTTCAGTTGTTTTATGAAGATCGAGTCCTTAGATCTTACTCAGACACTTCCTTTCCTCTCTGTTGCAGTCTTATTTCATACTTATGAAAATAGCGAGACTAACTTCGATATTTAACGCAGTTCCCGCAATCCTAAACCACGTCAAAATGGATCCCTCTCTCTTCCCACATCTGAACATGCAATATACCGTCCAAACCTTCCCTCAAGACCTCTCTGTTTCACCTGCCGTCAACTTAGCAAAACAAGTGGAGCGAGAATTCAGAATCGCGAAAGGTCCATATCTATCTCCTGCCGCCAGACGTGACGCGGATCAAGAGGCACAACAATTTTTAGCAACGGCAAAGAGGAAAGTCCAGGAAGCGATCGAAAATAAAGTCTGGGAAATCAACAGGGAGAATAGGGTTACGGACCAGCACCCACCACCCTCTCAAGGTGCGCTTCAGCAAATCTACCAACCTGCTTACGACCCAAGAAATAACTCATTTCGAGCGGGGCCGTCTCAACCGTATTCCACTCCCTATTTTCCCTCAACCGAACCTCAACAACAGCCTCTTCCAAACGAACCAAAGGGATATCCATTCTCAGCTGTTAAATACTTGTTGCACGCCGAAGGTTACGAGGAGGTCACTCTGAAATATATGGAGAAAGCAGTTTGGAAGCCGGAAATCAGAGCATATCAACAATATCAGGCCCAATATCAGGCACGATGGGGGAGGTAGTGACACTTGCATGGTTGGCGTAATAGTCCCTTCCAAATATATGCTGTACAGTTCGTTGAATACAGGAGGATACGCAATACAAATATGTAACAAATGGGTTAGGAGTAGAAATTTGTTCGACACGAGGTAGCGCGGTAGGAATCTGGTTCACTCACCTGCGGTGGACGGGTGAATCGCATAGGGTTCAATTAAGTGAATCTCATAATTTGTTTCATTTGTGAAATCAAAGGTCTTATTCACCGATTGCAGAATTAGCAAATCATGTTGCTATTCTGTATCATGAAGTAGTAAGTCTAGTAAGTTGAGCTATTCGTATTTTGTAGGCACATTTGAATGATTGATACCAATGCTAATTCGTAAGCCTAGTGACTTCAGTTATTCATTTTTTTGTATAAAAAAAATCTCTGTAATTAACTCAATTGTACTACGCCCAAAATAGCATGAAAGTAAATCGCTTGCTCGAACCTATAGTCAGTTCTCTTGCTATTGCTGGGTCACTCACTAATAGTTGGGTATAGATGTAACTATTCTGCAATCTTCAGGTTACCTATGAATAGCTTTCTTTTATGCGTGGACTGGAGCAGGAGTATCATTGGCGGAAATGATGAATTGAGCGGTACGAAAAAGGAGGTGGTTGGGAATGGCACCCTGTTTACTCTTATGCATGACGAATCATACCCGTCAACTCAAGATGTCGGGATTCCGTCCTCTACAACGTTGTATACGACCCATATTTGAAACGATGACTATAATTTCGATGGGTAAAGCTGATGACTCTATATCTGAGCTAGCGCGCAAGTATCGAAGGCAAAAAGGTTAGCCAAACATTCTTGGGTGCTCAATGGAAGATGAGCGCGAACCATTTTGTGAAAATACCGGGTATTGAACCAACACTGTTTCACGACTGTGCGCGAAATGGGAACTAATATTCAATAACTGGTACGTATTAAAGAGGCAACATATCGGTAGGGTCCAAGTGTCTCTTGGTTGTCAGTCTAATTCCTGGTTTGACTTCCAATTCAAATGAGAAAGATATAAAGCCAAAACTAAAATGAGCAGAAATTTTTTATTTTGTGTATACCGCTAGTGGTCCCATCGCTCTATCTCCTTTGAGAAATATCGATACCTTTCTATAGTGTCATAAACAAAAAACCGCTAGACCAAAAAAAAAATACAACAAAGCACAAACTCCGACCCTTTCCAATGTATACCAAGTCTGAAGAATCCCCAAACCATATAAACATCGCAATTAACAAATATATAATACAATGGGCTGTAAAAGCCGCATGATAGAGCCTAGTATCGGCTAAATAGCGAGTGCTTTGAGCAATGAATCGCCAAACGCTGGAATAATCGACATAAGAAATTCATCATCAACACTTAGGTTGAGGGGAGGGCGGCTAGTTAGGCATCACCCAGAGGCGGCATCCCAGGGGTTTTTGTCAAGGAAAGAGGCGCAAAGCTCATCCGAAATTATCGTAACCTCCTGAAATTCCATTCTTGAATAGAAGATTAATATCCATTCGCTTCTTTCTCCTTCTGAGCAGCGGCCCTAGCAAGCATTTGTTGCACAACCAATGGAATACCGGCATTATTAGCTGGCGGTGGTTCCTCGACCCTCTTCTTCTTTTTCTTTGCTGGCTGCGGGGAAATCGGAAGTTCCGCTGTAGGTGGGTTTGAAGCAGACAAATCACCATCTTCGTCCGCCCCCTCTGGTCTCGAATAATCAAATCCAGAGAACTCATCACCCTTTGATTGTCTCTCGTCATCAAAGCCATCTCCCTCCTCGTCTTCGTCTTCTCCTTCTCCCTCTGCTTCCTCTTCGGCCCTAGTAAATTCGATAGTAGGAACTTTCGTAATCGTAGTCGCGGCCCCCTCACCAGAAATAGCCTTTGTCAAACTCGAATTTCGGGAGTAAATCGAGACACCCGCGCCCTTCTCAGCATTTGGTGTAATCAATATCCGGAACCGTTTCGAAATCATCCTCAACTGTTTCTTTTCCTCCTCCGTCTCCCATCCATCGCCCATTTTCGTATTTTGGCCTGGCAACTCTAATACGACCTGAAATCCCTGGCGTCGAAACAGTTTATTCCATCTCTTGATTTCTCTCATCAATTTACTACTCTCATAGAGCATCTGTTTCTTCGCTCCCTTGATCACTTTGCCCTTGTGAAAAGCCCATGTCCACGCCAAGATTGGGACATGTGTGATGGTGGGCACATCTGCAGCCTCGATGATGCTGGAACTGAAGTCGTTCCACTCTTCTGCAGTAACGCCGAATTTAAAGAGTCGCGAGTCATATGGAAAACCAGATGGGAGTGCATCAGTTTTGGTAGGAATGCGCATACGCTGGAGAACGGGGCGAGGGAGCTCATTTGCGAAGGAGATCTTGCGCAAAGAGGGCGTGTAGGCGGAGGTTGGACGACTGTTCGATTGTATGGGACCCGGGTTATTGAGTTGTGCTAGTGTAGGTAGAGATGCAGGGCGATTTATACCAGACGGTCGTCTTCCGCCTGCTGTAGTCGATTTGTTCGATTTGACTGAGTGGATGGAGGTTCCTCGTTTAGGGGCGGCGCTGGAGAAAAAAGGAGTGTTAACCAAACGCCATGAGCTTACAAGAGGGTGATACATACGCAGCATTGTTAATTCTCGCATTCCTCCTGGTGTTTTCCTCGACGCTCGAGAGTTTGCCCTTCTTATTGATGTGGTGGCCCTCCTCTAACTGATTTAGCGCAGCAAGGACGTCCGTCATAGTTGGTGTTTTGTCGCCTCGGAGAATTTATATAACTCTTCTACGTATGCGATTGTAATTTTAGAGCCCGGCCCTTCTCTTATCTTGTCATAACATGATCTGCGGAAGTATCGGTCTTCAGGGAAAGGAATGATAAATGAATGATATAAAAAGCTTCGGCCTCGGAACTTCCTTACTGTCCTGGGGAGAGTTCATGATGATGAGGGAAACATTTGTTTTGCACAGCCTTCCATCGCACGTGATGCAACACCCTTGGCAATAATTTCGGCGTACTTGGCAACCTTTGACCCCTCAAATTCGAGTCAGCATGGGAGACAAGAAGAGAAGAAGCTTCCGGAATGATGAAATTTGTCATTGGCGATGGACGATTAAGACTTTTGGCTAAAACATGTGTTGTTGATGTTCAACAAGCCTCGAGGCTATGCAGTAGAGCGGTTCCGAAGAATCCTCGTCATATGGTGCATACAACGCGTACTCACTCACCAGAATCTGTTGGAAAGGATAAGTTCTCCCTTATACGCCTGGAGAGTTTACACAAGCTTCTGATGATGATCAGATTATACGGAAAGTAAATGCATCTCACCCCCTTTTTAAACGAACTGCTCGGCTAATTAACATTTCAAAGGGTCACTTTTGATCATGTCAGACTCACCTCACCAGAAGCTTATGCATAGATATCATAAAGAAGGTCAATTAATTACAGGATTACTGGAGCTACCAAATGGAATACCCCACGTATCAAGCTGGAGTTTCATCTTTCAAAGATTCATACTCATTGCCCCCACCACTTCCTCTCTGCTTAGGCATCCCCGCAGTCTCTCCCCGATCAGCATTTTCCTTAACAATCTTATCCAAAGCTGCTCGTCCAGGATCATTCTTCCCTCCAATATCACCATTAAAACTGGCATTCTTGCCCTCTTTTCCCTCAATACCCTCTGTCAATCCCGTTCCCTTTGGACCCTTCCCATCCACATACTGGCTAGAAACATAGCTCGGCGCAGTACCAGCAGAACTGGTATTCCCACCTGTTTCATAACTGCCTGTTGTATCCGTAACAGCGGTACTTTTCGATTGTCCGTTGGACTTTTGCGGATAGTTTGAAGCTGCGGCACCGAGTTTCTTCTCTTCCGCCCAGTCGGACTCTGCCATTCTGATCTCGGCGTCCATTGCTGGGTCAAGACGGGTTGCTGAGGAGGTGTCTGTGTTTGCGAAGGTGGAGTTGGAGCCTTTTACTCCGAGGGGTTCGCTGTTCCGGTTTGAGGCGAAGCCGCCACCAGAACGAGTTGATTCTGCGGCGAGAGAGTCGGAGGCTACTGCTCCTGCTCCTTCTTTGATGGCGGGGGCATTTGGATCGGTGACCTGGGGGGTTATGTTAGTATTTTGTGTTCGGGATTTTGTTTTATTAGGAGTGGCATGTTGGCTTCTCCTGTTAAACAAACAAAAAGATACAACTACATGGAAGGCTTACCTTTTGGCCATGAGATGGGTTTCTGGTAGACATTTGGATAGTATGAAAGTGGTAAACTGATGATCGATTGAACGTTTAAGATACCTCCGAGCTTGATTTGACGAGCTTGATTTGAAATGTACAAACAGTTGAACAAACGACCCGGGTGAATTCCCTACATGTATGTACCTTTCCAACAGCATGACATCATATCCATCTAAACCATTACTTAAAGAAGTCTGGATGGTATGTGGCTTGAGACAAATCCACAAAATCATGGTCTAAGCCTTTAAAAGTCATAGTTTCAGCTACCTTATTGCGGGGAAAAAGCATAAATTTGTCAAAAGAATGATACCCGATATGGTCAAGAACACTCTCATTTCTAGATGTTTCGAGATAGTTGGAGATGGTATGATACGATATGCATCTGCAGGCCACCTGCAGAAAGGGGGGTGGGAATTCCAGGGATTGAGTGGAACTTGGTCACGTGAAGGACAATTTCATGTTACATCATTCCTTTGATATCATTTTTTTTAACGAAACAACAAACAGGCAGAATCATTAGTTGTTAAATTATTTGTTCGTCATCTCAATTTGTGATCATGAATTCCACTATCAAGACGCATCAAGCCCACACACATCTACCGAGCTTTGGCATCCTGAGGTAAACCACCCAATCCATCCTTTCCCTCCCTCCCAACATTGCTCAAGTCGGCGCCTCCTTCCTCCCTAACTCCACTACCCTTCGTAGCCGGTTCTCTCAGTCCACTCGTCGCCGCATCACCAGTCGAGATGTCGGCTGCGTCTGAACCACCTCCCGCAGAGACATTAACGGTTCGAGCATCTGCTGAGTTCCACTACGGGAGTTAGCAAAGTTTAGAAGGTGAAATGAAAGGAATACGAGGGTAAAAGGAAAAGGATTGCATACATCTGAAGCTGTGGGTGGATCTTCTGGGAGAGGAAGATTGGTTCTTCGCTCTTCGATGATATCGGCTTTGCTCTTTTGTTCAGGCATATTGACGGAGAGGCTGTGAATTGTTAGAATGGTGAAGAAACTGTGACGTTCGGGGATGAGTACTTTGAGTATTGGATTTTCTTCGAAAGAATTGGGTGCGTATGGTTTGTAGTGTTGTAAAGTACTTGGAAGAGTATAGAATACAGAAAGGCAGCAAACGAACAGGGCTCTTTCCTTATATATCAAACAAACAAACCATGAGCCGATCTTTATCCGCCTCAGGAGCATTTCCTCCGATCGAGATGTAATATGACGTTAAGCAACATATTGCATAATCAGAAGCAAGAACAGGGAATCGAGAGGGCTGACTGGTGAATAAAATGTTACTTGTAAACTCCTTGTTTTTTTACCAATAGATGGTGAATAGAACATACCACAACGTTCCAATTGCACGTCGAAGGAAAACTAGACATATAACAAAAGATTGGGAAGAAAAAAACGGGTCTCTCAACATTCTTCTTCAAATTGGTATCGTTAATCATCCATGTAAAAACTCCCGCCCGTGACCAAGCCTACGCGGAATACCTGACGCCAAATGCAAAATGCCAAAATCCCCGAAAATTTATGATAAACGATTATCCCCCTCCTCTGTCGCCGGGTTGCCCGCATCTGGATTCAAGTAATCCGCATTTTCGGCAGCCTCATACTCTGAAATTAGGTCGGTTACTACTTCCTTAGCTTCGTCGAATTCATCGAAATTATCAGCGAAGGGCGCGGTTTTCTTGTACCCTTCCATGAATGCATTCCGATTTCGCATGCCCGTGTATTGTCGAACAATTCGCTTGAAGAGCTAGAATACTGGTTAGCATGCTACATCAGTCGAGGAAAAATTCCAAGTTTGTACTCACTGTTGCTATGGATGTGTGGTTTGCTAACATGAGACCGCTTACTCGGTGGCTCATCGGGATGTAAGGACTCTTTTTTGTGAGCGCAACCTGAATACTTGCTGGGCCCCACGGAATAAAGGTCGCAAGTTTTCGTTCCCTGATACGAAGCAAACTTTTATGGACATCTGTAGGGTCAACATCTCCTTGAATTACATTCAAAATTGAAATGTAACAACTTTTCTTCCCAGGAATCGTCGAAACCATCCTGTTCTTTGGTTGGAGAAGGCGACGCATAACATCTAACACAGTCGTTTTACGAACAGTCTTTGCTTGTTCCACACTGTCCCCGGTGAAAGGCGTATATGAAGTCATGAGGAAATGGCATCGAGGTGTTGGGATCAAGGCGGCAACGATACTGACAAGATCATTGTGCATATATCCTGGGTATCGAAGAGTTGTTGTACTGGCTGACATTACCGTAGAAACCTATGAATTGTAAGTATGTATTCTTACAAGAGAACCCAAGCAATCCTACTAATTGATTCGTTTGCTGGAACGATGGTTCCTGGACATGTAATCTGTCTGCTGCAATCCGTGAAAGGGCGCCATTGTCAAGTACCACCACCGAGTCAGCATTTTGGGTCAACCTCCTCATGGAGAGCAAACTGTTGTAGGGATGAACCACAACATCTCCTGCGTTTGTCGTGTCTGGGAATACGGAGTATGTTTGGATGATCTTCTTGGGAAAACGATCGTTCAGTCTTTCGAGGAGAAAGGAACCTAATCCCGACCCAGTTCCTCCAGCAATCGAGTGCAGCATCATGAAACCCTGACCTAGTCAGTGGGTGTTCGTCGATCTATCTGGTGGCTTCTCGCAGACATACCTCCAGAGAATCACTTCCATCTGCCTCCCGATCTATCATTTCCATTATTTCTTCGTGAACCGTCTCGCCCGTTTGGTAACCATCACCCCAATTGTTTGCTGCCCCAACACCATTTTTGCCAACGAAGAAGTTTTCGGGATTGTAAATATTTTTGTAGGGACCATTTTGGATCGTATGAAGAACCTAGAATTTATTAACCAGATGTTCAAACACGGTATACCCGTATCTGCCATTGCCTACACACCCGAGGTTCCAAATCGATCAAAATAGCTCGTGGAATATATCGCGTGTCGTCCGACTGGTAGAAGAAGACATCCTTTCGATCTCCTCCCTCCGTCGCAAAGTCCTCGAGGTTTCCGTCCTGACTAATTCCATGCTCTTGACATAACTGCTGCCAGAACTGACTACCAACTGCATAATTTGAACATCAGAATTAGATCGCAGATTTCAGAAAGGCGAGCCAAGGGACTACTCACTGCTGTTGCCGCATTGCCCAGCTTGAACGGTGATGATTTCTCTGGAGTTGGGTTAGTCTCGGAAGTTGTTGGCAGAAATTGCAAACAGGTTTGTAACCAACCTAGGCATTATCTATGCATGTATTCTACACAAGGTAGAATCAGTGGAAAGGGAGAGAAAGGTCGAGTGTTGACACCAAAAATTCGAGATCAATACTGTCACTGCTACAACTCAGTCGCGCTTCCGCGGGGTCGCGTTAAAGTGGGACCCCATACACGCTAGTACCTACCTCAGGTCTCCCGAAGCACTGGAAAGTAAATACTTCGCTCAGCTACAACAGATTTCACCTCATATCGTCAACACCACCACCACCACCACCCACCCACCACAAACAAATTCTCCCAGCTGAACCGCTTACCCGGGGCATTCTTGCTAAGTCGCCCAATCGACCACGGCACCTATGACCAATACCCCATATACTTTCCATCGAATCGCATTCACTCCCTACCCGCGACCATGAGCTTCCAAGTCCCCGATGATTTCTACTCCTCGAGTCCGCCCGAGACTCCAGAGAGAAGAAGCAAAAACATCTTCGCCATGTCGAATCCTTCAACCACACCTGCTGGCCCGCCGCCCTCCTCTGCCAAATCTTTCACCCCCATGGGCCCACCACCCAGCTCATATATGGGAAGCTCTATCAATCCCTTATCTTTCACCCAGAAGAGCAATTTCAACCCGTCGAAGCCCTTTGGTAGGCCAGGATCTTCGGTGTTCGCAGACTCGACGCGCTCTCCTGCACCTCCCCGCCGGTCTGCCTACAATGATGGCTCCCCCCAGCGTGGACAACGTGCTCCGTCACAGGAAAGCGAATATGAAGACGATGAGGATATGTCCGAGTACGATGAGGAGGATGACACATTTCATCAGAGTCGCAATTCAAGGAGTCGCAATTCCCGGGACGTAGATGCAATGGGGGAGGACGACACCGACGCCCAGTATGAAGACGAGGAGGATATGGATTACCAGTCGGAACTACCAACTTCGAAGGGCGATGGGCGGAATTATGGTCGGCGAAGCGTTTCGGAATTTTCAGTGGCCACTCCTGGTAGCCTAAAGAGAAGTCGCGAAGGAGGCGCATTGGGCTTAGGGGAATCTTTCAGTGGAAAACGGGAAATAACAACCTTTGGAAAGATTGCAAGGGACATGTATTCTCAAATGCGAGCACCAGAAGTAGATGAGTCGGATGAAGTGATTCTGGGGACGGAGGCTATTGTGACAAGAATCTACCAGGAAGGACTCGAAGACGGGGGTAATGCGGAACAACTCCTGTCCAGTTTGATGGAAGCATCTGGGGATTTGGCAATACTCTGGGACGAATATGACGCAAAATCTGGCACACATGGTGATCAAGAGTACACGGCATCTATTGGACCAGGAAATCACGCTCTGAAATTTTCAAAGGCCAATTTTCTAGCCGGACTTGCCTTGAAAATACACCACCCAACGCCTATAAGTACCCCACGAGGAATTAAAACCAAGCCAATGCCCGAGGTTCTGGTCGAATGGATGGCTCTATGCCATAACCCCGTCGGATCGCAACTTGAGGACCTTCAAAATACCAAACTTCCAAGCCCGTCAGCCCACCCAGAGTTTTGGAACATCATCTTTAACAGTTTCCTCCGAGGTAATGTCAACGAGGTGTGTGATTTGCTCGCTCTTGCGAGGTGGGAATACGCCAACGTGGGACTCGATGACGAGCACGATTTATACGGCAAGCCAGGATATTCGGGTCAAGCTTTAGCCAATGTAAAAAAGTCCGTGGGTGCTGCCGTTACTGTTCTTTCACAATGTCCAAGTCTGTCCGGGGACTGGAATACCCAAGGCAGTGACTGGACGCTTTTCAGATTGAAGGTCTCCCAGGCCATGGAGGATTTAAAATCTTTTGCGGAAGGCAAGCAAAGGGGCGGTGACAACGAGAGCAGCAGATTTGGTCGTTCATCCATGGCCAATCCAAACTCTTACAGCATGAATGCCGAAAAAGCAGCAAGCAAGGTCCCCTGGCATATATTTCAAAACCTCATTATCCTTTTCAATATTGCAATGGGAGATCGAGTTGCGATTGTTGAGAATGCTCAGGACTGGTGTGAGGCTACTATTGCATTGACGGTGTGGTGGGACGAAAGTAAGGACGACAGAAGAATAGCTCTAGGTCGATCCACTCGTGCATTGCAAATTCCATCAAGAGATTTGGAAACCGAGTCATATTTCCGCAAACTTGGAAAATCTTTCGAGGTCGCCATTGGAGCCAACATGGACTTTGAAGTCAATCCTTTACGCCCAGTCGAGGTCGGGCTGGCGTCGATTTTTGAGGGAGATTATGAAGCCGTTCTGGGTCTCTTGAGGGGTTTGTCTGGTCCCATCTCCTCAGCAGTTGCTGAAATCGCGACAATTGGCGGATGGCTGCAAGAACCTGAACGGGCAGGGCTCATGAAGAGTCTGGATCAAGATGATATGGACCTTCTAGGCATCTCGTCGCCTGCTAAGCCGGATGGAATTAAGGACCAGACGTTAATTGCCTATGCGAAGGCTGTGGTTCGTTGCGGAGAATTGCAATCTGCGGGGCCTTTGGGTCAACAGCCCATTTCGAGGACGGGCTGGGAAGTAGCCATTGCGGTGTTAGGGCGCCTGGACTCTGCTAGCCGCTCGGAGGAAATGGTAGGAGATTTCTTGAACAATTTCAAGCTAGATTCCTCTGCTACCGTCGACAAACTATGGGTATTGCTCAATAACATCGGCATGAATAGTCACGCTGAAAGCTCAGCAGCAGTAAGTTACCATCTCTTCACACCGCAACCTCATTTTCTAATCCCTCTTAGGTCTATGCCGATTCCCTTGCGGATGACACTAAAAACTTTGGCGAAGCCATGTGGTACTATGCTCTTTCCCATAAACCCGAAAAAGTCAAAGAGGTCCTCGACATATTGATCTCATTTTCTCTTGTCCAATCGACCGCATTTCCACCGAGGGAGGAGTTGGATGATCATCTCAAACGCTTGATATTGTCACCAAAAACCTCATTGGTTCAATTATCACAGATGGATTTTGATGCGGCCGAAGTCTTGCGCAACTCACTCAGTGGATACGCGACGTTGCGCAAATTTTACGATCTTCGCGACGAGGAAGTCTTGTCCAATGGAAAATCGCAGATGGGGCCTATCGCACGAAAGCAAGAGGCGGCTAGAGCATTGATGGCAGTGATCACGAGCTCGGGTGATAATATCAGAGGTGGTCTTTACGACGAGCACAATGGGGCTATCGTTAGTGTTGATTTCTTACTAGCGCTGCTAGGAGAAGCAATGGTCTTCGTCAACCAGCCAAATCCTACAATCACGGTTTCTCAAATTGATATCCTTCTCCGGGCAATCGAAGATCTCCAAACAGTCGGCACGCGTATATATGATCATTGCACAGATTTCTTGCAAACTGTCATTGCATCTGGTCAGGGGCTCAAGGGGTCCACACCTAGCGACATGCTCCAGAAATCCACCTCGAATGCTAGTGGCGCAAGTAGCTTTTCTATGGTCGGTAGCTCCATGCTTGCTTCTCAACTCAAGCAGTCGATGAGGAGCAGTGGCGTGTTGGTGAAGGGGAATATTAAGCGTGGGTGGGATTGGAGAAAGGGCATCTCGGCTGGGACGACAGGTGAGGATGTCCTTCAGATCTTGCGACTTGGATTAGCAAAGGATCTTGCGAGGGCGTGGTTGAGAGAGGCGGATGGACAAATGTAGGATTTATTAAAAAAAGTTTCGTGTTGTTTGATAGGTTGTTGTGCATTGGGTGGCGTTATATCGAGGGGGCAGGGGGAACAGATTTCTGATGAGAATTGACTTTGTAATAATAAAACTCATGATACCCTAGGTTCTCTGGCTATTGCTGGTACCATTTCTTGCTTATGGACTATGATTTTACAAGTTTTATTCTTTTGCTGGTGTTATTTTTAACCGGTAACACACTTGCTAGTGCAGGTCAAATTGGACTGTTCTCGCTCCTTTGTGGTTGATGCTTCATGGTAGCAATAATTCTCTAATAATAGTTGGTATGTTGATGCTATCGAAAAGCAGGTAAACAAAACGTCTGGTTGGGAAATAAAACCGACCAGTCTCAAGAGTCCCCACATCTTCACATTCCCAATGATTCACTAAACCTAATAAACCTATCTCTATATATTCTAGGAGTATTTGCGTCTCTACGCAGGAAAGAAGGCTGAAGGACAAGTTAGCTCAATCTTGGACGTTGACCTGTGGTTGAGTCGTGACCACCACCTAGAAGACAGAACCTTGAAGCTTCCTCCCCTCTCGGTGTTACCTACCCTACAGCGACCTCGATAGTTGACCTCGGGAGCTTCAACCTCACCTTGTCGAGCGAGGTAGTGTCAAGAGGGGAAGGAGCGATCCGTGTAAGTGTTGTGAAGGAAGGATCTTTGTCATGGAGAGAAAAGAGCGAGAAGTTGACTATTTCGATATATCTACTTATATATATACATGTTACAGCCTGTTTTTATATGCTAAAGTGTCCATTTCCAGGTATACTTCTAGGTTGTTTTCCCGGGAATGACCGTGTTTTTACGTGTAACGGAACGACGTTTTTTATCCTATATATACCTACTTTCTAAGGAATTAAGCTTCAAAAGTACAACCTTAATTACGTAAAACATGAAAGGTGTATATCAACACTAGAAGGGATAATGCTCTACCATTTTCCTATATCCCACTAGCTATTTTGGATTTACTATATATACTGTGTTGCTCTATATTATTAAAATTTTCGCTAAGGACACTTTCTTCCTATATATAAAAATGGGTTAAGCTTGTACTAATCTACTGTAATACTCTTCTATTTTCCTATCTGCTACTAGCTATTTTAGATTCACTATATATACTGTGTCGCTCTATATTATTAAAATTTTCGCTAAGGACACTTTCTTCCTATACGTAAAAATGGGTTAAGCTTGTACTAATCTGCTGTGAAGCTCTTCTATTTTCCTATCTACTACTAGCTAGCTTTTAGTACAAAGGAAACTTAGCGATTTTAGAAGGATGTTTCTTATTAGAACGAACGAAGATGTTTTAGACGACTTTTAATAGTTCAGATGATATAATGAATTACTTTCTTAGGTTAATAGTGTTTATTCTCTTTTGTTTAATTTTTAGGCTCCTTTAATCTTCTAACAGCTTATCTCTTCTTGTTAGCTTATCGCTTAATAGTATCTCATTCCTATTTACAGAGGTTAATAAAGAGTACGTCCTATCTTTATCCCTATAAACATCTATAGATCTCTAAGATCGCAAAGAGCTTGTCCCCTGTCTCATAATTAATTAAATCTAGTCCCCGCTCCCTTTATAGAGTAATTAAGTTAAACCAAGAGAGAACCTCGATAATAAGTGTCGAGACGAGGCGCGCGCAGAGATGGCTAGGGGTAAAGGGTCGATCAAGACAGGGAAGAGTGGGAAGAAGCGATTGAGATGTTTGGACCCCACTTTTATGCACTAGCGTGAGTATAACCCCCCCCCCCCTCGGAATCGAAGTTCTCGCGGTCATCTCTTTTGTTATCCTGGGCTGTTCACAAAAACAATTTGTTGTTGGACTTGGAGGGCTGTAGTGATTGACAACCTAGGATGGCTCACAACTCTTTCTTTCGGGTCATGTTCTCCTAGATCCCAAACTGCTCTGGTCTTGTAAGTCGGCAGTGGCATGTGGTTACCGTTGATTTTAGAGTAGGAGGGAAGAGAAATTGTTAAACTTGCCCAAGAGCTGCATCTCGTGAGAGGGGTACATGGCCATGTATCTGGTATAACCTAAATTAACCACTCCGTTTATTCGATTCCCGGTCTCTCTGTACGAGTTTTAAGTGGTTTTATTTATTTCACTACCAAATTTTACTATATAGCACCAGCTCTACTCCTGTTACAAATATTTGCCTGCGACATATTAATTCAGGGAACAAAGAAACATCTCATCAAGTGGGCCGCGATTGAACGTAAGATCCTTTCTCCCCATTCTTTTCCTCTCTCAAGCAATCCGGCATCCACAATTCGCTAATAAGCATCTCCAACCTCTTCCTGACTGAGCGAGAATGAAATCTTTCCATCGCATACGAAGGCGGACTATAGTAACGGTACAACACAATCCTAACATGAAATCTTTCCATTGGCTTGGTCCGTCTGAATATCGCCGCCCAGTCCTCAAGCTTTCCCTGTAAAAAATCCACAAAGTGCAACATCTGGGTCTGCAGGTTGATCATGATGAATCGTAATTCAAGGTTTTGCGAGACCCAGTTGAAGAGCTTTTCTAGATCGGCAATGGAGGTATTCAAGTAACCCTGTCCATAGTAGCAAAGATTGAGAACTAGGCCTTTGACATGTCGAAGTGCTTCTGGTCTGTTTTTGATAAACAAAATGGGGATCTCATAATCTTCGAGTTCGAGAACGGAGTTGTGCCAGAGGCAGGCACCTACTTCTCGTGAGAATTGCCGGCTGATATGTGTAAGGCGTCGGACTTCTTCGTAATCGTAGAACACGCGCTCTGGGTGAGGGCGACCTCCTCCTGGGTTCTGGTTGTATTCGATTTCAACCCTGAAGCCACGTTCTAGTTCATGGGCATCTGCAAGGTGAGTCTGTGTTTTCCCCTCCTCTCCATGCTGTTCGTCCTCGTCTTTCTCCTCTTCCGTCTTCTCTCCCTCCATCTCTCCAATGTCTTCAGGCTCCTCGATCCTCTCCACTGGTTCGCCCATCTCCATACAATCCCCCAAATCGTCGTTGCTCTCATCATCCACGTCAAGTTCCATCTCTTCTACGTCGGACAGAGACTTTCGAGCTGAACTTCGATCTTTGCTTGAACTCTCCTGGCTCTCCGAGGCTCCAAATCCAGGTGGTATAGGGAGGTTGTTTTCACAATAAATAGCAATCTGCTGAGAGTCCATGAAGCTTAGTACAGATCTGCTCTTCTTTATGATAGAGTCGTCGAGGCCAGACTCATCACTTTCAGTAGTCTCCCCATCAGAATCATCCTCCGGGAGCTCCATCATACCAGTAATCACCTCTCTTTTCCACCTACCCAAGTGTGGATTGAAGGTCGTGATGTTCAGAGAACCATCCTGTATTGCCTTGTACAGATCGATAAAATGATTAGAATCATTTCGGGGATCATCAGGAGGATATCGAGAAGTGACCTTGAAGTCGTATTCATAATTATCCTCCGAGTCAGGTTGCCAATCCAACATTCTCAAGGCAAATCTGATCTGGGGTGCGATGGAGAGTTTGGGGTAGTAGTTTTCGGCAGGATCAAACATGGAGGAGATGAGGATGTTGTAGATGTGATTTCTGACCTCGATTGGGAGCCGCATGAAAGGGAATGGTCTATGGTATATTGGTTAGCTGGGCGATATCAGATCTGGGGATTGTGATCAACACACTCAGCAGGACTAGGGTATGTTTTGGGGCGTCGCAGTTCACTCTCCTGCCAACGGTGCCCATGCGGAAGGAAATCGAAAGAGCCATATCCTTGGGTATGATCGTGTGTATAAGGCACCACCGAATATTCTTTCGAGTCATCCATCTTTCGATGCGGCGAAGGAAACTTATGCTTCAAGTTGAGGACGAAAGTCGAAAGTGCTTGCTTGTAGGTCGTTGGCGGGGAGGCTTGTCAACTGCAAAGAACCTCAGCTCAAAGATCGACGCGAGGCTACAAGATAGTTGAGAAATAATATGAAAGCTGGTACCTTAGCTTGGTGAAGGTGAAGTGGGCTCCCTTCTCTCAACTTCGGTTGGGGGACTCGCACGTCACTGCTCGCTTAACTTGATTCGCAAATCCCTTCAATCACTTCGGTACAAAAACAACCACTGCTCGACCAAGTGGGTCCCTACAATAATCTATTACACCTCAAATTCTACTGCCTCGTTTGACGCTTCAATCCACCACCATTCCATCAAGAAGACGCTCCAAAAGAAAGAAAACCCCACATTCCCTACCTTAAAGCTTATTCTTCGGTATATATTCCTCCTCTCCTTTAAGCACGGATAAACAATCAGTTAATAGACCCTATCACAGTACATATATATTAAAAAACAGGTTCTCTCACCTCCCTCGGGTTCTGTAAAAAGACAACCATCCTTGAGGGGGGCTCTAAGCTGGTGTAAATGGTGTAAAGCTGTTCTTGTTCTGAAGAAAAAAATGCCAAGAAGCTTTCCACTAGGATCGTGAGGGGTTTCTGAAGCCATAAGACACTTTATGCGCACGATTTCAGTTTTGCTAGTTTAACTTACAGCTGCGTTTCTTTTTCTGTTTTTCAAGTTGTACATCTTACTCTTGCTAATATCAGAAACTCTCTTCTCATTACTCTTCGCCCTGCTTCGTCGTGTCTCATCATAATGCGACGAAGCTGAGCCCTTTCGAACTACAAATTTGTGCTCATTTAGTAGTTTTAAAATCTTTCATTTACTTAGGAAATCTATTTGGAAATCCTACTTGTATTGATATTAAAAGAATTTACTACTACAATGATTCACGAGTTCGCAACAAAAATGCAACACATCGCTTCAGCACCCCTCAGTGGTGGACACTCGCTTAGGGGCGCCCCCGCCCCCTAAAAGGTTAGGCGCGAGAACACTGGAAATGATGAATATTAGGAAGAATGAGGCAGTAAAAATGGTGTATGACCGTGGATAAATACAGAAGATTACATTCACAAGGATACAGTTGTAAGAAATATCTTATTCCTGTATCGTTGGGCTATTTACGACGTAAGTAGGCCCTGTGCCATTTCCAACGCCCGCAATGTGAGTAGCTACCACCAAACACACCAAGTTAGGATTGTCCCTTCACCGCAGTAATACCAATTAGATCCAAAGATGGTTTAAATTAAAAGTCAAACATTATAATTCAAGAATTATCTCGTCCTATACCGTCCACTCTAATCTACCCCAACGAAAATAGTCTGTCCGAAAGCCGCCCCCGTATCTCCAAAACGAAAACACCACCAAGGTATCAATCCCCCAAAGTTTTTTGTAATCCCCAATCGCGCCCCCATCCCCAGTTCCCAACCAAAAGAAAACAATAATGTTGAATGTAAAGTAAAAGCCCAAACCCTCTGGGTATCAACCCCCAAATGAAAAACCAAAATTGAAAAACAGGGGGACGAATTCTCCAAAAATTGTCGCATCCTTAAGTATAAACCATCAAACAGAAACACCCAGTATCCTTCATCCACTTCTGCTCCCCCGATAATCGCCCAACCAAGAATTAACAACTACAAAGTAACAACATATTCTGAATTCGCTCTCAAGCGGCAACAAACACATCAAACCACAAACCAACCATCAACAATATAAAGATGTTGCTTGACTCTCATACATATGCAATACACACTCTCAAGCCCAGTCACCCTCGAAATCCACCTTTAATAAAAAGCACAACCCTCAAAATCGAAAGAAGAAGAAGAAAGAAACGCCCCCCGTCTCCCGCCCCAACCATAGAAAGGAAATTTTTTGAGTTGCCCCCACCAGTATCTCCAGATCGCCAGAATCCGAGTCCCAGACCCCATTTTTATTTCGCCTCTCCCAATGAAATGAATGAATGTATGAATGGTATGTGTATGTGTACTGTGAACCCCTAGAAGAACAAGAAAAAGGAAGAGACATAATGAGAGTGTAACAATATGACAAGGAAAAAGCATCGCTTTCGCAATGCTAGTATAGTGCAACAAATAAAAACCCCTAGAAAACTCTTGTTCGACCCCTTTATTCCTTTTCAAGACTCAACTCACGAGGCAGAAATGCCAAGAGGGAGGTTCATGAGGCGTCGAGTGGGAGTAGGAGCTCCCATGTTAAGCATCGGCGGCGCGGGATATGACGCTTGAGTAGGGAAAGGAATGTATTGATGTCCGTTGGCGAGGGTATTGTTGATACTTGATATTGACTCGGATGTGTTAGCTTGATTGCTTCGCTTGACCATGCTGCTTGGACCGTAGGAAGATTCGGTGGAATCATTACCGTGAAAAGAATCTGTCGAGCTCGTTGTGTAGAGATCGTTTTGGGGGGATGAGAGGCTTTGGGAACTGTAAGCTGCTGATTGGGAAGAACTTAGAGATTCCGGGCTACTGTTGTAAAGATAGCTGGGATCACTTTGTGAGAGTGATTTGACAGAGGAAAGGGTATGCGCTGCGCCCATGAGGCCATCATATCCATGCCAGTGACTCTGGGTCTGGTTTTGGTTTTGGTTCTGGGTTTGGGTTTGGGTTCGGTCTTGATTTTGGGAGGATGGCAGGCCTGCAGTCGAGCTCGAACGCATGTACGAATAATTTGGGGTCACAACTGACGAGCGATTTGTTGCGGGAACTGGAAGCATCCGATCTGGCGCAGGCATTGAGTTGATTGATTGGCCAACCAGCGACGAGTTACCAAGCGACGAGTTGCCGAGCGATGAATGGATAATCGATGGGTTCTTCACGTCTTCTGGGCTGTTTGCAGGTCGAAGCTGATAAGCGTTTTGGTAGGAAAGATTGTTGTTCGTGGGATAATTTGAGTCGTGGTCCGAATACAACGAGGCCGACGAGTTATTCTTGACGAGCTGTGTACCTTGCACAGCGGGAGTCGACCACTTTCCATAGTTCGAAGGCAGACTCGATGAAAGAAGGTGCTCTGATCCCAACAATTGGTAGGGATTATTGACACTTTGGACCCCATAATCAACGACAGTGTCCTCTGTGTAGTCGCTGAAAGAATTCAGTCCGTAGTACTTCGAGGTTGGATATTGATATCCAGAGACGGATGTCCTGCTAGGATAGTATCCTTCTGGGACTACTAGTTGGGCGGGTTGGTGGTGGGTTGTGGCCGGTCTATAAGGCAGCATGTGGTTTTGGAGTCGGGAAGGCGCAGAAGTGGCTTCAAAAGCACTGAAGTCGATACTCTCATTCTTCATTTGCACTCCTTGTGACGAGACCTACAATAGATGTGAGAGGAATTCGAAAGAAATGAACTGTGCGATTTCAAACTCAGGGAAAATAGCAACATACCCGTAAAAATTGACATTGCTCATTGCCTGCATTCTTACAATTAAGGCATGGCTGACCAGTACCTGCATCGCCACTGCAACGGATTTTGCGCTTTCTACAACGGCCACACTATGAGTTGGTTAGAAGGTGGAAATTGTATGAAGCTTCAATTATATGTACTTACTGCCACTGGAATTCTACTCCTTGGTCGAGTATTGTCGGCATCAGGAGCATGGCTACCACCACGGCTTTCATGGTGAGATGCGGAAAGGTGATCTCGACCCGGGTGTCCTTCGTATGGGCCGTGTGGTACTTCTCGTTCGTGACCTAACGCATATCCGTGTCCATTTTGTCTGCTGTATCGTCTCAGGCCCGGTTCCTCATCATCGTAGTAAGAGCGCGCTGCTTGCACCATCTAAACCTGTGGTCAAAATCGAGTGAGTAGGAAGGCCAGACCCGTAACATACCTTGAAAGGTTTCCTTCTTTAAGAGCTGCGACCGGTAGGAGAATGTGTTAAAATCAAGTGGCCGGCTTTTCGTAGGGTTCGAAACTTGACTTCTCTGCTGGGTTGGGGTTTTGAGTGATTCAGTAGGTAGATCACACGAAAGGTCTTCAATATGAACTCAAAAGACAAAATGAGGTTGAGCAAGGAAGAAAAGCATAGGCCGATGGGGGGGAGGGGGGCAGTCAGGCGAGGGCAGCACTTATAACGAGTGTTACGGGGTCCCTAATGTTTGCGAACTGAGTACCGTACATACATGGGGCCTGGGAGAACTGTCACATCTCAAATTTAGTTGAGCCTGCCCTCCATGAGATCAGTGCACTAACCAGACATAAAGTAGCTCGAGGCGTGCAAGGATCTATTTGCACATAATTAAGTCCACTTCCACTTAGATGCACTTATCCGCCTGTACCTCTGCCCCCCATCTGCCCAGTCGCTGATTTCTACAAACAGAGGGAGGAAAAATTGGAGTGGTATCTCACTTGAAGGATTAATGCAATTTTAGGACTTTGCTGAGCACTGACTGACTGACAAGAGTCCCTGCGTATGGAATACCGAGGAGCCTGGAATTTCAGCATGTCTTGACCGATGAAACGGCACCCCAGCAGACAAAGAATGTTGATTTTCCACTGGGAGGAGCGGCGCAGGAAAGCTGTGCGCTGAGTGATTTGCTAAGTCAAATAATGGCCAAAGTTTGGAGTCATCTGCTACTTGCCCGACTAACTCTTTGCTGTTTTCCAGTTTGGCAGTCCCCCCAGACCACCGGGAAAATGGATGGGCACGTATGTAGGCCGTCCTGAAAGCAGTAAGGTGTTGGTGATATGACAGCTTCCAAATGAAACTAATATCGCAAACAGCTAGAGAGGCTCTGCCATGAGTTGAAGCTCAACGGTTTCGGTACGACAGGATCAGCAAACCTAGGTTTGTATTACTTTGCAGCACCGGGGGAAGAAACGTCGCGACAGCCTTGCTTGTTGAGGATAACACACCTCGAATGGTGCTCCCTGGTGATGCAACGTCTTAAGTTGCATGGCCTATGAGGCATATGAGGTGAGCCAGCAGGGCGAAAACTCATGCCCGAAATATTCCATATCTATTAAAACCAAAACGCTCTCCCTTGAAGATGCAACTCCTCTTCTGACCGCTCATCACTTGCTTCAGCAATGGTACTGGCTGCAGCAATCGGGCCGTCCCACGGTGAAGTCCTTTGAAGCCAGAGGTCGCAATCACCAAAACCACGGGGGAGCAAACTCCCCCTGTCAAGCCTGCTTGAGCTGCAACTTCCATGGATTGTTTGCTTGCAACCACGAAAGGTGGGTCAGATCATCTGCCACTCGACGAGAATCCTTGGATGACAGTATGTTCTGAAGAGAACCAATTAAAGATCTGCGAAAAGTTCGTTTGTTGTGGTTACAGGAAATTCTAGGTGACCAGAGAAGTGACACCAAAGTGCGTCACAATCGAACGTTCGTTCTCAAGTATGGAAATGACGATATTACTATACTGCAAAAGGAGTTCAGTTGCGTGCGAGCCTAAAGGGGGCAAAGGGAAAAGCTTCTACGGCCGGGGAAAAGCTTCCACAACCTCTGGTAGCACAGCAACAGGGTCACTGCAGACGTGAAAGTGAGGAGAATGGAGCAGAAGACATTGGGGAGAGCAAGAACATTCGGCATACCGAGAAAGAATTGCAAGAAACTAGCAATTACATGGCCCGAAGCATGCCAGGCAGTCATTAGGCCATGCGCCAAAAGACATAAAAGGTAACAATCTAGCCTCCACCCCGAAGTTTGAGGGAAGCTGACAGTATTATGGGTTGTCTCACCCGGGGCTCTTTCGCTTTGAAGTTGTGGGGGAATTAACAGAGAGACCGCAAGATTCGAGCTGTACACGAGGGGACAATGCATGTTGTCAAAGGTAGGACTATCTCTCCTCGTCCTACTCCTTCAAATCCTGTAGAAGGATAGCATGCTCACACGGCGCATTCTCGGCCACACCCGATGATAGTGATAATCTGGGGGCCAGTTTGAAAGAGGTTGCGTGAGCCAACGATTTGGAGAGTTGGATAGTAGTTTGGCCGATACATTCGTATTTGAGGGCGCCTCTTCGCCTCTAGGGAGTACTAGGATGCTAGAGAGCATTTCCCCGGATGCAAAGGAGGCTGCAAGTCAATCTGGAGCTGCCGCCGGAAGCCTCTTCCCCGCCCCTGGCTCATCTTCATACGATCTCGACTCTCGAATCAACCATTTTTTTAAGATGCTGACAGATCCCCGACCGCGTGTAATGCAAATGCATGGCAACGGACCTTTTGGGGCAGTACGGGTACAAGCAGAATGGGGAGATGCTGCCAAAAGTCTCCGCCCCTTGTTTCTGCAACTACCCGATAAATGAGGGGTTCCTTGTCCAAGCGAGCTCATCCTCCTGTCAAACGACTGGTGGGCGGAAGGCGGAGAGACGTCCACAGGCCTGGTAGTCGTCCTTTCTGCATCGTTGTGAGCAACAGAATGCCGAGAAGCGAGCTGAGGCCATCTTGTCTTTCTGTCTCTCGCAGGTATCATGGCCATTTTGGGTATCATACAAATGCTTGGTGTGAAGTACAAAGCAGATCTTACGATCCCCAAAGATCCTCCAGAGTTTTTGCCTTCAAAAGAGTCGATCATGGGGGGTCTGACAGCAGGAAAAGAGATCGAGCCGGTCTGTGTTGTGTTGCGAGATACAAGCAGCATATTGCTCCAGGTTTGGATTCAGGAACCCTTCCATACGGAGGACACTCCGGGAAAACCAACCCAAGTCGCAAACCCTTCAGATGCACACTTCGTCCCAATGGTAAGCATCCTTGAATGGCCCAGTTCCAACGCGATAGATTGGGTAGCAGACACAGCGCTGAGTCCAGCGGCGGGAGATCAGCCCAAGGATTGGGAAAAGGTGGTGCTGTTGAATTCCCAGGTGCAGGCGGTAGAGATTCTTCCCTTGGCACGTGATACGGCTGGTGCAGCTGGATCTTGAGGCGAAAGATTAGATGGAGAGCTGAATCGGTATATAGTCGCAGTTATGGTTAGTTCGACCCGGCCTAGAAATGAGGAGATATCAAAATCGAATAAACTTTGTTTGTAATTTACAGTTGAGAAAGGGGTAGCGAATCTTGACGCCAAGGCTTCGCGCTTAAAACTTACCCGGTAATCACCCGTTTGCCGATTGGCGCCAGCCTCCTCCAGCTGCCGTCTGGGATGAGCATGCAAATCGCCAAATCCGTACTCTAGCAAACAACAATTGCAGCTCCCCTCCCCCCTCTTCGCAGTCTACGTGTTTCAATCCGACGCCTCGCAAACTCCAAACTTCCCGCGGCAATCGAATGTGCAAACCCTAAACAACTGCCTCCCTGCCACCATGAGCGTTCTCCTCGAAACCTCCGCCGGCGACATTGTCATTGACCTTTTAGTTGACTATGCGCCGATGTTGTGTGAAAAGTGAGTGGCTATTTGACCCCTCTCTGCCTGTTAAATAACTGAACACATAGATACTAAGACTTCCGCGATGATCTAGCTTCCTCAAGCTCTGCAAAATCAAATACTACAACTTCTCCCCCGTCTACAACGTACAAAAGAACTTCTCCTTCCAAACCGGTGATCCTATCGGTCCAGACTCGAAAGAAAGTGATGGAGGAAGCTCAATATGGGGCTTGGTCGACGGCCCGGCGAGGAGGACGTTTACCGCAGAACTACACCCAAAGTTGAAGCATGCTGAGAGAGGTACTGTCAGTATGGCTACGGTCCCATCGACGAAGGACCCGGATGAGAGAGTTGCTGGTAGTCAGTTTATCATAACTTTGGGCGACAACTTGGACTTTCTAGATGGAAAGGCGGCCATATTTGGAAAAGTGGTGGAAGGATTCGATGCGCTGGAGAAAATCAACGACGCGTTCTGTGACGACAAGGGGCGTCCTCTGGTAGATGTTCGAATCAAGCACACCGTGGTGCTAGACGACCCTTATGACGACCCGGCAGGCCTTGTTGAGCCACCTGAAAGCCCCGTTCCAACCAAAGCACAGCTTGCAACGGTGCGGATTGGAGAGGATGATAATCTGGACGAAGAAAACGATGTGGAAGCTGTTGAAAAACAGCGAAGAGAGCGCGAAGCCAGGGCCCAAGCTCTGACTTTGGAAATGGTTGGAGATCTACCTTTTGCTGAAGTGAAACCACCAGAAAACGTGCTCTTTGTATGCAAGTTGAATCCAGTCACAACTGGTACGTTTACAGAATCCGTGAAATGGACTTGGCTAATATAGGTAGATGAGGATCTTGAACTAATATTCAGCCGATTTGGCAAAATACTTTCCTGTGAAGTCATTCGAGACAAGCGCACCGGCGATAGTCTACAATATTCTTTTATTGAATACGAAGACCAAGCTTCTTGTGAGCAAGCATATTTCAAAATGCAAGGTGTGTTGATCGATGACCACCGCATCCACGTCGACTTCTCGCAATCTGTTTCCAAATTATCAGATACGTGGCGCACAGCAACAAACACCAAGCGAAAGCATGGCGGTGGTGGATTTGGTGGTGTCAGTGGATTGGAGAAGAAACGACAATACAAGGCTGCTGATTACAGTACCGGAAGTCGGAGGGATAGGTATGGAATGGTTTATGATGAGGATGAATTACGGAAAAGACATGAGAGGGAGGGCAAATACGACTCCGAGAAACGAGAGAGGAGCAGAAGTCGTAGTCCTCAAAGGGAGAGGAGAGATTACGATTCGAGGGACAACAAAAGAGGTGTGGGTAGCGGCCGGGATCGGGGAACAGATCGGTACGACAATAACGATCGTGACCGGAGGAGAGGCCGGGATGACGGTTACGCAGGGAGAAGGTGATGCTTCTGGCATGCATTTGTTCAGTCGGTGTGTATCAAGTAAGAATCGCATGGCTTCCTGTCGGCCAATTCACAACTGATTCCCGCACTTCGCAATATTCTGTGCATGTTCTATTCCTTGGATGTTTATTGTTTTTCTCGAAAATCTTGCGGCATTTCCCCGTCCACTTCTGGAAAATATTCTTGGTACTCGGGAGTATTGTGTACCACTCAACAATGTCGTACAGATGCCTGGAACAGAGCTCATTGCAAAAAAAAACACTAGGTTACACAAGAAAGTAAGAGGGTCGACCCGCCACTGATCTGAGCCTATCTTTTCAGTCAATTACACAATCAGTTTGGGAGCATCAAGAAAGACACTGAGTCTCACACAATTGTTCTGGGCTCTTTTCCACAATCCAAAAAGATGTATGTGCGCGGAGCAGTGTCCGGAAGCTCTTACCAACATTGTTCCAAAAATAAGCTGGCCAACAAACACGCCCCTGATTATATAGTAGACCGTAGAGACATTTGGCCTTTCGGCCTTGAATAATGTTTCCTCAATCTCGGGCTAATGAGCCTTGCGGTCATGTGGCAAATATGGCCTTGTGGGTGCAGCACTCTTGTGAGGTTGGTGTTTCGAAAACATTACTTGCAGGCGCTGAGTAGATCCTTAAGCTTTCTTGTTTTCCCCTGCTAGCTTAGTGGTGTGATTGGTGGGGTTATTGATGTTGTTGGTGTTGGTTATGGGTACCGGCATATTAGGATTGAGATGCTTGTTTTTGGTGTTGGGGGCGAATCTCAAGCCAGTTGAAAGTCTTAATTTTCAGGATGGTTTCATTGATCTCTTTTCATATACCCGAGGTGGTCTGTTAATTGATATGAGGTTTGGAACGTTTTCTAGTCTATTGAGCCAACGCTTGGTTCGCTCTCTAGTTTCGATTATTTGTGGTCCTTTTGTTTGTCTTAGGATCGAAATGATCTAAATGATCTGGAATGCTCGAGGGGGCTAGAATATCTACAGATAAGCGCTATCAAAGAGGACTTCATATGGCTGCTTCTCTTACCAGAATATCTCTATCATTCCATCAATTGTTGAAATAGAGTTTAAGTTGCTTATCGAATTGTTCTTGAAGTCAAAGTCAGTGTGTACAATATCAGAACCTGAAGAATCTATTATTTCGGACCACTTTCAAGTGAACTGCAGCTCTCAGATGCCCTTCACGTTCAATTCCATTTTGTTAAAATCTCGTTTCTGCCCTAGTCAAATCTAACGTCGGGAATTGGGAAATGATGGGGTGCGGTCACGACCCACCAACCAACACATTCAGCCTTCCTCGGCTACAATCTGGTCGCATAATCCTTCAGCGGAAACGAACGGAATGCAAGGCACAAGAATCGCAAGGCTATGTCATATTGTTAGTTGTATGGTAGTGCTTGAACCAATTATAAAGCTCAAAACTTCTTATTGGTGTTGGCTGGGTAGAGTAAGAAATATCATCTTGAGATGTTGGTTTTCCTACTTATGAGTACATATTAGAGCAGGTCGGCTCTCCTCTGGCTTTGTTATTTGATCATTGCACACTTACATTACTTCCACGCATATTATTTTTTTTCAGTCTTATACCGAATTCAGTAACATAATTCTTCAAATATTTCATCATGTCTCCACTATCAACTTTCCTTCTGACAACACTATTCCTCGCAACCACTCTCTCAGCAACTCCAATCCACGAAAATAAACAGCCCCATTCAGATATCTTAAGCGAAGAGGGACAAACTCTTGTTTTTACGACTTCAACAACATATTCCACAGTCACAGTCCCTTCCACATCACTCGACGCAGCAACGTGGATAGGGAAATTTCCGCCTATTCCAACAAGTAGCTGGGAACATTCGAATTCAACAGCTTCAGAAACTTCATCGATTGAAGGAGCTTCGGCTACCAGTGAAAGTAGTGCATGGAAACAGCATACTTCTGCCACCGAGAAACCAACTGCCACTGAAAAGCCATCCTCCATATGGACAGACCACGCATCCTCCTCTACCCAGAAATCTCCATCCGAAACTCCAGATCCAAGTGACCCCGAAGATCCAGAAGACCCAGAAGACCCAGAAGACCCAGAACAACCCTGTGCATGTACCGCCCCACCCGTAACAGTAACAGCAACGGTAACAATCACCACCTCCCTCCCTAATGACTTCCAGACCACATTGCCGTCCCTCAAAGGCACAGGATACCCCGCTCCTTTCTCTACAACAAAACCAACATATCAAAACAACACTTCGATCTTGAAGGCCCCAGAGCCAACGTTCACACCAGGTATAATTCCAGGTTTCGTTCCCGGAAAAGTATACGCTGTTCCTTCTTTGGGTAGTTCTTTGGTGAGTGAACCTCCTTTTTTGTCTGGAAATGGAGATTGTGAGTCCGAATGAGTGCTGACAAGTATTTAATAGGCTCAAGTTTCTACTGCAAAGTCTTCGGTAGTTTCAGCAACATCAGTTGAAGCGAAAGCATCAAGTAGTGTTTACGAAGTAGAAATAGATGAGGAGTTTTGAGAAGTATCCTTGGAAAGCTTTTTTTCGAGGGGAAGTAAGTCGGACCAATTTTACTTTTGTACTCTAGATGGAGAAAAAGGCTTGCATTTTATAGAGTTTGATATAAGGAGTTTTAAATTAGAAAAGGACTAATCCCCAAAGATTGATAAAAGTCCAAACTCGCTCAACTCGCTCTCAAAGGGAAAACCCCATAAGCGAGTGAAAATATTTCCCAAACCCATGTCCCTGCATCAAAAACTCTACCTTACCCACTTCACTTTTAGCCTCCTTCTCCACAACCTCATAATAACAAAAAGCTGCCTACCCAGGTTCTGCCTTTTGCTAAATCTTCTAAAAAAACTGGCAAAAAAGTATGTTGGATCACTGTTAACAGTGAGTTGGTCACGTGAACAGAGTGGGACTCGAACCCACGCCCCTTTCGAGACCAGGAAATTGTTGTTAAGGTAACCTTAACCTGGCGCCATAACCAGCTCGGCCATCTGTCCTGATGAGTTGTGTTATTCAGATATTGAAAATTTTGCTATTTCATATTTTGAAGGTGTGGGGAAGTGTGGGTCCAGGGAAAACTTTGGGATTGTTTGAGGAAGGGGCGGCAGGGCCCAGACTACCTTAGGTAATGTGAAGAGTCAATAGAAGTGGATGATGGGTGCACAGAAGAGAGCCTAAAGAGGTAGGTAGGACGAGGCACATAGAGAGAAGTACTAAACTTTGGAAAGACGGAATAACTTCAAGCCTCGAAACTCTTCTCGATACTAATATCATGTCATCTATTTGATAAAATCATCTACTTATCCACAGCCCTCTCTCTTCACTAAATCATAGTAGATGAATGGATAATTCAAGTTTCTTGAATATAAACAGCTACAGTCACTCGTTCGGTACAACTTGACCTCTTTGTAGAATTTCAACTTGCAGTGAATTACCCTTCTTTAATTAAGTTTCGTCGACTTTTAAATTGAACAGATTCACCTGAATTGTCAATATGGGCAATGTGGAAACTTCTTTCCAGGAACTTGCCCGAGTGCGTCATTGAGGGGATGCCTTTGGGAAATGACCTGAAGGAAGCACGCATGCAATGCTCTTCTTTAGAGAACAAGCCGAACCTCGCAGATACGTGAAACTGCACATATATTTCCACTTGGGGGGAAGGAGACAAGGGACGAGTAACAAGATTCCAGAAATAGTATTCCCATTGTCGAAAAAACGGCTGTCTCAATGACAAGACGCGAGATATCCCATTTCCACCAGAGCCTTGTTGTAACGCCACCAAACCAACCCAGCAACCGTAATCGAGAAAACTTTTCTTGGCACACAATTTCCGTACATCGCATTACGTTTGAAAAGCAGTTGTATTGTTGTATAGGTCGAATGTTCCCATTGATTTTCATGCCATCATGCTCCAATATGAACCTTCGTAAACCCTAAGGAGAGCCAATGCATGCATACAAAGACAAAGCCCATCCCGCAACACCAAATGCCTCCATCTCCAGCCAGCACAAGAGAAGAGCGATCCGTCTATGAATCCTTCTTCTTCTTGGCACCCTTGACCTTTGCTGTTCCTCGGAGTGTCTTCTGTCTGTTCTTGCGTTGCTTGCCTGTGGGTGAATTAGCATGGCTCTGAAGATACTTCCTGGTGCGGGGTGTTCCGCAGGATACTGCGACGTACGTTGTTGTCTGCTTGGCTTCTCGATCTTTGATGCGAATCCGACACGAACCAGTCTGAAGTGTGGCTCGAACTTCTTCAAGGCCTCGGGCGAATCGTAGACCAAAGCGAAACCAGTCGTCTTTCCACCACCGAATTGTGTTTGGAGACCGAATACGTTGACTTGATCTTTGCTGGCCTTGTACATTCCGGCGAGTTTCTCACGGAGCTCATCCTTGGAGATGTTGGCACGGTTTGGGTGGAGGATATCACTATCTTGGGCATTAGTCTCGTGTTTCTCGCAATTTTCTCGTGCGCGTATCGATGAAATCGTGAGGGATGAGGTTCTTCGTGCTGGATTGAGGAATTGGTGGATTGGAGAGATGGGCACACTTACATGACCATCTGCTTTCGGCCGAGGAGAGGGTTGCGAATGAATTTGCGGGTTCGCAGCGTAACGGGTTGCTCGCGGTCCGCCATGTTTGCGGTATGTCGATCGATCCGTAAGTCTGCCTCCGGATTAAGTTGGGTGTCGATGAGTCGAGGTCGAAATCGAGAGTCGCTGCCGTGGGAGGAGGGCCGTAGAAAGTTGCAGACGTTATCCGCCAAATGCGCTAACGAGGCTTCGATGACTAAGCGTGGCGGGACATCTTTCGAGTGTGCGGCGGAGGGCTGCAGCCCTAGATGGTCTGAGCTTCACTTTCCGCGTGACCTGACACCTGAGGCAGGTTTGACTTGTAGTTTTCGGCCCTTCCTCCACGGTCCGATTTCTTCTTGTACGACCACCATATGCATGCAGTTGGTGAGAGGAAGTTCAATCCTTCTTATGCAACACCAACCCCTTTATTTCATCAAATGATTGTCTTTTCTAAAGATACTGGGGATGGAGGATCAACTATCAATCGATGCGCGAAAGCATCTCGATCGTTTCTGCCGCCAATACCTTCAATTCTTCCTCCACCTCGAATACCCAGATAATGAATACCTGAGGGTTGAAGCATTTCAAGAAACCATTTACACCCGCCTCTTCAAAGATGGCTCGGTTCCACATCCACCACCCTTGATTTATCAAGTTCGCGTTCTCAAGGAGTTATTAAAAAGAATCGAAGCGAGCATTCAAAACTGGGACGAAGAAGTATGATCTTGATTTACCCCTCATTTATTTTCATTTTCTGCTGAATCTTCTATCTAATACACATGGCAAGTATAATTCAGTTCTGACTTCATGTCCATCTCAGGGCCTGTCTGACAATCTGTACAATGCGTTCTCTACCCTCATCACATCGTCTATTCCTTCAGAAGTCACTGCTGTACAACAAAAGTCGTATGTGACATACTCTCTGTCATCTTTATCTTCCCAAAATCAAGCGACAATCACTCTACATGAAGCAAGAAACCTATTCTCAGGATCGGGCACGACTGGTGGTCGTACATGGGAAGCAGCCTTGCACTTTGGCAATTACCTCATCGAAAATCCTTCTCTCGTCAGGGGAAAATCCGTCCTGGAGCTAGGAGCTGGAACGGGATATCTCTCTATTCTTTGCGCAAAACACCTTGATGCCTCAAAGGTCCTCGCCACCGATGGCTCGGAAGATGTAGTCGAAAGCCTGCAAACCAACATCTATCTCAATGAGCTCCAGGATAATTCGCTCATACAGGGTAAAGAACTGAATTGGGGTCATGCTTTGATGGGTGGAGAAGAGCGAGCTTGGAACGGCGGCCAAAAAATCGATATCGTTCTTGGTGCCGACCTGACTTACGAAGCAAGTGGGATCCCATCATTGTTGGTAACACTTGGAGATCTCATGGACATGTTCCCTGATGTGAAAATCATTATCGCTCCCACCGTACGGAATCAAGAGACCTTTGAGCTATTTTTGAAGACTTGTAAAGCATACAAGTATTTGGCCGAGGAGATCGAATTTCCAATGGTCGCAACCAGGTTACAGGAAGGGCCGTTTTATGAGGATAATATTCCAATCGCGCTGTATTCTGTCTCATTGGCCTAAGGGATGATGATGGCTGTTGTATTATCTTGGGGTAATAATGGAAATCTCGTTGAGCTGTGGCGGCAGTTTGCTGGCAATGTAGGTGCGGTGCGTTGTACAAATAGGCGTGGGAGTTTCCAGTCATAAAGCAAGCCATAATTTAATCATGACAGGAATTCTCCTCCCGATTGTATTATTTGGGGATTTTCCAGGTCGTTACCTACTGCCTACCTTGTGGAGAAAAGTTGACGTATCACGTTATATTCCAGCTCTCTTGCTCGGATTTCTACCACGACTCCGTATGTTCATACGGTTCCACGCGATTTTAATTCCTTGTTTCAATCCCCATGATCGCCTGTAATTACCCCACTCTCCCTCACCTATCTTGCATCTACAAATGTATGGACCACAAAAGTTCCCCCTCACGCCAAGACTTGTTTCACAACCGCCCTGAATTCTTCAATACAACGGCCACCACGACACCTCACTTCAACACCAACATATCTTGTTTGTTTCAGCCTTCCATTGACTCATTCAGACCATTTCAATAGATACCAATACTGTAAGGTATACAAGTAAATTCCATTTCACGAACCCCCTTTCCCAGTCACCATGTTTCCGCGTTTTCATTTCTTTCCTCTCTTCTTCTATCCCCCCATCTCTCATTCAATTCTTCACTTCATCGGATACGTAAACAAGAAGCAGGTTCTTCTTCCTTTCGTCATATCGTCATCTTAATACACGCATTATCGCCATAAGCAAGCCACCTAGACATCATTCGACATACCTATGACAAGTTTGCCTTTCCTACGTGGGGTTTTCGTGAAGTTGTTTATCCGACCAATCAGAGGGTTGCACGCATACATTCGCATACGCCAGCTGCAAGTACCTCTTTTTCGGCAGCTACCTAGAGAACTCTCGCCCTTCTTTTTCAGCCTTACTTTTCTTTGGTTGCTTTGATTGCGAAATTTACGAGATTTTCGAGTCTTGAGAGGGATTTTTTTGATGGGAGTATTCTGGAGTTTGTGAGAGAAGGCACGAAGGAAGACGAGGACGAGCCGGGAACTTGAAAGCCTTGAGAGTCTGAGATAAGAAGGACGAGAAAAAAAAAAATCAAGAAAGAGAAAAGAGGGAAAGAAGAAAAAAAGGACCACGAAAAATGAGATTCGCAACTCTCCTTCTCCTCCTCACCTCAGTAGGAGTAAAAGGCAATCTCATCCTCAAAACTCCTCAAACAACAAACTCATTCTCTCCCTCACCATATACACAAACACCAACACCAATATCCACCCACACAATCCCAACTTTCTCCACCTCACCTCTCTCGCCTTCATTACCACTTACACCAATCCTCTCATCACCACCGGAAATCACACCCCCGCCAGAATTACTACTCGATGAAGAAGGAAAGATTCAAATCCCTTCGCTACAGCAGAAATGGCATCTGACAACGTATTACACTTGTCTACCGAGGGGGAAGACTACTGCTTGTGGATGGCATGAACCGGTTTTGCCTGGGGGGGATGAGATTGCTGGGTCTGAGAGGAAGGAGGTTGGGAGGAAAATGCTTTGGGGGGTGGGACTTGTTTGGGGGGTTATGGGGTTGGGAGGTTGGTGAGTTGTTTTTGTGGGTGGGATCCATGGAAGTGAGGTGGAAAAGAGCATCGACTTTTGATTGGATTCAAGTTTGAGACGAGGTGGAAGGTAGAAGTGGAGGGTGGGAGTGGGGGGGTGACCATTTGGAAGTAATTGGAACTTTTGTCGAGACCACGGGACCTGGTCTGGGTCGTGGCCGTTCGCGACCCATTGAAGAGGCAGTATCAACTCGAGAATCGTTCCCCCATTCGATTTAATTTGGGAACGTGAGTCAATTCACTTGACCTCGACGTGAGCTGGCTCCTTCCCTACCTGGATTGACCATCTCTGAAGAACCCCGGGCACCTACACCAACCCGGGAAAACCAGACTCACCATCGTTCTTTCCCGACCTGTCCTCCAATTCGTCCAACGGGTAACGGCGCGGGGAATCTACCTACCTGGGTTTAGATGAACCCCACCAGCTACTTAGTGGCAATGGAAGTCGACGCGCTCTCGATTTCTGTTTAAGAGGCAGTCGCGATTCAAGTATCTCGCCTGAGCACGGAAGGGAAAAGGGCACTCCTCAACCAGCAAGACAGGACAAGAAAAAGCACGAAAGGCACCCTCCCGCTAGTTTTGGTCGTCAAAAATGCACATCCGAGCCTGAGAAGAGGATTCCTGAATTCCTGACATAGGGCAGGGTACCGCTTTTGTTGAATATGAGTAACGAGTTATGATTTCATATGGACTTCCACTGTAATGGCGTTTCTGTACATAATACTTTGGGGATTGGGCTTTAGGATTTATCTGGCTTGTTTATCGTGATCGAGAAGTTTGGGGCTTGAAAGATAGTAATAGACTAGGTACCTTATTCCTCCCTTCTCCACGCTAGATGAATAACACCTCAGCTAGCGCAGCCTTGTCGTATGTCTGGGGTACCTTTGCGGCCCAGCCGCATATGATCCTGTGCGACGGTGTTCGCTTCGATGTTACAAGCAATTGTTACTCTGCCCTATGGCACCTTCGGAAGAGGCTAGGCGGCTTTGTTATATGGTTGGATGCTATATGTATCAATCAGCGGGATGAGAAAGAGAAATCGCAACAAATACCACTTATGGAACATATCTACACGAAGGCGGCGCCAGTATATACATGGCTGGGGGAGGGGACAAGAAGTTCCGACAGAGCTATGACTTACCTATCAAACGCTGGATTCTACAACTACTTTGGATCAATGCCGGATGGGAACATAAAAAACCACCCACGTGCTGCGGCATGGTCCCTTTGCTTGTCATGTTTTAGTGTTACAAGACATCCGTTTCCCTTCCAATCAGGTGTGTATCTTCTTAATTTTTCAACCAACAACTACTCATCTCTCAAGGCTCTTCAAACCCACTGGTACGCTCTAAACCTTGGGTACATCGAGTACGATATGCAAGCTGGCTAGATCTCAAAGACCTGTTAAATCGAGAGTGGATACATCGCGTCTGGACATATCAAGAAGTCTTGCTCGCTTCACAACCGGTCCTCGTATGCGGGGATTTCCACGTTCCTTGGGCAAATTTCGAACGGAGCATCATTTTTCTTTCTAGTTCTCAACATAGTGTTTGTCACACTTATGTTGCCTCTTGGATGAGTGTTGCGCTTGACAAGGAAGCATTAACCACGATGAACACTGGGTACACACTTCAACAATACAAGATGTTTGTCAAAGCTGTTTTGGAAATTCGTCGGAGCATTCGTTCTTGGGCTGGGTATTTTCTTGCTTTATCAGCAACGGCTCTTTTTTGCACCTCGGTAATAATGCTTTTCTATCAAAAGGAACTATGCTACATTGTCCTTCGGAGTATTCGGTTCCTGTGGCATCTTCATAATATCTGTGTGGATTGCTTGGTTGGAGGACCCCTACCAACCCAGCAACATTTCGAATTCTGCATCTGGTGATCTTGTGGGTGGGATATATTGTCGCAAAGCCACCAATCCGAAAGATATGGCATATGGGATGTGGGCTATTCTCCAAAAAAGAGGTGCGTTTAATCTCCCAAAACCGATGTACAACCGAGAAATTGGCGAAATATACTGGATCTATATGCTCACTCTGATCCAGCTAACAGGGTCGCTGGATATTCTTTACCTGGCTGCTGTACGTGGAATGTCTGGATTTCCGTCCTGGGTGCCTGCCTGGTCTGCAATTCAGAAAAACCGTTGGCATCAATTTGGAAAAAATAGACGGTCTGCAAGTGAGAAACATCGCTCTAGCTGGACGACTAAACGAACACCGAATTTTATCCTCTCTATGCCATTAGCATGGACGCGTACCTGGCCATCTTCATCTATTACGGGAACCGATAAATATGGTTTTAGCCTCCGATTTGAAGATCAGCCGAGGCGCGATGCAGAAAGTTCGTACAAGTTCTTGAAAGTCGACCAGTCAGAAGCTGTTCTCACGGTGCTCGCTCGTAAAATGGGCGACATCTCCGGCTGCGTCTCCTTTTGCAAGACAAGTGACATTTACAAGGACTCGGAGAAACATGCCCACCTCGCAAACTTACAATCAACGCTCTTGTGTGCAACATGGACGCTTGATGTCGGAATACATGCCATGGGCTCGGTCCTGCTAAGTCTTGTTGGGGTCGATCGGGAGCAATGGCTTACCGATCTAAAGAGGTGGGACAAGTTGTATTTCAAATCGAGAAGAGAAAGCTTTGAAGAAAATTTCCACATTTGCATGAATGGCGGTGATGTGCCCAGATGGTTCGGTACATTTCTGTCAACTCAAATTCTTATATGCAACTTGCTAGCTCAACAACAGCGAAGGATTTGCATGATGGGTTTCCAGGGAAGGTATGGTTATTTAACAGCTTGCTCCCTTGATACACAAGAGAGCGATACGACCCTTCGGATATGGGGATTATCGCATCCCCTCATCGTACGCAGATCTGCTGGGTCAAGTAGAAAGGTCAGGATTGTTGGTCCTATGGTTATACAATCAGCAAAAGAATGGTGGTCTGAACACCAGAGTGCCTATTGGACCCGAGCCGACTTGCCAAGCATCGAATTTGTCGAATACCAAATATCTTAGTATCTCCACAATGCTTTTGTTTTGGTATTGGTTGAAAACTTGAGGTTGTTGGAGCATGAGAAACATAGTAATACTAGCAAAGGAATCAGCTAGAAAATCATTTTGCTAGCGGCCTTTTGTGTTCTTTAATTTATGTGGCGTTCTTAAATTTCGTGCGATCTCTCGCGAGATAGAAGGAGCCCTATATGCGTATATATTTATAAGTACTAAATGTGAAAAAATGGTTTAGACTTAGCTTACTGTATACTTCTGCTCAATCGTTTGAGTTCGTACTCTTTTCACATTTTTATTAAGATAGTCTCGAGGTCTCTGTCACTTCATAGAACAAAAAAGTACGCTCACTTCATATATTCCCTATTTCATGTGGTACTCAAACATGTACAACCATTAGGTATCAGCAAAGCAAAAAAAAAAAAATCGAGAAAGGACCAAGTAATAGACCGACTCCAATCCCCATGCGCCCCTCGTACACTACAATATAAATACACACTGAACTTATCTGCCCGCACATCGCCATTCCCCTATTTACCAACCTTCTTCCTATAGTTCTGATTAAGATGACTCTGCGAAGAATTCTTCAATCCAGCCCCACCACTTTGTCGAATGAAAGCCTTTGGGGGAGATTTTTTCTTTTGTCCGGGCGACTCTGGTTCACTGGACCATGTAAGATCAATCATCTGACTAGGTGGTTGGGAGCTTGAGGGCGCCGGACGATGCGAGCCTTGGGATTGAGATGGTCCACGGCGATTTGAGGATTGAGGTTGCGATTGCGAGGGGAAAAGCCCGGCTTTGGACGCATGACTGGGTGGTCTTGAACTCCCAGAGCGAGCACTAACTAAACCTTGCTTCTTCTTCGTAGGCTTTGGGGTTGAAGCATCCGAGTCGTCGGATGCCGAACGAGCAGGCTCATGCTTGACAGAGGGTCTTGCTCGCACAGGTGCTATCTTCTCTCTCGGAGGCAGTGGTTGTGAACACACCTCCAGTTTCTCTCGCTTGGTTGGTTGGCTCTGGCTCTGGCTCAAGATTCTCAAGGAAGGAAAATCAGAGTCAGAGTCAGAAGGATCCTCGGTGTTATCAGTTGTGGACTTGCTCTTCTTCTTAGAATGAACTGAGCCCTGCCTGGGAGCTGATATTTGAGAAGATCCTCTTCTGGAGGGCAGAGCTGAGACGTCTTGCTCAGTTGCAAGGCCCACTGTGCTGTCGTCAAAGTTGAAATCGGGTTGGCGTCCGGCATCGGTAAGTACGCTTGTGAAAGATGAATTCACCGACACCTTTGGTTGTTCGACACTCTCTCCTATTTCTGCAGCATCGAAGTTGGCATCATCCATTGAGGTGTCAGGGGTTGCGTCAGGGCTTTGGGTTTGTCTGCTGCGAGCTTTGAGTGCTTCGGGTGCCATATATTCCCAGAGCAGTGCGGCCTTTGGTTGCGGCATTCGTCTCATCGTAAATGATTTTCTTTTTCTAGCTCCTCTACTCGATGCTCTACTAGGCGATCTAGTTTCGTTACTTAGAGCAGGAGATCTTGACTTAGCGATTTTCAAAGGAGAATTTGTTTTAGCCACTTTCGCAGGCGATGCTGACTTTGCCGCATTGACTAGGGATGGAGTTTCTTCCTGAAAAATGAATGGTGCCTTTGAAACTTTAGCAGGAAGTTCAGGTACCTCCTTAGAACGAATTGCAGATTTTTCAATTGGCAATTTCGATGGACCAGCGTTGTCTTCTTCTTCATTGGAGTCTCCCGCTTGCGAGTCGGAGTCATCGATACGGCCATCCATTTCCTCGTCTTCGTCATCATCACTTTCCCAGTCAGAACTATTATCTGCCACGATGGGGACCGGAGCTTTTGGATACGGTGAAACGAACAGATTGGGCGATCCAGGAGCAGCTTGCTGGAGTGGTGCTGTTTGGGCTGGTGTTTGTTGTCTTGAGGGGGAA
The DNA here is from genome assembly GCA_001399465.1 of Hymenoscyphus scutula. NCBI lineage: Eukaryota > Fungi > Ascomycota > Leotiomycetes > Helotiales > Helotiaceae > Hymenoscyphus > Hymenoscyphus scutula. Next base: position 215,715 of record LKTO01000003.1, on the reverse strand, counting down.
CTACCAAGCCCGTTGAAATTGGGGGAATCATTGCCTTCTTGTTGGGGTAGTGTTTCGCCTTGGTCTGGTTGTCTGGAAGGGGAACTACCGAATCCATTAAACGTAGGAGAGTAGACGGGGCTTTTTTCAACCTCAGTCATATCCTGCTTGAGTCTCTCAAATGTAATCGCATCCGGTGTTTCTATGTTTTCAGGGCCGATTTGTCTGAGGACCGAGGAGGAAATCGAGTCCCGAAACCCTGCATCACGAATCAAATGCGAGATCGTTTGCCTGTTCTCGGTAGATACGTCCTCGGGGCCATTGATCGTTTGCTTTTCGCGCGTGACTGGCGGCATTGCACCAGAAGGGTTGCACGCCTCTGGAGCGGTTGGTGCTTCTTGCATTGGAACATCAAGTTCTAGTGCATCCGAAGCATTGGATTCTGCAAATTCTGTTCGAATTTGCTTGTGAGCATTGACAGCTTCAGCCCCCCTTTCCATGAGATCCGTTTCAATCTGAGCATGTGGTTTTGACTCAATAAAGTCCGAAATTTGAGTGTCGATGGGTGGCGATACTACATGCTGTGACTTTGGCGCCGATGCTGTTGATTCAGCAGCGACAGTTGCATCGACCCATGTCTGGCTTTGTGCGGTTGCCTCTTCATTAGGTGTAACTTGTGCATCTGAGGCACCCGGTTGAACATCTGAAACCTTGGCCTCTTCGAGAGAAGCTGGCTCCATGTCCATCTCGACCTGTTCTTCAGTAATAGTCTCGGGAAATGGCTCGATTTGGGCGTCTGGAATAGACGATGATGCCTCGTCAGAAGCAGTTGGCTTGGAGTTTTCCAGAATTTCCTCGACTTGCTCTCGTTCTTCAATCGAGTGCTCTGGAATTGGTGTGCTCTGGTCATCCGGTGCTGGCACGATAGACTCTACTTCCTCGACAAAATCTGGGTCTTTTCGTAAAATTTGTGATTCTAGCACAATCGCGGGTTCAGCTCCTTCGTTATTGCCCTCAAGTTCTTGTGCTGCGGGGTTCGGTCTCGGGGCATCGAAATCCAGAACCGTTTCCGTAACATGAGTATATTGAGATTCTGGTACTTCTTCATTATGGCTAGGTCGTTCGTGGCTCAACGTGTCGGACTCATCTGCACTAGGGCCCTCTTTTGGTTGAGAAATTCCGTCCACTGCCTCCTTCTCCTGCTCAGTATCCAAAGGAAAGCTAACAATCTTTGGCTCGATAAGTTCAATATACTTGACATTCCGCTTTCCATCATCGTCGTCTCCATCTTCGTCATCCTCATCTACCACCATGAACGGATCGTGTACTCTTGCACCCGTCTCGTCAAACTCTGGCTTTATTCGATCTCGAATTGCAAGGGTGATATCGAGCGAACCATTCTCTGAGACTTCGATGACAATAGCAGTCTTGTATGGTGTTATTTCCGGTCCCCAGTTAGTCGCAGCAGAACATTCCATGATCTTAAAGGCAATTACCATGCCAGCCTGAGCAGCACCATCCTGAAGGTCTGGAAGCGAGGACATATCCTCTGGAAGAGATACCAAGTCATCAGGAACTCTGTTGTTCTCGACGAGCGGACTTTCCATACCATCCAAGAGCTGGCGATCAATTTCTTCCTCGTCATCAATGCCTGTCATTTGTGTTGTGTCGTCTTGCGTGTACATTGAGTCATCTTGAAAACTCGGTTTGTATGAATCGTCAAGATACTCCTGCTGATTGGCGTAATTATGCTTTCCTTTGCGGCGTTTTTGGCTCTTGGAGGTATTTGAATCTTGATAATATTGAGGTTCTTCCCTTTGATTCTTCTTTCGTTTGCCTCCTTGAGACCAAGTAGCACCCTGCTGGGGGTCCCATCTTTGTTTAAAAGGAAATGGTGGCTCGCTCAACTCGACATCTTCCTGGCAACATTCAACAGCTCGGTAGTTTATCTTCTTTCTCCAAGCGTCTGGATCTTCGTTCTCAACATCGTCAAGAGTATTTGGAACCAAATCTTCAGTGGCGTTTGCAGGCTTCAACGGCCTGATATCTTTCATAAGATCCTTGCGAAGTTTATCTTCATCATCCTTGGTTTTTGGCGTTTTCAATCCCATCGCCTGGAATAACATTCTTCGTCCAGCGCCAAGGTCCAACTTGGTTCGCCGTGTTGGTGTTGGTTTAGTTTCAGATGAATCAACAGAGGCTGGAGCAATGTTGGACGGCTCCTGTAAATCTGCAGTATCCTCCGGGGCAGTCGAGGGACGTTTATCATGCTCTTCTGTGCTGACAAGCTCTGGTTCTTGTAGCGGTACAGTTGCTTGTTGCATCTCCGGCTCGATGGATAAGGACTTGGCATCTTTTGATACTTGCGGGGAATCAGTAGACGGGCTTCCAACTTCAACGCCCCCAGAAGCTAACGAATCAAGTAACTTTTGTCTCTGTATGTTGAATTCATCTGTGGTCCCAGCTGGCAGAATACCAGTTTTCAGGTATCGTTCATGCTCATTTGCCTTTCTCCGACGTGCGTTTCGGTTTTTGGTTTTTGTCTTGCCTTCGCCTGGGACTACTTTAACTTGAACTATGGGCGGTGTAGACTTGCTTGAGACCTCTTCTGGTACGTCGTCGTCGTCTTCATCGCTCGAGTCGCTTGAGTCCTCAGAATCACTGGATTCGTCAGAGTCACTATCACTTCCAGAAGTAGATGTCGTAGAGTCATCGGAACGGGTAGAGTTTGCTTTGCCCTGCGTGGCTGCGCTTGCTGGCTTCTTTGCTGGTTGTGCATTGGAATCGTCGGAAGAATCAGAATCGCTATCGGAAGAATCGCTCCCACTTGTGCTTGTATCATCGTCATCGATGTCCATATCTTCCTTGTTACCGCCGTAATCCAAGTCTTCTTCGTCGCCAGAGTCGCTAGAACCGTTGCTTGATGAGTCGTTGGAGCTCAAACCCTCGTGAACCGACTCTTTGTCGATGAACGGGGTAGAGGTGAGACCGTGTGAGAGTGTTTCTTCTTCTGGGGAGAATTTTATGATCTTGCTACCTTCAGCAGCCGCCGGTTGCGAGGCTTTTCCAGTAGAGATGGATCCTGATGGGAAGCCTTGCTGATCATACCGGCGCACGATCTCATTATCTTCGACATCGCTAGCACTATCATCACCGTCTTCAATGTCATCTTCAAGAACTTCAGCAGGTCTCTTCTTCGGATTTGATTGCCTCGGTGACAATGACATATTATTTTGTTCTTGAAGTCTTTTAGTAAACACACTCTTGGATACAACAGGTTTATAATTGGTCGACAAAGCCCTCCAAGAAACTTCCATATCTTTATGAGCGCCCTGAAAAATGTGTACGCAGAGCCCGATTGTAGATTCTGGAAAAGTTGCCTTCAACTTACGGATTTTTGCTCGATCACTCTCATCAGATATTTGGGAGAGAGATTGATCATACGCATCCTGATCTACCTCCTGTTGGTCCACAGCGTCCTCTGGATCTCCTTCCTCTACAACATCTTTGGCCTTGTTCGTAGTGGAATCATCGCGTTCAGGAGCGGCATCTTCGTCTGAATCAGAAGAGGAGTCGGAATCAGAGTCGGAGCTTGCTTCGTCCCTTTTTGGCTGACTGCTCTTGGTTTCCTCGATCTCTTCTTCCAGGCCCTTGAGTTCCCCCGAGATGGAATCGTCGTCTTCGTGGCTCGAGTCGCCCTCGGATTTAGATGAAGAATCCTTGTCCTCGTCTCCATCTTCATCTGACATGTCCTCATCTTCGTCTTGTCCAGGTGTGAAGTCCTCGTTGTCATCGGAATCAGAATCGATGCCCTCGAAATCCGCATGTAGAACCATCTGCCGTTCCGTATTTTCTTCTTGGTCTTCATCAACGTGCTCGGCGTCCTCGGTGATCATTAATCTGGCGCGCTTGCGGGGTGGGATTTTGATCTCTGGTCGACCAGCAGGGGTTTTGAGTAAAGGGCGGCCGAATGCCATCCCATCGTAGAGCCGTTTTCCATCTTCTGATATTTGATGTCGACCGGATATTCTTCGTACTTTCAAGTCTCGTGTGAGGAGGGGGCGGATTCTGCAAGAGAGGGTTGGTTAGCTATGCTGGAGAGAGGGGACACTGCCAAACTTACATTACTTCGTCGTCTTCTTTGAATACTTTGAAGACTTCTTGGAAATGCAGACACTCAAAGTTGACGCCATTGCTGCCCTTCAGCTCAACTGCATAATCTTCCAAGCCCCATTGATCCGCCGATTCGATTGGGATGACCTCGTTGACCTTCTCGAGCAAAAAGTGAATGGTGGGTGCAGAGCTTTTCTCGATATGCCAGATAATATTCGTTGGCGGGAGAGCATGACGCTCAACGGTGAGCCGCAGTCTCATGGTGATGGCATGTGAGAAAATAGGTGAGAGAGAGAAGGAAAGGGATGGTCGGTATGGTGTTGTATGGAAGTGCGGTTAGAGGAAGTGGAGGGAGGTTCATGGGTAATTGTCTCGAGGAGACGCGAGGGCGACCAGCGCGGTATCGCGTGCCCTGAGAGAAAGTGGGGTCGACCCTGGAAGTGATTTTCTGTCAGCACGGACCAAAACTGTCCAATAATGTGCCAATGCTTCACTAAGCAGCACAGTAGGAAAATGATGACCTCGAGTTAGAAAAAAAGATCGGAAAGAAATTACACACCCAGTCCAAAGCTCTTGGGGTTCAATCTCAGAACTTTGAGTGCAAAGAGGGAATACAATAGTGAATTGCAAAGTTGTGGGAAATTGAATGCCTCGCCTAATAAGGGGCAAGCAATTCCAAAAAACAAAAGTGAAAAGTGAAAAGAAAAGGAAACTTACAGCGACCTCATAAGCACACCTCCATCAACACAACTTCCTCCATCCAAAAGTTCTCCTCCTCCCACATCCACTGTGGAGGATACCCGAGTCAGCATTGCCACTTTTAAAAGTACGTTGAGAGAGGAGAATACGAACCTCCATTCCCCCTTCCGCTCTCTCTTCCTTCACCTCCTCCCATTCCAGGATGGGAGTGATGTACTTGACGTACTCTCTGATCTCGCGGAAGGCGAGATTCCTCGCAGCCACGAACTCCCTGGTGTTCCATAGGGAGGGTGGTGCTAGTAGTGGTGGTGGTTCGACGAAGTGTTGGAGGAGGATGAGGGCGTCGATATCAGCCGAGCTAGTGGTAGTGGTAGTGGTAGGAGGTGCGGTGGAGGAAATTGGAGCGGTGGGTGGTGGTGGTGGTGCTCTATTCTTCATTACCATGGAAGCCTTGGTTTCTCTCAGCCACCGGGCCATGGTGGTTTTTGAAGGGGAAGTTGGTTGGTTGGTGTGTGAATTGAAGGGAAAAAGTGGTTCAGATTGGAAAAAGCAGCGGAAGACGAAGAGGAAAAGAAAGAAGAAGTGAGATTTGGTTGGGGAAGTGCGAGATATATACTCAGGGAAACTAGTTGGGGGCTCGTTTAGAGAGGAGACAATAGGAAGAAAATCAATTGAGTACAGTACAGCAATCCACGAAGATCAATTTTTCGCGCGCACAATTGATTGCGACGTAAGTTCGTTTAATTATTACTATTGTTCCAAGCATCAGAAAAACCCAGGATGCGCAATTGAAGTTACGATAATAGGAAAATTAGCTACTCAAGTAAAATCGCTCAGCTATTACTATTGTCCCAGGCTGCTGAGAAAATCGAACTATACAGCTAAGATTGCGTTTGTAGAGTTCGTCTCGGAATTGCTTAAGAATTAATATTGTCCTACAGCGATAAGACAATTGAATTGCACTGATAAAGTTACTGTAATACCATAAGAATTGTTGTTGAGTAAAATCAATTAGTTATCAATAGTGTACTAACGAGGCGGGAAAAAAATCGGGTGGAAATGAAGTAGAGATGAACCACCTTTTACTTGATTATCGCAAATATGCTTGTATTTCCTATTGTTCTGTTGAAGTCTCAAAACCAACCCATTTAAATAGAGTTACTATATAATATAAAATAATATGTAGTTATAAATCCTCTCGTTAGTTAATGTTGTCTTAAAAGATTAGAATAATCAAGTAATTTAAGTTGAGTTACTCGAAGATATTAAATATATCTTCTTTATAGACTCATTTATTAGTTCCAATTGTACTAGATATATTCGCGAAATTAAAAATACGAATTATGTCGCGACGAGTATATTTTCTATATTCGTCGTAACTTAATTTTTATATACTAACTATACGAAATCCTAGAGAGAATATTAATATTCAACTTAAGATAGACGATATAACATTCTATGAGGCTCTTTATCTATAAATCTAAGTATTAATCTAGTTTTACAAGTTATAATTATACTAAACTCGTTTCGAAAATCGAATTATCTAAATAATATTAGGTCGAGTATTATCTATTATAACTTAAGTCTCCTATACTAAGTATCGAAATACTAGAGATAATATGTTTATTTAATCGATGATAAGATAAGGTAAAACTTCGTGGAGTAGTTTATTAAATAATATTATTCCAACTATTCTAGACATGTTTCTAATTATTAAACTTATATTGGATGTTTTTATTTCTCCTCTAAGCTCCCGCACTCTAGTACTTCTAACCATGAATTTCTCCTCCATTCCCTTATGTAATTTAATACATCTTAAAAGAGTATGCAACTTTGACTTGGTTTTTCTCACGTAAGACACTGCTTGATTTCTCAATTGTTTCTCTCAAAGGGTAGTTCTAATGGTGAGTTAGTTGCGCCAGGAAGTAGTTGGCAATTTCTTGCCAGTTGAACTAGAACTAACCACGCTTATTTTTTCTAATTTCCGCCTCCGGGTTCCAGTGCCGAAAAGTCTGTAATTGGTTAAGTATTTGATGAATTAACTAATTATACGGACTTTGTAGGATAATTTATTTATTCAACAATTATATTTAATTGACTAATTATCTTGATTTATTACTTCGGAGTTATAACTGAAGCTAATACCACTTTCATTGATTCTCGGGTCTCTCTACATATATATCTAAAAAGGGACCTAAGTAGATAAGGGTCGTAAATCTAGGGTTTAATTCCTAAGTAAATATTAAGACCTTTTTACTTTCTTTCAGTTTTTAGATTATCTATATATAAAAAGCTTATCCTCCCTCGTTTTATTCATTTTCTCTTTATTAGCTATCACTTCCTTCTTCTTCTTCTTTATTATACTTAAATATTAATAAGATTAAAGATTCCCCTTATACCACCGAATTTATACTACTTTAAGTAAGAAGGTTAAAGATAGTAAAAGAGAGTGAAAGGGGACTTGTAATTAGAGAGAAGAGGGTAGATAAAGGGGGTAGAAAAGTAGTAAGGGGGTAGGTCTAGGTAATAATCGAGAATAGTAATTATGGTATGTATATATAATTAGTGAATATATAAACTTTCCTGAAAAGTCCAAATAATTAGCCAATTCCCCATATAATTGACCAATTCCACAATTTTCAGATAAAATACACCAGTTCTTACTTGAACTTGCTCACTTAAAATGGATGAAGTTCGAGTTTTGATAAAGAAGATAGCAATACAAATGAAGAAGATGTTGTTTCATTATTTCAATTCATTTCAAACCCGCTGATCATACCTTGGTCAACAAAGGGGAAGGTTTTTAAATGTTTTAGCTGAATTACGAAAGGAATTGCAGAATGAAGTATCTCATTAGTGATCGTCTGCTTGAACCCCCCCTTCCTCTCTTTTCACGAGACTCGGAATCATGAGCTTTTTCCGAATAGTAAACGGCATCAATGGCTTCATATCTCTCGCAATGCTTTCAGAACAAATTGTTGAGATGCATTACCTAGAAAAGGTGGACCAGAAGACATCGAACATTTTATCAGTACGAAGAAAAATCCTTATGAATTCGCGTTCATCACGAAACTTTGGCCAAATCAAAAATCAATCACCTCTCCAATCCCACTCTTCAAGTTCCAGCAAACTCACCGCATATCTGCAACCAGACTTCATCGCCTAGGAGTAATTCAAAGCCGCGCCAAGACAAAAATCTTTTAGTGTAAACCCATCACCAAAAACTCCACCACATTTCCATCACACAATCCAGAAGCTCTACACAGCCCCCAAACTTCCCCACCGTACGACCCAATAAAACACCCAATCCGTAAAAATATATATGGTGAAGTGCTGTACCACAGTGGCACAGAAAGAATCTCAATCGTACTGTAAACCCAAACCCTTGCAAAGCTGTACTTGGTATACAGGGATAGTCTCAGGTACCGTAGTACGAGGAGGGTTTTACCCCACCAAAAGCCCGAGGCGCTTTAGGTAGGTACCGCAATCTAGAATCTAGAACAAGATCCTTCTTCTTCTTCGTACCTGTACTCGTACACTCTTTCCAAAAGGTACAAATACAGGTACAAGTACAACTCGAATGAAATAAAATCCCCCCCTTCCCTCTCTTCTTCACCCTTGCTTCACCCCTTCCTCTTTCCCTCTCTCTTCCTCCATATCTCAGTCAAAATGGCTTGTAGAGATTGCTTCAGCGGCCACATCCACACCTCGACCCCCCTCGGAAAAGAAGAGACCATCCACGGAATCCCAAGCTACGTCGCCGCGCCCGAGGAGGGCGTAAAACCCAAGGGACTCGTGGTTATCATAAGTGATGCGTATGGATGGGATTTTGTGAATACTAGGTTGTTGGCGGATCGGTATGCGAAGAAGGGGGGGTTCTTGGTTTATGTTCCAGATTTTATGACGGGTATGTACTTTCAGGTTGTGTTACTTTGTACGACGATGGGCAAGATGTGGAATGCGTAGGACGTGGGATATGGGGAGGGGAGTTGGTGAAAATGGGGATGGGAGGCTGATTAGGGAAACAGGACATTCTTTAAACCCAGAGAGCATGGAAACCACAGAGAAGCTCACAGCCCCAGCCGATTGGTTCACGACATTAATTTATAAACCAGTTGTTAGTTCCCCTTTCACTCTACTTCTGAAAAGAAACCCATACACTAACAAAGGGCCCTTCAGTGGCTCGTTCAAGCAATAGTGACAGTCATTCCCTGGCTCTACTTCACCCGAGCAGCAGCAGTTCAACCCCTCATAAAATCCTTCCTCACAAAAATCAAGACCTCCCCCCCTCCATACCCAACTGAGAATCTAAAAGTCGGCATCGCAGGTTTCTGCTGGGGAGGTCGACACGCCTTTCTCCTCTCCGCAAACCCTCCCTCCTCCCAATGCATCCCCTACTCCTCCGACAAGCTTGAACCCCTCATCGACTGCGCATTCACCGCCCACCCCTCCATGCTCAAACTCCCCACCGAAGTCGACAACGCGCAATTGCCTATCTCGATGTCCGTTGGAGACGTCGACATGATGCTCACGCGCCAGCAGATCCTAGATATAAAGGAGACCTTAGAGGTGAAGAAGAGGGGGGATCATGAGGTAGTCGTTATACCGGGAGCGAAACATGGTTTTGCTGTTAGGGTTGATCCAAAGGATGAGTTTATGGTTGAATGTTCCGAGAAGGCCGAGGTGCAGGCTATCAAGTGGTTTGAGAGGTGGTTGAGTTGAATTGGGTAATTATAGTGCTGGGTGGCGGGGTTGATATTTTCTGGTGTTGGGTGGAGGGGTTGGTGGCGGTTGGATATGATTTTTAACAGGGGATTTTGGAGTTGGTTCTGGGATTTTGATTTTAGATGGATAGTCGTGATTCAGGCAGAGGCATACAATGCTTAGAGGAGAACGTAGATCTAGACCGTTTCCCAAAGCCTAAGGGATGTAGTTGTATGCAGAGTTCGGAGCGAACACTTGGAAATATCACCAAGGAAATGAAATCTCCTTAATACATGTCATCGCCACGCCATTGATTCAGTTAATGTCCGGGTTCATACTCAACTCTTGAGTTTCAGGCCATTGACCAAATGGCAGAACTTGATTTCTCTATGTGAACTTTTTGTTGGGTATAAGCATTCCAATAACCTCCACTGACTTCCTCTTTTCGTCTAGACAATATGTAACCCGCCTGATCATGAAATCATTACTCTACATCTCAAAATAGTTAGCAATGACTCCTAGCACGGGTTTTTTTGCTTCAATTGAGATGAGAAGTTTTGATTTCAGACAGGTTGAGAAGATTTGTTATTGCGGTTTTTGTAGTCATTACCTCCCTTGGCAGCAGGAATTGGCCTGTTAACAAGAAAAGGCTAGTATGGCCCCGCGGGGTCATCATTTAGTGTTTGTGGGGAGGCGAGCAGAAAATAGAAGCGTGCACATACCTTTCTAGCTGTAGAGTTTATCCAGACCCATATTTGTGAAAGAAGATCTGGCCCTCGCGAGAAGCATGGCGCATATCTCATGAAACAATTCTCTCAAGGCCGAAAACCCCGCTTCCCTCTGATTTCTCTCAGCTTCTCGACTCTTCTCTTGTCCTCCTCGAATTGCTTGACCAATTCCGATTGTTCCTGCTTCCTCTGCTCTCTGACCTGGAAGCGATAGAATCCCGCCCTTTCCAGATCTCTCCTCTTCTTCTCCTCCCGCTCCTCCATCTCTATCCTCTTCTCCTCAACATCCTCTCTCTTAGCAGTCCCAGATCTACCACCCTTGGTAACAGTAACGAAACCATCCTCATCAGGAACATTCCTCTTCTTCCTATCCTCCCTCTTCTTCCTCTCCTCATTCTCATTAAACGCCGTCATATAATTATCCACATTCATCTGCAACGTCATCTCGTCCGGATATCGCAGCGCATGATACGTCTCATATCTAGCACTTCCCAAGGCCGGTAATTTATTCCCTAATCCACCACCCCAGACAGGAAATCTATCCGTCTTCCCCGATTTGTGAATTTTGCGAATCGCTTTCAGTGCGGCCTCTGCACTTTTCGTGTCTACGAATACGACGATTGCTGTGCTGCCACTGCGATGAAGGGGTCGGTCGGAGATTTCGGGGAGCGCTAAATCTAGTTCGAGGTCTGCGTCTTCGTGGGCGCGTTTACGCTTTTTGTTTCCGGATGTGGAGGGTACTAGGGCTGTGGAAGGGGATGCTTTTCTTCGTTCTCCGCCGAAATGGACATCTTCAACTCGTCCTGCTGCGCCGAGAAGGTTTGTAAAGATTCCTCGTAGGTGTGCGGGTGTGGTGTCTATGGGTATATTGAGGAGGAAGAGACTCCGGGAATCCTCTTCAATTGGGATTTTGGGTGTATGCGGTTGGAGGTAGAGGGTGTGTGTGGTGGTTTTGGGGAATGCGGGCGTGGAGGGGATGGTGAGAGGGAGGACGGTGAATGATTTGATTTGGGACGCCATTTGGAAGGGATATTTTCTGCTGTTATGCAGAGTCACAGAGGGGTGTGGGTTCGTGTCAATAAGTTGTGTTTGAGGAAGGCGTTGAGGGCATTTTCATTTGGTCTTTCAGGACTTTGCAGCTTCAAATTTCTGGCCCGCGGATTCGAGGTTACGCCGGATTAATTTGGCGGTGTGTCTAGAGCAATCTCTTGGCACCACACCACGTGACATTCACTCAGAAAATTAGCGGGGAAAACAGGCTAAGGGCAATGATCGACAGTTTCTCTTTCAACGACATGTCATTCTTCTTGCTAGTTTGTCGTGTTGACAGCTCTGAGCGTTTGTTTTGGAGATTCAATTTCTCAAGTGTCAGTAACAGCCCTGGAGCGATCCCTTTGCCTTTGAGCCGTTCACGACTCGCACTTGACCTAATGGAATCGCCACAACACCTTGAGAGGCAACAACAACAACAACAACAACCACATCCCTTGGGAGATTCCAAATATCTGCAGCAACACCAGAGCAAGATGGTGCATTCTGCAAGGTACGAGAGCACCCAAGTTCCTTGGTAAGTTCACTGGGTGAAGGGAATTCCAGATTCGTCTCGAACACTGGTCATCGATACAGCTACCTGACCCGACACCACTACTCTCACCTCTCACCTCTCATCTTTTCTCTCTTCTCTCTCCTCACTCTGGATGAGAGAGACCGACCACCTTCGTACCACTTCTTCCACATCCCTCATCTATGCAGGTTCCAATATGCATAAGGACAACTGCATATATGAAGTATTGTGTTGTTGTACCTGATCACTAAGTTTTTCAGCGGTGAAACAAACTTTCGGAGCTTTCAATCCTCCAACGTCCATAGGTCGGCAGCAACTGGACTTTACCATGTCGGATCTCCGGGAGACACCACAGCAGCCAACGGCACAAGCTTCACAAGCGTGGCGGAGGCGGAGAGATCAGCTCCAGCCCAAATATCATGCTCGCTATTTTCGGCTCTCGACCTGTTCAGTCAGCTTATCACCCTCTGCTCCCGTGGCTGCTAAACATCCAAGCTTTCGCGCCACAACTCTCTTTTCAAACGTTGCGAGAATGACTGAACCCATTCTGATCAGCCACCGCGCACCACGCCGTATTCGCGCTTTCTAGGCCGAATCAAGAGGCAAATTCTCTTCCATCTGTCAGTGTCACCTCGAGCGAGGCCCCTTTTTTTTTTTTAAAGTTTGATGGCTTCGAGTCAGCGTTCTCATGCCTTCTGGTGGAGAAGCCTCGTTAAGTCGTGGACCAATTGTTTTTCCTCGAAAGCAATCTGGAAGTAATCATTGGGCGTGTATCGGTCCTCGGGTTACCACCACGTGGAAATCGCATGTCTCGTACTATTCTGTACTGTACCTGATATCATGAGAAGGATCAATATTGCTTATGTGTTTTTTGGGCGGCCCAGGCAACGATATCTCATTTCGAGGCTCTCAGAGGCACAGTGTGCATCTTTTGGTCAGTAATTCCAAAGCCATAAAATCCTCCCGTCTGAAAGGTCCTCGCGGTCTAGGCTTGACTCACGTCAATGTATGGATCGACGGATCTAATCTTCTTTGTATGTGTGATGTTTATTGGTGGTTGAAGAAGGGCATAAGACGGCAAGGCCTTCTTCAGGACTGTATTTATATCACAAAGATATGCCCAGATAAACATTTCCCAGATCTCCAAGCAATCTGAACAGGCTTCGAACATTCCTATCATCCTCAAATTACTCGGCTTTTTCAAGACAATCTCATCATGTATTTCACACCAACTACTTTGGCCCTTCTGGCTGTCGGTGGAGCCAACGCTTTCAGCTTTTCAGAAACTGTGGAATCGACCTACAACACTCTCATCGGCCGAAAGAATGGAGCTGGCAAATGTCCAGCAGTATGGAATCAGGTCGCTACTGAACTTACAACAATGTACCGAGATACCTCAGTCTCGCCAGCACAATGCAACGACGATGCTCGCGCTGCTATCAGATTAGCTTTCCACGTAAGTCCTCGTGCCTATAACCTCAAGTGAAACAATGGAATATTGTTCTCCATCAAGCATCGAACATAAAACTCACACTCTCATAGGACTGCGGCGCATGGGAGACAAAGCTCGGCAACGTGGGTGGTTGTGACGGAAGTCTCATTCTCTCCACCGGCAATGATGAACTCAATCGACCAGATAACAACGGTCTCCAAGACATCTCCGCCAAGGTCCTTGCACTCCAAAAGAAATACGTCAAAATCGAGCCCTCGGTCACTGTAGCAGATATGATCCAGATGTCGGGTGCCGTCGCCATCGTCACCTGCCCCGGAGGACCCCAGATGAAGCTCTTCATGGGACGAAAAGACTCGACAACCCCCGCACCAAAGGGACTCCTCCCGGACGTCAATGCCCCGGCCAATGACCTTTACAAGCTCTTCCAAAACAAGGGATTCGACGCTGCAGAACTCGCCTCGCTCCTTGGAGCCCACTCGACCAGCAAGTCTTTTAACGTCCCTGCTATCCCAGTGGGTGCTCCACAAGATAGCACACCAGGTCTTTGGGATGTCAAGTACTACGCCGAGACGTACAATCCACCGGCCGGTGTGGTTCCATTTGCCAGCGATCGAGTCTTGGCCAATCACACCGTGGTAGGCAAAGAGTTTAAGGGACTTGTTGGAAACCAGGGGAAATGGACCAGTTCTTTTGCTGCTGCGTAAGTTTTTTCCCTCTCACTCCCCTTCCATAATTCTTAGGAGAAATTTGTACTAATGACCGGATTAGGATGACGAAGATGTCTCAGCTTGGTGCCGGTGCGTTAGCCAATGTGGATTGCAAGGACGCTGTGCCAAAGGGAACGAACAACAAGAGATCCATGATGGGAGCTGCGATGTTCCATAAGCATTGATGATGATTCTGTACCGGAATGGCGTTTTTGGCTTGATTGGGGGGAGTTACCTTTTTTTAATAAACCTGTTTATATTTCTTTTCACTTGTTCATCTCCTTTTTTGGGGGATAGGAGGGAGTTTAAATGAGATGGAAAATGAAAATGAAAAATCACTTTTAATTGGAATTTGTGTGGTTTTTGCTTCGATTCTTGAGTTTATTATACTTTGATGAAAGAGAGGAGGAATTTGAGTCGGATACCAAAAAAGCGGCCTCGAATTTCTTCTACGTGGGAACAAGACCTTCTTAATGACTTCTTTGGAATGGGGTTCCATACGTAGAATATACTACTACTCTTTCTATTCTTGGATTTGGATACACGATAGAGCAAGGTATTACTTGCTACCTACTATAAATACAAATGACTTGCATTAAGAGGACAGTTTTCCAGCTCCATCTTTCCTTGCTCGAAAGTCGATAATACTAACACACGTGACATTTACTGAACCCATGCACGTGATTATACATACTTTCTAGGTGGGAGGCTTTCGAGGAGGAAGTGGTGCGAAGGGCTAGTGATTAAGAAAAAGGTATTATGTCACGGCTCTCAAAGAAAATTTAAAGACCGAGTATATATTTTAAAAAGATTTGATTTATTTCATCTCCATTTCCATCCCTTCCACATCTCACCTTCTCTCTTCACATTTCAATACAAATGGAAAACTCTCCTATATACTGTTCAACGAATCTCCTATCCCCTCGTTCCCTTCTGACTTAAGAGATTGATATAACTGTAACCCAGGGTATAGACCCGATAAAAGAACAAAAAACGCCATTGCTATGCTATGATGAAAACAAAAGAATAAACCCCGAAAAGCCCTGGAAAAATAATAAAGTAATACAGTGTAAAAGATCGATCGTTATGCGTAGTGTGAAGTTTCCAACGAAACGAAACGATCTTTTGACAGAAAGGGTGGTGTTGTACAAGAAATGAAAAAATTGTGATAATGTGATAATGTGATATGAGATGCTGCATCTGTGTCGTATGCTCGTGATAATAAAGGGGAGAGAGATCCCTTATTCAACCAACTCTCAGATACAAATCCTCTCCCTTTCTCGTAGGCGTAAGTCTCGGAACCCACCCTGGTGTACCCGGTAGTTCAACCGGTTCCATCCTCGCATTGGCATACTGCGTCTGCGTCTGTGTTCCAAACTGTGCCGATTGCGGACTCAACATGCCGTTTTGCCCGAGCATTGGTCTCCATTGGGGACTCTTGGCTGCGTTGACATCTTCGCTCTTCAGAACTCTCCATTTCTTCTTGGGATCTGGGGAGTCGGAGAGGGTGATGGGTCCTTTTTCTGGACCGCGACGACGTGCGAGAAGGGAGGAGGTTTGAGAGGATTTAGATGCTGTGGAGGTGCGGGATGGGAGGAGGGAGGGCACGTCCATGGAGGCTTCTGAGATGTGGGAGAGACCGGATGAAGGACGGGGGATGCTCATTGGTGGGGTTGAGATTGGACCAGGTGAGGATCGTGGTGGACGGTTGTAGGCATTAGGAGAGGGGGTTGTGGCGTATCCTGGTTTTTGAGAGAGCCCGAGAGAAGGCTGGAATTGTTTTGCGTATTGCTGCTGTTGTTTTGCAGGGAGAGGGATTTGAGGTTGGTTCTGACGAGCGAATGGGAGGTTGGAAGAAGAGAACGAAGGACCAGAAGGAGATAGTGGGGAAGGAGTGTAGGTGTCCCAATTTGGGGATTGGGGTGTGTAGTTTGTTGTTATGCGAGGCGCTTTTTGTTGGACGTTGATCTCGATTCCTTGCGGTGGACCAGTAAGGGAGCTACTTCGACGAAGTTGGCGTTGTCGTTGGGCGGCAAGCTCAGCTGCTCTCCAAGGCTTCTCGGAAGAGACGTTGAAGTTTGGTTGTGGTGGTGGTGGGACCGTTCTAATTACTTCCTCGGAGAGACGTCCTGGTTTTGGGATCTTTGGGTAGGAAACCGGACTTTTACCACTGGCTGGTGACTCGACAACTGGTGACAACTCGGCTGTTCGTGGCCCACCCGGAGACAGGCGGGAGCTATCGCTTTCGTAGGATGAGCTTGAGTTTCCTGTTTTTGGCCCATCGTATGGCCCGACTTGCTTATAAGCTTGGGGAATCTGAGGGAGCGACCCAGTTGGAGGGTTGCTTCGTCTTATGGGACTAGCTTGTAAAGAAGAAGTGCGAGTAGTGTAGACTGAAGAAGTGGCAGTGACAGGTCGAGATGCTCCGGCAGGATTTTGGATCTGCAGAGAAACTGGCAATGTTGAAGTTGGTGGTCTTGGAAATGCATCAAGTCCTAGATTATCTGGTTTTGCTCGTGGAGGATATTCATCTGGTCGACGTGGTTGCGAGAAACTTCCAATTCCTCGACCAATGGGAACAGGCTTTACTTGGCCGTTTGAGCTTCTTGAAGATGCATTTGAACTCTGTGCTCGTTGAACATCGGCTGCTGTAAAGTAGACTGCTGGAGGACCCGAAGTATTGATAGGGCTGAATTTCTCCCACATATCAATTGCTATATCCACGTCCTCCTCAACAGTAGATCTGCGACTCCAATTGTTTTTTGGTCGGCTTGAAGCAGATGTAGCTTCCTCGTCCTCTTCAAATTGAGTAGCAGTGCTCTTTCTTGGCTTGTTCATTCTTGAATTTCTACCATCATCCTCTTCAAATTGTGTAGTCGTGCTTCCACGGGGTGCATCCGAAGATTTCATTGCAGGCTGAATATAAGACACCCCTCTCGCGTTGGCGATTTGCGACCTGCGAACGTTGTCCTCGACATCTTCAAATTGAGTTGCTGTGCTCTCTCTGCTCAAAGATGGCTTCTGGACTGGTTTAGGATACGTGAGTCCTGCACCTTTGAGTGTTGGTACCTGAGGTTTCCAGCCAGTGCTTTGATAATCTTCTTCAAACTGAGTGGCTGTGCTTGATCGATTAAAAGTCATTGGCTTAGGTGCGGATTTAGCAAAGGCTCCTGCACCCTTTGGAGGCATTTGTAACTTCAAAACTGGCTTTGGAGGCAGAAGTTTTGATTCTGATCGAGTTTGTGGTACCTTACTTTCTGGGGAGATAGCAAGACCAATTACCTGATCCGGTTGAATGCTTGATCGAGAGAACATGTTCGGGCTCATTGTATCAAGACGAGGAGGAACGGGTGGTGCAAGCTTTTGAGCGCGTCCATTCAATGTTCCACCAGGTCCAAAAGCTGGTGGTCTCCGGGTTGAGTTTCTGGATTTTATCGACTGGGGGTATTTTGTTGGATCGATTTGAAATGGAAGTTCGTCGCTATCCCTGTTTCTTCTCGCCTGTCTCCTCTTGACACATGCAATTATGATAATGATACCAAGCATGAGGGCTCCACCGCCAATCGCAGCCACTGTGATTCCAACAATTTGAGACTTTGTCAAGTTCGTCTCGCTCACTTGGGAGGGTGCCTGAGTTTGTCTGGCAACTGTTTGAATGCTGGTGGGTGGCGAAGTGGCAGACGAAGATTGTGAGCTCATGAAACTAGGAGTCGAGGGCGCCGAGGTAGAACTTGGGCGAGCCGACGTGACGAAAGTAGAACTTGGAGTTGCCGATGGACTTGTCGAAGCCAATGTTGTGGATTGACTGAAACGAACCGAGCTAGACTGTATTTCGAGTGTTGCGTAAATGACTGTATGGGTATTTGGCAGGGCATTGGTCTTCCCACTGCACATTCCAATTGCAGCAAATAAAATTGATTCTACAAAACCTGTGAGCAAATTGTCGAAGGGGCCGAGGTAGTTGCTTACCTGTGGCATCTTCGTCACCACACAAGCCCAACTTCTGTGCTCCCACTATACATTGTACACTCCCTTCTCCAATCGTATATTCCGAAGCACTGTCATGAGAACATAGGCAGCCTAGTGTTGGCGTCGAACCACAAGCACTGGAAGGAAAATTCGTGTCTATAAAACTTGAAAGGCATGGTTGAGCACATCGAGGGACAGCGCCCATAACCTCCGACGGCAAAGTAGTTGCTCCATTGACGAGTGTTATGAATGTAGATGTCAAGAGGATTAAACTTGGCCAGCATCGTGCCATCCTCATGGGAACTGTCAGAGAAAAGATGTTAGCATAGTATACTAAAGGCCAACATGTAAACGGCGGTAGGTAGTACAATGAAGGAAGCATTAGAGTAACTCTATGCGCCGAAGATCCCAAGTCCAAGCAATGTTTCATCATTCTTTTGACCTCGTCCTTGACCTTGAATTCATTTCCGATGAAGTGTATAGTAGAATGGGGCTGTGATGACGAAAAGGGAAAGGAAGGCGAAGGAAAGTACTGACCTTGGGGTATATATTATAGTGGAGGCGACCAGCGTCTCAAACATCATTAACAGAGACAAAAGGAAATCTTCAGTATTCGGTGACCCATTCTATGCCCCAAGACGGCAAGGAAATTCTAGTTGCTATGGGAATGAGAAAAGGAAGACAAAGGAGATATGCAGACAGTAAGGAGATGGAAAGCAAGTGACAAGAGAGAAATGAGTAAACGAAGGAAGGGGCCGAAAAAAAGGGAAACGCAGCGTTAACAAGGAGAAGAAAAGTTTCGAATGCAGACCCCGCGATATGGGCGGGTAGGGTACAAGTGGGATAGATCTAGTAGAAGATAGCAGGGGAGGAGGTGAAGGAGACAAGGGTCTCGGTAAGCAGTGGTGGTAGAGGGGGGGGAGGTTGGCGCCGAACCTATTACCAGACCTGGTGGCTATTTGCAGCGCCAATAAAAGAGACAACCATCAGCACGCACTGGCAATAGCAATAACGACAACATGCTCGCTCTGGTGGCTCCCACGTCCACTGCGTCATTGTTCCCCGGACAATGATCCGAAAGCGTGTCATGGAATCTTTGAGGGACCTGTGAGGGACCTGTGAGGCGTCGTAAATACGGATGCCGACCCAAGCCTCCCGGTCTATCGTGTCGCATAGCAGGCAGAGCAGGCAGAGCAGGCATAGCAGTGCTGGCAACGGGCAAACGGTCGTGTCCTGTACGCGCTGCGCTGGCGCTTCTATACTGGCCCAGTACTATTTCCAGCATGCATTGGCTGCATATATCTGTAGGCTGACTGGTTCTCGTTGCTCGCGCTTATGTCGTTGCAGCGGCGCCAATGAAAGAGGAGAGTGGGCGGTAAGAAAGGCCAAAAGGAGGGGCGTGCACGTGACTGGGTGCTAAAATTGGAAACACCTGCATTCTTCAACAGAGCGGTCAGCACCTAAACCCAAAGGTACCTCGGGAAAAACAAGAGGCAGTGAGATATGGGCGCAGTGCAGCTTCTTCTCTTTCTTCATCCAGTCTATGCTAAAGAAGTTCACCCGGTCCGCGTGGACTTGAAGACACAGCCTCTTCGCTGGGAAGAAGGCCCGTCTCTCGAAGCCTCATTCTCTCATTCTTCAATTATAATTACGCAGTGCAGACTCGCCTGAATTTCATGATTGGGGCTCTCAGGCTTCAAGAAGGGTTTCAAAAGCTTCCAAAAAGTCACACCAGTCAAATAGGCAGAATCTTCACCCACCTCATCAGCCTACAAGAAGACCTCCTACCCACCGATCGACTCACCTATCCATCACATATGTCTCCTGCGGCCACACCTCGAGGTTTCATCCAGAATGTTGGTTAATGCCTCTGAAGGCATCAATACATGGCGAATACTCCCATTCATCCAAGAATCACGAGAATGCGCAGTGCAGCACTTCCCCATCTCCCTTTCATTTAATCCGTACAGCTGAAATGGCCCCTTCATCCTTTTCATGTCACCAATGCAAGTTTTGCGATGCATTTTTCAATTCCTCTCAGCCTGCTCGAATCGTTGCAGAATAGTACTTCAATTTTCCCGTCGTGTCCTAAGTGTGATTGCGACTGAAGCGATGCAGGTGCCTACCTAGGGTTGAGGTCGTACCACGCTCGCCATGGTACCATATTACACTGGCGAACCTTTCTGCAAACACATCTGGCCGAATCGAATCACATGTTTGCTTCGAATTGTCATAGAGACCGATGAATTTTTTTGGTTGTAAGTTTTGAAAAACTTTCAATAGTCTAGTACCTGCATCCTTGTTTTGTCCGTTGTCTGTCCAATCGCATCTTCGATTGCTACTCTTTTAAAATTCTTAAATAATTCCTTAACTATACTACTCTGTTAATTAGTAATTTTACTTCGTACAAAGTCGCCAAGGCTAAATTTAATTTTAACTTTGGTCCATCTGGGTTACTTATGTCCCACTCAAGAAATATGGGCATACATCTTCATCTTGACAATTCGATGTTTTTGCAAGTATATGAGAGCAGACAGGGTATTTTATAAGTCATCAGACGGCAATACCACCGTAACAATCTTTATTCCGCCTCCTCTAGATATAAGTTAGTAAGGTTTAATACCCCAATTCATTTTCCCGTGTGAGATGTTGGAACATTATTTCCGTCTACCGATTGAATTGTTCTTGTGTGAAAAAGGGTAGGATAACCAGAGTCATCATGCGAGCTTGACTTGTCAATTGTTCCAAGTATTAATGGAGTGTTAGAAGACAGGCTTTGAAATGAACAGACGCTGAATTTCTCAAGTCCGTCGCCTGGTTTTATTCCGCGTACTAATATATAGGAATGTGCTACTAAGAAACCACCGGAGTCATTATGCATAACATTATGACTTTTTACTCAATTCCTTCTCTAAACCCCCTTCCAACGTAGAGAGTGATTGTTGCATCAAATATAAGTTATATCTCGTGCCTGAGGGTTTGGTCAATTAAAGAATGTTTCACGTTGTTTCCCTAGGTATTTGAGGCGTCTTGATCAAAAAGATTATCGCTTTTTCCCCTTACTGATGTTCATCTTTTTATTTTACAGATTATACACCCTCATTGAATTAAGAACAATCTTGTTAGTGGAGATTGTTTCATTTACGTGTTATACCATACAAATTACAAGCAACAGATCCATTGCAACGTGACAACCCCCATGTCAGCCAGCTAAGAAAAGTCATTACAATATTGCTCAAGGGCTAGCACCAATTTTTCTTCAACGAAGCATAGTCAGGCCAAATCCGAAAAACATAGAAAGCATACAAGTAGTCCAATGTAAGCCGAGTGCGAATTCCGACCGAGAATTTGGAGCTGCGTTCCAGGCCCTGTATTGTCTGAGTGTTCACAATAGATGCTGTGAAAACCCATGTAGAAGATGCCAAGGCGGGACCAGGGCTAGAGAATATTGTCTAAAAAACTTATGTCGACGGAGTATAGTTGGCGTTACAGAGACCTTTTGTTATTTTTTCAGACTATATATTTGTGCTCCTTCCATGAAGATTCTAAGAAATAGAATAAAGCCAGTGTGAACAAGAATTAAGCATTATTCTGATTAATGATTAGATTAAAGTGATTAGTTTAGATTAGATTAGAATCAGATTAACAGGTCTAGTAATTAGATTAATATGATCAATTTATATAATATAGTATTAATCATTATAGTACAGTTCCTTTACGGTCTCTACTTTCTTCTTAGCCTCTTTTTTAGCCTCTCTATTCTTCTTTACTTCTTTTGTCTCTTGTTCTATATCTCTACTCTACCTCCCGGTGGATAAAAAAGGTGAGATTAAATAGATATTCGTACCTGCCTCCCTTGTTCATTGTTTCAACTCTTTAGGATAATCACAGTTAATTACTCTGAGTTAATAGTTTCGAATAACTCAATTATCTTCACCTAGAGTAATCAATCACCTTGCATTACCTAAGATAGCGAGGACAATAGTTACCTAGGCAGGTACGATTTACTGCCACTTTTTCTGTCCACCGGGAGCCTACGTTTTTAAGCTAGATATGAACTTAAAACCCTCCCTTAAGAGCTTACTACATTGCTTTAAGATAATTAACGCAACTTAACTAAAAAGCATCTCACATAGACCATATAGTAGGCTTAGCCTCACAACGCCACTGCGAACCCCACTCCGGGAGATCGGTCCGCATTAATTGATTTAATCAGATTATTGTGATTAGATTAATCTTGATTTTAATCAAGGTCTAAAATCGGTTCATTAGATTAGATTAAAGGCCATTAATCTGATCTAATCTAATCATTACTTACACTACATAAAGCCACCTATAACAAGGACATTGATAAACAAGTCGACTTGCAAGTTCCGTTGGACGCAAGAGGACATCCGGGAATCCGGGCTGTGGCAATACTTCATTCAATTTACTCAGAACTGTTTCCTTCGTCAAAGATGTGTGAAGTGTCATTTTAACCAAGTGCGCAGATACCCGGACATATGGTTTTTTGGCACCAATTCTAAATGAACCAAGTGGAAATTTGGAATACCAGGAGATGTGGAAACGCACCCGCAAAGAAGGAGGCCTTGGGGACTTTATAATATCTCTAAGAAGTCTCGTCGATGGACCAAATTACAGTAGAAAAGTTACATATGCACTATGAGGGCACATAAGCTGGTTTTGCAACCGATGTTTTTCCTGCCCGGCATAGTGCAGTTAATACATGAAACGTACGTTCTCGTTCGAAAGATTTGAAATTGAAGACAAAGACCAGAGGGCGAAGTTCAGTTTTGAATGACAGTGCAGTTTTTACATTTTCGAGAGATTTGCACAGCAATATTTATAATTGAGTATCTTACTATCACGTATATAGACCGGAATTATCCTTATTGTAGATCTATTTATGTAGCATCTTACGCTAGTACCTTGGCAGTCCTATAAATGGTAGTTTCCTTAGGACCTCTTCAGTCTTTGGCTTAGTTGTTTCGAGTTTATGATAACTTAATCTTTCACTCTGGTTTGTCTGCCTAATACTTACTAACTTAGGAACTAAAAAACTATTCACGGTTTTCTTGCGCGCGGTACTTTCTATTATGTCTAAATGATTCCTGGTGTTCTTCCACCCCCCCCCCCCCCCCCCCCCCCCTGCTATCGTGACCGCAAGGTCAAACTCACAAGCGGTAACAATTTGTTGCCTGCACGGATCATCTGTTTCCGTCTATTTACTCGTTGGGATATAAAACAGGAGAATAAAATTAGAAAGATTTACCTTAAAGTGTAGGGAGAGATGATGGAATTATAGGTAAAAGTGATGGACGGTTTGAGGCCCAGGCTCCTGCTTATGTACCTACATGGAATACTAGCGAGGTTCGCTCCTACCCCCACACCATCATCAACATCAATCTCAATTATCTCAACTATCTTTTCCAATCCTTCTCTGCTAAATCAAAATCTTCAACGTTCAACTTCATCATGTCTCTCTCAACCAGACAACCACAACAACAAGCAGCTCAGCCACCTCCCGGTACATACACGGTAGCTCAAGGGTTCGCGTTCGATACAATAGCAAAATTCGAGACAACACTTGCTCATTTGAGCTCTGCCGCTGACTTTTTGGCACGACTTTTCAAGCAAATGATGTCCCATTTGCTTTCATGGGTGGCTATTCGTTGTGGCTTCGTGGAAGTGGCCGCCGTACAACTGACGTTGACTTGACCGTCGGTTGTGATATGAACCAACTTATCAACATTATTAGCTCTCAACCACGGTTTGAATACCTTAGTACTGCAAATCGAAAGGCATTCCACTAATCAACTCTACAGCATCCTGCGCTCCCAAGGCCCGGTTTCAGGAACACTCAGACTATTTGTCAAAACCGGTGGGGCAATTGAAAATCAAGGGTTCCCGGAATTGTATGCAGAGGTAGATGTCATTTTAAGCGGTAAGTTTGGCAGCTTGGCCTTCTCGAAAAACGTTGCCAGTGAATACTACTAATTTCTGTGGATAGGCACTCTTGGTGCTCCTGATGATCCATCAACAGCATTTGAAATCGTGACAAGAGAGACACCACTTGGAGAAAGGTCCTGGCCAGCATTGAATATATCGACTCTCATGAGCAGTAAGCTCGGTGCCTTCTATGGAAGGGGAGACGCCTCGGCTGATAGCCATGACTTTCTCGATATCATGTTTCTTATAGACAAGTATCGTGAGGCAGTTTACTCGGTTCGAACCCAGTTAAATGCTGCCCACAAACAACATGTCGTCGACATTTATGCTCAACACGCCCAAACCCAAGGCCCTGGCGCTCAAAACAAAATCAAGGGCGTTAAATATGTTTTGGGGTGTGTTTAATACCTAACACGTGCAAGCTGGACTTTCCGGACCTCTATTGCATCGCGCTATCGGGTGGTTCTTTTAGAAATTTTTGTTGTAGAATTTTTGTAATTGGAATATTCGATCTTTCTTCTGGTCTTGTTTTGTTGTTACTGTTAAGGGAAGAGTGAGGCAGGAGCCAGGAATATATACATATGCCAGGTCACGTGTTTCCCCAACATGGTCAACAGCGTGATACAATAAAAGTTTTATTATCAAATGTGGGTTTACTTTCATATTACCTCTGACTAAGCCTAAGCTATTCACTCTTGATTATAGCGATACTTACTCAATGCATATGGTATAAGCTTTGATAATGGGTGTTTAAGCTACCGATGGGTGGGAGAGGGGACCCCAGGATGCTATTCCTTCTGTACCTTTTTGGAACTGGAAGAGTCATCAATTCCAACCCATTTACACATAGTTCCAAATCAAATTCAGCGGATAGGCTCACTGTGGTGTGTTACTCTCTGTTGTTTTCGTGAAGAAGTAGATCTACCTTACATCGGTTCTGTTGTGCTATGTTAAATTTGGATGCCTAATATATTAATTGTTTTCAATACCTGAGCTTGGAGATACAAAAAAGAAACGTAGCAAGCATGGTGTAACAATTTAGAATTATAGCCAGCCCTTAAAACATACTAAAGTTGTTTCATGGCAGTGACGACTACAAAGCTGAACGTAAAAGAGCGTATTTTTTGTCAAAAAGCCCATTTCTCAATCAGCCATAAGGGCAAGCAATCTTGATCCACGTTGATTCTAACTATCCTGTCAATCCACGACCACTATATCGTCATTATGTGCGTGTAGGGACTCGAACTTCCTCCAGTATTCATCGTCGATTTTCTCACTTGGCAACCTTGGATCTTTCGATCCCTTCAGACGAAATCTTGTTGAATAATACTCTTTAGGAAGCTGGGATCCAATCCGTAGACGCTTACCTCCTACAATCTTCTGCAACCTCGCCATGTGCTCTAGTGGTTTTGTGGGCAGTTCAAGGAGAAATGATGTTTCCGTTAGAGGTATTGAAGATCGGATTGCATCGTTCTTCTTCTCGATATAAGCGGTACTTAGAGGGCCGTCCAATTGAAGGTTCGCTATGCCCCATTCCACAGTCAAATCCATACCATCGACGAAATCAACCAGATTATAATCTACAGTGTCAAGCAGACTTTGGGCGAATACTTCGAGTCGTGGGTATGGGAGTCCAACGTGGCTTCTTTCGAAGTTTTCTGGTATGCACTCGATTGCACAGTCCCATGATGGAACAAGCACAATCCACACGACATATCCTTTGCGTTTGAAGAATGGAAATGTATGATATAGAGAGCGAGGCTGAAAACCCCGAGGGGAGGACGGGTCGTAGTGTTCTCCAAGGCGACCAGTTTTAAAGAGTGAGGCTGCTTGTTCAAGCTTTTCTGTGGGGACACATATTGTCCAGTCCTAATTTTCATCAGTCTTGAGTTCAGAAAATGGAGTGTATACTAACTTACTTCTGTAACTCGAGCCGCACCAAAGTACTTGAGTGCTCTTGTCCCAACTATACAACATGGTATTCCCACATTTTCGAGAGTCTTGATAACTTCAAGCACTTCGGCTTTGCCGTCATCGATGAGATATTTGTCGTCAAGTTGGGGATCAGGTCCCTAGATGACCCGTTTAGTATTCATGATGTGTGTGGTTATGAATTAGGTACGGTGGATTTTCCGGATTTGTGTGGACCAGGCCAACATGGAAGTTCCAACAAAGCACATGATGTCAGGTGACAAAGAAACCCTTACAGCCAATCGGGGCTTCGTATCTTCAGTACGTATTGATAGCCCATGCACGGGATATCTACATAGTAAGATGGATTCAAGTTTTTCCAAAAGAATGCTTTTTTCAATCCTCTTTGATCACACTCCTCGCTAAAACACAGTAAAACTAAATCATACAGAGTGGTTTGATTTATTCAACTTAAAATTCTCTGGTCCGGTGCGGACGTCACAAATGATAAACTCATACCGGGTGTATTTAAGACGAAGCACATCAAGAGAACAGATAGCAAATGGGAAGCGCAAAAGTGGCAAAGGAGAATTTTCTTGATATACATGGTCATGGAGCCGCCGCTTGCTGAGATATCTGTTGCAGAAATAACTGAGGGGAAGTCGGCGATGACATATGCGCATGAGAAGGGCTACCAGGAAATTGTTGGGCCACTTTGATCAACGAGTCGTTAGGAGCGAGAATTGACCAGGTTGGCTGATTGAACGGGTAAACAGTATATTCAAAAATCCAGTAACATGTAGTTCCCTTAACACTTTTAATGTTCTATCTTCTGAGAATAGGCTACTCTCAGTCAGAAGGTTGTAAAAGTCTCCCACCTCAAGAAAAGCCATCTCATGCAAACGCTAAAGCTTTCGGAATTTGACCTTTATCTAACAAATAATATATACAAGGGGTAAATTTAACTTTGTGACTCCTTGTCTAATTCTCGTTCATGCTAGAAGGTACTTGGTAGGAGCTCATACCAAAATCACTCCCCCTTCAAACGCTGATTATTTGACTTACACTTATGCGGAAAATTGCGCAAAGTGAGTATATGTTATATTAAACTTAGATGATCAAGGAAAATAATTACTATAACCTTCCGATTAGTCGCAAAAAAACTATAGTAGTAGGAGTGAGGAGTTTCCGCTTGGCTAAGGTTTGAGTAGCGGATGTATGTAAAACCTGCCTCTCTTTTAAACGCTGATCATTTAACCCTAATTAATGCGGAGAATCGTGTAAATTGAGCGTACTACTTATTAAACTTAGATAGTTAAGGTGAAGTAAGTAATATAACTTTGCGTTCAGTAGGAAAAAAGTTATAGTAATATAGACAGGGTGTCGTGTAGTGATATACGCCGAACCCGCCCCTCCTTCAAACAGCTATTGCTCAGCACTAACGCTTTACGACAGTGCGGAAAAGAGAAATCTAGTTTAATAGACACAGAGAATGATGGAAATCAAAATATCATAAGTTTCCGATCAGTCGCAAAAAATCTCTGTTGGTGCGAAGGGTAGCCTTTGGCTTGCGCTGGGGCTTGGCGATTAGAGGTGTACACTCAAACATACCTTGTCCTTCAACGCTTATTACTCGACATCAAATCTCTACGATGACTCCGAAAAAGGAGGTATAACTACTTATTTGTATAGTTTTAAGTGACGCAAAATAATATAAGTTTCCGGCTTCTCGCAAAAAAGCTCTTGGTAGTGCAAGAGAGGACGCTGAGGGTTGGCGACCGCGCTCACCAAAACACACCTTATCCCTCAACGCTTATTACACGATATCAACTCATCGAAAACTCTCGCAAAATGACAAAATCACTCCTTAGTACTATATAACTTGATGAAGCGAAGGCGTATGATTTTTCGATTTCTTGTAAAAAAGTTATAGTCATGTAAAGGAGGATGCTAAGGCTTAGCGGCGGTTGTCACCAAAACACACCCTATCCCTTAACGCTCTTTACGCGAGATTAACCTATCGAAAACTCTCGTAAAATGATAATAATACCCCTTAGTGTTTAACACTTGTAGAAAGAAGCCGTAGAACCTTCCGCTTTCTCGCAAAAAAGTTATAGTAGTTCCAATTCTAAGTCATAATGCCCCATAGAAATTTACCGAGCAATATATGTAAACGAACTTACACCCATGATTCCCAGCCATCCCTTGGAGAAAAAAGTTGCGGAAAATGAGATTCCTGTACTTCATCTACTATATAATCACTCTCTCCAGTTCAAAACAATTTCCGCGCAGTCGCAAAAAAGGTTGTGGTGATTTTGTAATCTCACCATACACATTTGTCAAAAAGCAGATGAACTTTACCCCTGCTTCCTAGCCACCCCTTGAATGAGAAGTTGCGGAAACGGATATTCGAGAATTTTAGATACCAAGTAGTGATTCCTCTTTGTTATAATGTTTTCCGACCTCTCTGAACAATGTTGTGGTTGTTGAGAAGGTTTATGTTGGGAGGAAATCCTCGGCAACTGCCATGAACAAGTCATCGTTGAATCATAATCTTATCTCACTTCAAACCAAGGTAGAAAATCTTCAACCCCAGGTGATTCGGCCAATTCACGACATGCATCTTGCATCCAGTCTCCCAGGGGTTAGGTTAATATTTGTCGCTCCAAGAAACCCACATGACAAATGCGCACACGACGGAGAGCACGAATAAGCAAGAGGTGAAAAAAGGAGGCGGTTGCGATCCTGTTTATATGATCACCGGGTTGATGAACCTTCAGTAGAGTTAAAAAAGGAGAAAATAAATTTGCAGTCAAAGTAAATCTAGGACTCAACCAACCCGCAGTGATCAAAGGGCTTAATAATGATCCTAACTCAGAGTATGAAACCGATAAAAGCTCATCGGTGACTGTTGAGAAGTCCGATGATTTCATCTATGGCATTCGAGTTAAGAAGCTGTATTTCAAGAGAGGAATCTTTTTAAATAAGATAGGAGGTGTCGTTAGGGAAAACTTTAACAGCGGCGCAACACTGGTTGATGATGATACTGTAGTTAATACCAGCCTGGATGAGATTAAAGTTGACGAGGTTGGGGATGAAAGTGAATATTTAAAGGAGGAGTGGGTTGATGAAGGAGAGGTGAGGTGAGTAGTACCACGTACCTAATTTTGCAAGGGCCGGAATATTTCTTTCCTGGGATTTGCTATTATTCCTTTCAGAGGGCGATGCTCTCGTTTCTCATATTTCACTACATATATATTGTATTGTATCATGATTGTATCATATTCCACTATGTGTGTATGATATCCCAGACCCAGACCCTGACCCTGACCCTGACCCTGACTGGTATTGTAGCAAGTAAACCAAGCAAAAAGAAAGCTATAAACAGGGGTATCAAATCCATCCCATCCATCCATCCCAACACCCTTTCCCCGTAGTGACGCCAGCCCAGCAATGCAAATATCCATTCAAGCAAAGAGAAAGGACCCTTAAAAGAAGTCATGCAAATCATCCATCATCAATATCCCACACAAATTTCCTTTCCGTATCCCCGAGCAAAACCATATGTTCATCCACAGTTCGTGACACCCAATCAAGCCTTTTCAGGATCATTAATACCACCAGTAGTAATGATATAA
The DNA here is from genome assembly GCA_001399465.1 of Hymenoscyphus scutula. Taxonomy (NCBI): domain Eukaryota; kingdom Fungi; phylum Ascomycota; class Leotiomycetes; order Helotiales; family Helotiaceae; genus Hymenoscyphus; species Hymenoscyphus scutula. The sequence goes on along the minus strand of LKTO01000003.1, from coordinate 186,301 downwards.
GTAGCCTCCCGTTCCGGACAATCTACAACCCAAACATTAGAATGCATACATTCACTTTCGTCATCAATTTGAAGGGGGGATAACAAACCAGGAGAATCCACAATCTTAGCCACCCGCTCCTCACCTCTACCCTTTCGCAACAGTAGACGAGTAGTACTAGCATGCGCAAGGATGTGTCCACCAACGGGCTTTCTGCCATCAGCGCCGGCGAAGAGAGCGGAAGCACCGGGGTCGGACATGACTTGATTTGTCTGTACACATCGTCAGTCTCAATTCATCTATTTGATCAAACTTAGATTCGGGACAAGGAGTGGAACAGTGAGGAAGGGTAGAAAGGGAGGGGTGGCATACCATCAAAACACAAAGATTGAACTCCTCAGCCATCTGAGTAGCACGACGAAGAAAGGACCCAAGGACCTGCTGACGTTCGGACAGTTCTCCACGACCGGAGTAATCTGTTCTGTAGAGTGCCATAACACTATCAATAATAAGAAGACGGTATTCATTTGAGGCGAAGTTCGATGCGAGACCCTCAAGCAACTCGGTTTGCATCTGTTGTAGTTAGCATCGATCAGTGGGAATAAGGGAAGACCTACTTCACTGTTTTGGGCTCGGGCATAGGCAATATTCTCGCAGGCTTGGTCGGGATCGACTGTTGCTGTTAGCGTTTCGACATTTGACAATGGAAAGAAAGGCTTGCCTCCAAAGCGCTCGGCGATTTCCATGATTCTCTCTGGTCGGAAGGTGCCTTCTGTATCTATGGATGAAATTAGCGAGTGGCAAAAGAAGGGGGAACAGATCCTTACCAATATAAGCAACCTTTCCTTCAGCACCACCCATCTCCTGAAAACGTGTCAGCAGCATGAAATGACGCGGTAGTCAATAATACTTGCCTTCGGGAGTTGAGCAATGACAGCCATGGTATGCGCGAGTTGCGTCTTGCCACATCCTATACCCAATTAGTCTCAAGCAAAGAACAATCATGCTCCAACTCACTGAATTCTCCATAAACCTCACTAATACTCATGGTCTGGAAACCACTGCACCCAGTCAGAAAAGCAACACATCGGCATTTACAAGAACATACCCATTCAAACAAGCATCCAGCTGTTTACTGCCAGTAGAAATACGAATGCACTTCTTTCGAACCTGGCCCAATTCCGCAGCAGTAATGAAGCCATTCGCAGTTGGCTATGAAACATCAGCAACCACAAACTGTAAAGATGCGACGAAGTACACACCGACATCTTCTTCGCAGCCTCCTTGATCTTCTCGACCTTGATGTCGGAGAAGCCCTTGATCTTGAGAAGACGCTTGGTGGTGCAGGAAATCAAGCTCTAAAAATAATCAGCAAAAACGAACGCGACCGGGAGTCGAAAAGAAGGAGACGAAAGGGAGCACACACCGCAACAGTATGAATGTTGTTAGCCTTCAACTTGGCGATATCAGTAGCCCCAATGCCTACCCTCATCAGCTTCCCACTCCACAAGTGTCCAACGAAGGCAGAACAAACCATGAGCCTGAATCTCATCGATATCAAGAATTCCAACCTACGCCCAAATCAGCACATCCTCGCACTCCTAAGAGAAGAGGGAAGACCATACATCCTCATCGTCACTGATAGAACCTCCAGCCATCTTGACAGCTTCTCGACCTTTCCCCTCAGCGACTTGCCTTCACTTCTCTTTCCAAACGCGTCAACCCTCCCGCAAAGATCACCTCAACGCGGTGCCTTCCTTGCTCGACTCAATAAGAGATGGCCCGTCGAAACTTCCTCCACTGCGCACCGGCCGCGAAAAGAACACCGCCGATCAAGCCAACACTCCCAACAATGGCGATGGCAACGACGAGCTGAGCAGTAGCCCAGTAGTCAGATGATGCCCAGGTAAAAACGACGGACATGGAACTTGTTCTGGACCAGGAGGAAGAGTCGAATTGGGAAATAAGACGCGTTGGATTGTCTGATTTGTCGAAAGTCGAAGGTTGGTGTTGGGAAAAGAGGAAGTTGGAGAGAAGAGCTGAGGGTCGCGGGGAGGATACCGGTCGGGTGGCTTTTTTGACTGCCCCGATTCGGCCCGCTTTGAGCAACGGCGAGGAAGAATACGACCACCACCGTAGTAGATACTACAATCACTCACTTTAAGTTGGATTGAATGTTGAATCTGACTAAAGTAATCTCCGCCTCTGGACGCATTCATTTCCTACACCGTCAGCTATTGATTGGTATCACTGTGCAACAATCACAAAAAGCACAAAATGTTAGTTGGGAATCTCCATTACTTGGACTCAAGCTTTGATTTATAAAAATCACGCTGCTATCAACAGTCCCTACCACTCACTCAAATGCATCTCACCCTTCCCTATCCCTCTACCTCCACCAATTTTTTCTTTTCGCCTCCCGCCATCTCCAATGTAGTTGTCAAAAAGTGTAACCCGCCCTTGCCCCCCATTCAGCCCTAAAGGGACAAGAAATGATACACTTAGTTTCTACCCGAGAAAAACATAGAATTATTGTGACGCCGCGAAGTGGAAAAAAAAGGGTTTCAAAAATGGTATCTACCGGGGTTGCCAAAGTCGTAAAGGTAGGAAATGATTATCGTGCAAAGAGCTTTTGGGGTTTCATGTGAGAAAAACATGCGAAGACCAGGCGCCAAAAAAGCAATTCCGTATTTGATGAAAGATATCGATTTTCGTATGCCGATCCGGGCAATATGCAGAACAGAATGAGCGGGAGATGATCCTTGATGTGTCCAAAAATACAAATATGAAAAGCGATGATCGGGTGAATGATAACAGGTTTGGTTACAATAGCTCATCGAATACTACTGTCCTGTGTTTGATCCAACCAAGGGATCGACCTATACAAGAGGTTGAATAGGTGCGACCGCAACGGGAACACCCATATCAGCATCAAGGTGGTCTCCGTTGGTAGCCTTTTGTGGGCCTGCATTGAAAGATTAGCAGGCTTCCTTTACAACCAAACACGTGCCTTGAATGGCAGGGATTGCTATGACTTGAGGGAAGATCAGGTAACAAGCATAAACATGAAACAAACGCGGGGTTAAACTTACAATCTCTGGAGATATGACCAGCCTCACCACATTGGTAGCAAGTCTTGCCGGCAGTGTTCAAAGGACCACCGTTGGGGGCAGTGCAATCGCTGTTCTTGGTCAGTTTTGTTTCGTGTTTTTGCAAAACAAGGGAAAGACGTACCGAGAAATATGTCCCAATTTTCCGCAGGCATAGCACTTCATAGCTTGAGCTTGGCAATCGCGAGCGAAGTGGTTTGGACCACCACACTTGTAGCAAGTTGCCGGGCGTGGGCCACCAGCAAATCCACCACCACGAGGAACAAATCCGCCACCGAAACCTCCTCGGGGAGCACCGATTCCACGACCAGCACCTGGGATAGGACCTGGACCAGCTGGAGCTGGGCAAGAACGCTACAGAGCATCAGTATTCATCCAATCCAACAATACATGTCAAAACCTACAGCCAAATGACCTGGTTGACCACAGTTGTAGCATCGACCACCCGTACCAGCTCCACTGAGACGCAGAGTTGGGCAGTCAGCCTGAACGTGGCCTAAACCCTGGCAGTGATAGCATTGCTTAGCCTCGGTAGTTCTTGGCAATGGGCAACCGTTGGATTCGTGTCCTATCGTGAGGTTAGAGAGGGTTGGTTTCGAGGGGCGATCGAGGAAGAGGGAATCGTACCTGGTTGCTTGCCTACAAAGGAAAAAAAAGTTAGCTGGCTTCGTGGAACAAGGGATGATCTGCAGATGGGGTGTACTTACAGTTGTAGCAAAGGCGCTCAGCGGAGGAGCAAACTTCGGCATAGTGGCCAACGTTTCCGCACTTGTAGCAAGCACGACGCGAGAGAGACGACATGACGACTAGTTTATGTGTCTGTTGAGTTCCATCGTCAGCACAGCACGTCACAAATGCGCCATCCTCTGTCGCCCATTCCTTGACAATTCTGCGGCATCGGTGGGGAGGAGCATCAAGGCGGTCGCGCTCTGATTGTAGCCATTCCTCAACCGTGGTAGCTGGCATGTTGGAGGGAGGACGGAGGAGGAGCCGGTTGATGATATTCAGATTGATTTGGACAGTCTGGGATCAACAAAATTGGGTTGCATGACCAGCATCTGCGCAGGCTGCAGGATGCATAAATCTTGTACGACTGGCGAGGTCTGGATGATGTGCGAGTAATATGGGATGATGGGAGTATTGGGCGTAGTATGGTGTTGTGGAACCGATGTGGTGGTAGTTGTGGTGGTGGTTGTCGGATTCGTTTGCTTGGGTGTCTTTGTGCTTGAGGATCCACCACCAAGTTGTCGCAGAGAAAGAGAGGACGGAGATGGAGTTGGGAGATGGAGATGGAGATGGATGCGATGAGGAGATGGCAACTTACTTTGATTGTTGGACGGGTTCCTGCGTGTATTCCTGATTTCCAGATTCCTTCCACAAACAGCAACTTCTCTCAACTTCCTCCCGGTGTACAACGTCGCGAAAAATGTGGACTGCACTGCAAAATGATGATGGCTTTGTAGGAGGCAAATCAAGTAAGGTACATAAGGTACCACGCAACACATGGAGGCCGCAGATTTTCTTAGATTTCGCGCTAAACCTGATTTGGTCACACTAGTGGGTCCCCCTGGCAAGCGCGAGGTCGAGCAGCTCGGCTTCCCGGGAAGACTCATTTCCCCAGCAAAAACTTCAAAAGAAGAGCTGAGAGATGGCGATCAACCCCTTGCGAACGAGCCCCTTTCTTGTTTTGGATTATTGGCTCACAAGGTCTGAAGATATTCCTTCCATCCTCCATCAATCCCCAAATAATTCCCGTCTAAACTCCCAAGAATGAGAGATCTTCTGTGTTGTTCACTGAATCGGATCGGCTAAGAGCGGTCATTTCATCTGGCTTAGCAATCGCATTGAAGAATTCACTTGGACTTTGGGCCTCCTGTGTTTTTCTGTTAGCCTCTTAGCCTTTCTCTCTAACATTTCCCGTTCTGGCGATGTAAATGAATAAAAATATCGATGACAAGTCATTCGGAAACCTTTATAGTTGATTAAAGTTGGAGAGAAAAATATATATCTTATAACAATTCAGAATATCATTCTATATAAATTTTATTTCCTGCAGCGTTGTCCACAAGCCAAGATTGAATGAAGAAACATTACCTCTCGACAGACAATAACAACATCATACTAAACCGCTTCCAAAAACTGTCTTCTACCTCTTCTAGATCAACCCACAAGTAAACACTCCCACCATCCCAACAAAACACCCTCAAAGAAGAGCTAAAAACAATACCCTCCTCCAACTAGCCGTACCAGGTAACCTTATAACGGAAAAAACCCCTCCGATCTCCAATTCTCCCACCTCTCCTGCCTCTTCACAATCAACAGTACTCCATATTACCATCAAAACCATCGATTCTAAAACCATAGGTCCTTTTCCGAATACTCCGTACTTGGGTATTCAATCTCCACCACCAAATTTCCAAAATGCTTCCCAAAAAAGAGAACTATAACACCCCCTCTACTAAGACCGTGCACAACGATCCTACCACAGCCGCACACTGGATCAAAAATAATATCCTAATAAGAAGTACAGTACTCACTCGGTCGGGTAAACATTATACGACAGTATAGCGGCATCACAAAAATAGTAATGTACATTTTTAGTCAACTCGGTTTTTTATCGAGATATCATTTTTATTAGAGGATATACTAATAGGCGAAAAAATAATATTTTCGAGTTGTTTAATATACGCTAACTATATAACGTATTTATATTTCTAAAATATTATATGTTTATAAGGAAACGTGAAAAGTACTACTAAGAGATCCAAGTGACCTGAATTATTGACCCGACCTATAAAAAAAAAGAAAAATAGTCATCTAACTAAACTTCCCGTCTAACTTCCTGTAATCTAACTTCTTTAAATTCTAAAGTTATAGTAAAACCTCGAGGTAAGAATTACTTACCTTAAATATCTAGATTCTCAAGGAAATATATACTAAGCGATCCTTATAAAAAGACTAAATTTGCAAGGATCTATCTAGGAGATATTCTTATAGAAAATATCCTTATATCAAGATTTCACTATTCTCCTACCGTGAGCCAAAACCCCCCACCAGTTCAAACCCCTCACTAGTTCAAACCCCCCACTAGTTCAAACCCCCCCTCCTTATCCTTACCCCCAGTCCATCTTTCCCCATAATCACCTATCTATCACTAAATCACAAAAGCACAACAATTCGCATCCAATGCCCGTTGATGTATAATTTTTCGAATTCTTCCTTTTGTGATATCCTAGCCGTCACCACCTACCCACCTACCCACCTCACAACGAGTTCCCTAGCACAATATATACATGTAATAATCTACACTTCCCTTTTACTACCTCCCGCCCTTCTCCACATACATCTTCTCTAGCCCATTCGCCCTGACACCTCTCTCAGCCTCCCCTCATGCCCTCCGTCTATACACATCAATGTACTGTACGCGACACCCACCACCCTCCAGATATACAACTAAACAACCAAACAAAAGAGGTCATTCCCAAATCATAATATCCTCTTCCCTCTCATCCACGAAAGGAAAAAAAGAAGACAACAAAAAACTGTAGAACGCACTCAATGCTAATCCCTAATCCAACAACGCCCAGCGATATATATGAATAGGAGAAGAAAAAAAAGACTTCCAAAAACAAAACACACGCCATGCATAGATCATAATCGCCCCGAGTTCGCCAATCCAAACCAAAAATACAATACAAGGTGCCATCCCCACATCCAGAGAATTAATGGCGACATCCACTTCTTCAAGGCATCCCATGCGTGTGTTCCCGTTCCGAAGGATGGACAGGGAGCGGAACTTCAACCGTAGGAGCGATCGAGCGTCCCTCGGCTTCCAAGACGTAGTCGATACCGTTGTCAGACATGTAACTCGGGGGTCGATTACCGGTGGTAGGTCGCTCCTCCTCTCGTGCCCGGTCCTCTCTTCGGTTCAGGAACTTGTGTCTTCCCGTTGGCATTGGAGGAGGCTCTTCATTGCGCTGCCAGAATATGCGATTTGGATCCACTCGCTGTATATAATTAGTAATCTATATTTTTTATATATAATGAAGGGGAGGGTTGCAACATACCACTGATTCTCTCCATAATCCATAGGCAGGTGGAGGCATCTTCGTAGCTTCACTCTCAATCCCCGCAGCTTCTTCATCCCTCGCAAGAGCAATTCGAATCGGAACGGGGGGATTGGCGAAGCCACCAGGTCCAATCATGGTGGGCAATCGTTGTTGCTCCTCCTGCGGTTTGATGATCAGGATACATATACGGACCAAAGAATGGCAGAAGTAAATCGTTGTAATTAGGATGACCAGAATCAAAGCAACGTGGAACTCCTGGCTCTTGTCGGGGTTCGTTAATGCTATGGCGAGATAGACAGTGAGAACGAGTGTGAGAAACTACATTTTGTTAGAATATATTAGGGGGGAAAGGAATGAGAGATATTACCAGTCCGGATATGAAACAGCTCAGTATCTTGGAACGAATCTGTTGGTTCTTGATTTTAGGTGCACATCTTCGCTCTGATTTGGATGAGGACTTGGTTCTCCGCCGGGTTCTACCCGCAGTTGCTAATTCTGCCAGATGTTGATCTTCGGGTCCGACTCCCACAAAACGCCTTGATCTGGACCGCTCTTGTTGAAGGCGGTTATGTTCTTCGGACCTTGGTTCTCTTGGCCGGTAGGCCCTCGGTTGGTTGTTTTGAGCCTGAGGTAAAGGCGGTTGTTCCTCGAAACTGGGGGAGTTTGTGGGTATCCGTCTCGTCTCTCTTCGCAGGGAATTACTCGTTCTGGTGGAGTCAACCGAAGGATGTGTACTGTGTTCTGGTCTATTAAGTGGTCGGACCGAGGAAGATGTGTTCGACCGACTGAGATATGGAATCACTAGTCTCGTAGACGAGAAGTTTTCCAGACCAAGTTGCAACCTTGGGGTTTTTGGACTATCAGGCGTGTGCGTATGACTTGTAGGTAACCCAACATTCGACCGACCCGAGAACAACTGATTGATTCCAGTACGTATGCTCTCCACTCTCGTAGGGGGACGATGTTGGGATCCGTCCATTGACGAAAGCCGCCTTGGAGTATCGTGTCTGGATTGCATTATCGTCGCTGGCGCTTCGAAATGTTTGATTTTGAGGGTGTCGAACTCGTTTCTTCCCAAGAACACTTCCAACCCAAAATTATAAACGTCGAAAGGAAAATCCCCAATTATTATTTCAATGACCGCCTGCGCGTCCTCCCAATTATCACCCCTCGCGATGAGCCACACCTCGTCAACAAGACAGGCCCTGTGTGTGATTGTACTGCATATGGATCGGACGGCGGTGGGGAAGGGTATATGCGGATTGAATGGAGAAAAACGAAAGACGAAGAGGCCGTTCAACGGGGTGACGATGACCAGGTCGTGTGAACTGTAGGTCAAGGTTGACCGTTGGGAGACTGGGAGACTGGAAAACGAAGAAGGGTATGGTGGAAATCCAAGAAGCAGGAGAGAAGGGAAGCTAGTCGGTGCAGTCAATGCAGTATGATAGGTGAAAGAGCGACGTCAAACAACAAACACAAGAAGAAAGAGACGGAGAAAAGGGATTCGGCCTTTTGTTGAAACGTCGATTGAAGCTCGCTCGCAAGCCGTTCGAGTTCTTCTGCAAGACACGCGGGAGACACCAGAGTGGTAAAGAAAGTGAGTGAGTGGGAGAAAAGAATTGGACGAGACCTGCTTGTCGAGGGGGAGAACGAGGGTTGGACCAAACGCATGAATGAGGCACCGCACCACCTCGACTCGGAGACGGAGACTGAGAGACCACAGACCAGCTCCAGCTCCAGCTTCTGTCCGCGGCTGGTCGAGGGAATGGAAGAAATCCTGAGGTGAAGTCAAGGTTCTTTGGGAAAGTAGTGGGGAAGGAGTAACGCAGCAGGGGCAGCGGCTTCATCAGGGGTTGAGCTGCTGCAGGTGCACCTGTTGACCTACACCAACACACCAAAAATGGTGGAAAATGTGCAGGTGGGGGAGGCTGCGAACCAGAAACCACTGGCTGGTGCACCACGCGCAACATCTAAACCCCCCTGGACCACAACAGACGGGGACCACCACTCACAGCTTCTTCCTGAGAGCATCTCCGCCTACAGATGTTGGTTTTGAATCTTGATGCGTTTCCAAACCCAGCTTGGGAGGACAAGGCAAGGTCTTTGGGAAGTTGGGAGAGGTTCGAGGACCAACGACCCCGTCAAGCGAGTTTCAGAGAAAAGGAGTCGAGGCGAACGTCATCCAATCAATCTCTTTCAATACCCGACAACCGATCGCCACAATCTATTCCCTCACGGCCTGAAATCGATGGCATCCCGGTAGCCACTCGACTCGGAACACATATAAACTGGTCCAGCGCATCTTCATCTAAATGTAGAGCTTCCTAATTCCGGATATTTGTTACTGATAAGCTCTTATTTGAGGTATCAAAGTGATCAATACGAATTGGGATGGACATGGTGCGCGGTGTTTATTTGGCAGGTAACGGTCTTCCCGAGGGCAGAGTTACATCACAGGTGCATCGTAATCAAGACGCTGATGATATACGAAGATCCCCATGAGAAAAAGATTAAATTGTGGTCAAGTCGCTTTCTCGCAATTTCCTTGCACCCTCTCTCACAAATCTCCAGCTCGGAAGCAAGTCTTTCTCTTTTTCAACTTTGGCATCGAGTTGAAATGTTTTGGTTGAGATTTCCCGAGGTAGCGTCAGTACCCTCAAGAACATCTTCAGGTCTCTGAACTCGCTCTCACGCGTTCCTTTATTTGCTTACTATCTCGGGCCCAGTATGATCGTCAACGGCCTTGCCTGACAAACTCACCCATCACGTGGAATATGCCGGTTCGCCCCTGTTGCAGAAGGAGGGGTTTTTTCGGCGTGGGCGTGTTGGGGTAACAAGGTTGCAGACTCTTTCAATCCTTGATGGCTGGCTGCTTGCCCCGCCTGTATAAGCTTCTTTCGACCGACTTGCACTTGAAGGGGGAGTTCCTTTTCGTTTTTATATTTCCTCTGCTACTTTTTCTGTCTTTGCGTTTTAGATCTCCCAGGGGTTTACTTCCCTTTACCTTATGTCATTTGGTGCGGTGAAAGTTGATCGGGTATTTGAGTTGCATGTGGTACTGTATAAAGTTCGTGGTCGTTTTGGAAATGACGATTGTTTGTTTCTACGATTATGATCAATCATCGGGCCCTGATCTTGGAGGGATTTTTCACTTTGTATCGAGAAGGTCCACTGTCCGTTGGCGTGGCGGTGGGATTGAGCCTTCATTTTCAGACTGGGAGGGAAATAAGATCATATAAGGATGTGACAAATTGATTTTTCTTTTTGTGGCAAGTATTCGAGATGGCTTCAGGGAGGGGGCAGTTTTACTTGATTCAATGGCGTTGAATTTCTTTATTTTCATTTCCCCAAGTTTTTGGAACAATGGAGTTAATTGTATGGAGAACGAGGATGACCTATATTTCTTGTCATCCTCCGAATCAGCTTCTACGTTTCCTTATTTCTACGGTTTTTCTCTCTATCTTTTTTCTATCACAGTCCGACTCTGCTTTATGATTCTTTACCAGCCAGCTACAGGAGTGGAATCATGCACCCTTCCACTTTACCTCAATAGTCTCGGTGTAGCCATATTCTCAAAAGTACAATACGAAAATGCTTTGTCCAGAAAATCTCATTTTGTTATACTAGATATCAAAAGCGGCAGTTATTTCAACTTCTGGAAGATCCGAAACCATCAACCTAGACATTGGGACAATTGATTGTTCTAGTAACGTGGTTACTGCTTTACACTGATCCTACCTAGTGTTTAGTATAATTGACTCCCACTAACCTCGGAAGCTGGGGCAACCAAGGCAGCATAGGCAGGTACGAATCTGAAGTATTCACAAAGACCTTGGATATCTATCGCTGGTGTACAAAATACCTCCACATCGACTCTTCAGAGTAGCTCCGCCAAGAAACAACCTGACCCGAATATACCCGTTCTCAGGTCAACAAGAGGAGAAGAATGACGATCGGTCTCTTCCTCCTGACTCACTGTGACCAGAAATACATTTCTTTCATATCTCGTGAGCGCTAATGGCCAGATGGAAATGTTGGACCACCAACATGCCGCCTCACAATCACCCTATCACGACCTACCGAGTTGTATCACGTGAAATACCGACCTATGAACTGTTTTGATTTCTGTTTATATCTAGGCAGTCAGTTGGAATTGGGGGGGGAAGGAAAGCTGGAAGGTGGAAACAGATATGGACCGGCGCCTCCAGCTCTCAAGAATATCGGTACCATAGCCGCATGGAGAGCCCTTTTGCCGCATTTCTGATCACCGGGATTTTTACTTTCTCCTGGATGCTGGAGTGTTGTCACACCCCCAGCTGCGTTAAAGCGGTTGACTATCAGAAAGTCCGGGCAGGATACCAGAGATGCCTCAACGCTCACACATGGCCATCAAAGTGCCACGACTGTGAAGAGCTGGAATTTCCAATCATCTCCGAGTGAACCGTGTTTAATTCCATCCAGTGGCGAGGTCGTAAATGCTTCCCCAAACTCCCCCTCGAGAGCTGACCGAGCACCGAGAGGACCGCTGCTCTAACGTGGCCATATGACGCTAACCCCAAAAGAGCCTAGCGCCCTGAGTTCTCCACCGAGGGCTGCGTAGATGTGAGCATACCTACCCAGCGATTCTCACTCCTCTTTCATAAGATATCTCTCGCGTTCGCTCCGTCTCCAGAGGGCTGCTGCTGTACTTACTGTATTGAAGTTGCTACTGTTCTGTTGTGCACCTGGGCCCTTGTTGCTCCCTCCCCCTGCTCTTCTCAGTCTCTCATAGTACGTACTGTGGTCGATTGTCCAGAAGTTCGGTAATAGACATTTATCTCTTCCTCTTTCTAAGCTCCGGACGCATTTTGTACATGTGGCGTTCTCCCCCTGAGCGATCACGCCTACACCTACACCTACGGAGTACAACACAGCACCTCCTACTGAAAGTCCAGCCCAGCCTTGCCCAGTGCTGAGAAATACCCGGCCGTCGTACTCTCCATCACGCCGCCGCCTCCATTTGGATCTTCCCGACCACCTTCCACCTCCCCCCAAGATTCCCCAAGCGATTCTCAACCTCACGACCTCGCCATCTACACCATTCCCCCTCCGAATCTCCTACCCTACCCACTGTCACTGCGAAAAGACGATCGCAGGCCGAACTAATCTCTGAAGCCGCACCCGAATTTCCCCTATCCGCCGTCATCGACGTGCTCTCTGCTCCGGCCAAGCGTCTCGACGCCCTTTTCGTTGCTCTCGCTTGCCGCACTCACGCGCCTGTCCTATCGCATTCGCTTCTTCTGCTTCGCAAAATCGACTCCCAGAAACATAGTTACACGGCCGTCCGCCCTCACCCATTCTCAATTTTGCTGCCCTGGCGCAAAACTCTCGTCATCGGTTTCTTCATCTTCGACGTGGCTCATCGTCGCCTTTGCTCGAGAGCGGTACAGCTCCGGACGAGCTTCCATTGCGACACTTGGCTCCAACCCGCTCCGCGTTAGAGCTGCGGTAGTTGACGCTGCTTTCTCAACACCATACCCAGCACAGTGGTGAGTAACCGACACCCACGATGAATAGTGTCAATATGACCGGGATGAACAACATGGCGGGTGGTCCAGTTGGGGGTGGGATGCCAACCATGATGAATAACGGGGCAGCCGGTCGACAACCGATGCCTGTCAATGACAACCAGCGGTCGCAACTCAACACCTACATCTACGAATATTTCCTACGGAATGAAATGTACGATTGTGCGCGGTCGCTGCTCAACAGTGATCAGCCCATGAATGTTCTCAAAAACAACGAGGGAAAGATGAATGGGGATGATGGCACGAATGGCGATTCGAAAGACGATATGGATTCGAAACAACCACTCGACCTCCCAGCGCCCAATTTGCCAAAGGAATGCCCAGAAAGCTGTTTCCTGTACGAGTGGTGGTGTCTGTTTTGGGACATGTTCAATGCGCAACGCGGTAAAGGAGATGGACGTGCCGTCATGAGTTACGTTAACCATACCCAGGTTTGTACCATTTGCCAATATGATGGAAATCAAATCACTTACTTTGCGCGTAGGCCCAATCCCGGCAAAGACAGGAACAGCAAGTGGCCATGCTACGAGGCTTGAGAACGGATGGCTTGAGACCGGATCAGAACATGATGCAGAGTGGAGCTTACCAACAGATGATGATGCGAAATCAAGCAAATGGGATGCATATGAATAACAGCGAGTTGAGGCAAAAGGCCATCCAGAATAGACAGAACGCGTACTTATCAGACCTCCCTCTAACCATGCCATATGCTAATCCGGTATTTAGCACCCCTCAACAGGCGCAAATGCTAGCCCAGCAAAAGCAAAACCAGATGCAGCGGGGCCCTTCAGATGGAAATGACCAGCAGCGTGCACAATCTCCAGCATCCGCGGAAAACGCCCCTTCTCCATCCAAACGGCCTAGACTGGACGCCAATACTCCATTTAACCCCAACCAGATGCAAAACGGAAGAGGGCAACAGGCACCAGGAATGCCCCAACAGGTGGGAACCCATACCAATGGCATGGAACCAGAACAAAATAATCTGACAGTACAACAGTTCCAGGTCGGTCCCGGCGGCAATAATGCTCAAGCTACTCGTGCCTACCAAGCTGGATTAGCGCAGCAACAAGCAGGCCAAATGCCACTCAACAAAATGCCAACCCAAGGTGGCCCTCAGAGCCAAGGTTCACCGATGATGCCACAAGGTGCCGATGGATCTAATGTTGCCAACTTCTACAATCCCGGGACTGAGATGGGCGGTATGGGACGAGGAGGTCCTAACGGAGGACAAGGGGGTAATGCTGCTGGCAACCACGCATTGCAAGACTACCAAATGCAATTAATGTTACTCGAGCAGCAAAATAAGAAGCGGCTCATGATGGCTCGCCAGGAGCAGGACAATATGACCATGCCACGAGCCGATGGAGCTGCTGGTCCGGCCATGGGTCCAAATGGACAACCTCCTTTCCAGGGAACATCACCGGGGGCACGAAATTCTCCGAACCCAAGCGACCAGATGAAGCGAACGCCACACATGGGCCCCAGCAACATTCCCTCCCCACTTCCCGATGGACAAACCCGATCGCCTAGTGGAATGAACTTCAACGGCATGGGACAAGGTAATCCTATGGATCCAAACATGGCTCAGAAGGGCTTCTACCCTAACATGAACGGTATGGACCCGAATATGCCAAATATGGTTGCAGCAGGTATGCAAAATGGTATGCGTCCTCCTAGTTCACACCCAGGAGCCGGCTTCAACCCAATGGCTCAACAACAAATGCAAATGCAACAACAACGTCAACAACAAGCAGCAGCTCAACAAGCCCAACAAGGTGGCCAGAATTGGAATGGACCTGGTGGACCAATGAATGCGCAACCAAACCAGCCTCCGCAACAGATGGGAACTCCTCGACAAGGTGCAATGCCTCCCCCGTCAGCACCTGCAACCGGAGCAGCAGTCAACGGACGAACCCAACCTCCATCCCCACAACAAGGCACTGCGGCCCCTCCTACTCCCCAACAAGGCAACAAGCCCAACCCAAAGAAGAAGGCGGAAGCGAAGGATGCTAAAGCAAAGGTATATTCCATAGCGTTTAAATGGATTTTTTGTAGAAATGTTGACATTGATGACAGCGGCCAAAGAAGGGAACCACCCAAAATATCAACGCTGGTGCCACTCCATCCGCCGATGTGCCTACCGATGGTCCTACGCCAACGCCTCAGACTCCCGTTACTCCTCATGCCAACAAAAGCTTTGCTCCGCAAAATGGTGCCACTCAAGCCGTGGCAAACGGCCAACCACCTGCTCCTCCTGCGAACACCAACGTTGGCGCCTCTCAACAACCGGACGCATTACCCGGCTTTGGTGGATTGGATAATTCCGTACGTACCCTTTCATTGGTAAAGAAACCTAAGCGACCTTGCTAACATCTTCTAGTATGAATACAACATGGGATTTGCTGACCCACAACCTGGTAATATGGATGTCCTCCAGGATTTCGACTTTGATTCATTCCTGCACCAAGATGGCGACGTGGATAATTTCAGTTTCGACACTTTCCCAATGGAAGATGGCGGTCAAATCGGTGCAGATTAACTTTCTTTGCAAGGCCTAACTTTCCGGCGTTTTCGAGCATACCTCATGGCGTTACAGCGGATCTCATCACCCACAACTTTCCGGCTTGTTCATTTTTTCATCATGCGAAAAGAGTCGGGTTTTTCACAACGATTAGAAAGAGCAATTTTCCAATGTCTCCAAAAATTCATTTTATATCACATACACTTTTCTTTTTTGGTTGGTTGGCTTTTGCGTCAAGTTGGATATTGGGTTACAAGGGAGGGGATCATCCATTTTTTCGAGTGCTTTTATGTTCATGTGTTGATTGTCGCGACGGTCGTACCTAATTACATGCTTTTTGTTGTTTGCTTTTCGCTGCTGTCCTCCCTGCACAGTGTTTATTTTTGGGCGCCTTCGAAAGGCTCCTTGGACAAAGGGGAAATTGGAGTCGGGGATCAATCTCTACAAATTCATGTTTCTTTTTCTCTTCTCTTTCTTCTGTTTATTACCTTTGTCTCTTGTGGGGGGAGGACGGGGGAAGGGGAAAGCGGGGAAATGAAGGGAGGAAATCCTGTGTACTTATCATCGTAAGGTTGCTTTTTGGCGGGGAACTCTTTTTTTTCATCGCAAGCCATGAAGAAAGATTACTATTTTTTTTTTTGCAAATGGATCAAGATTTTCATGTTCACACTTAAGAATGACTGACTATGCGAGATTTTTCTTCTCGAGTGAAGCTTGAAGGGCGTGTATGTGTGAGTGCAGTCATAATATGTGGACAATTTTCTCATTGGGCCAATGATTTGAGTGGATTTGGTCATCGAGTCGATCTTCGAGAGTGGGCGGAAGGTCTTTTGATGGTGGCTGATTACTACCACATTGCAGCTCTCCCTTCCATTGACGGTTTAGGAACGCGGTTAACAAGGCGCCTAGCGCTTATGGGAGAGGTATTTATCTTACTCTCTTTTTTCCAGGCCGCCTTCATTCCTTGACTCTCGTCCTTTCACATCACACTGAAGCTCTCCGCGGAGAAAGTGTCCACACTCACGCAAGGGGTTAGGTACTCACTCACCCCCACCCAGTTTTATATGATCAAGTTGCATCCCACCCACACTGTGTCGAAACGTCCCCCCTATTTTTTTTTACCACGGGTCGCGTAGGGAGGGAAGCGAGGACTCTTGTTTTTTTTTGGTCGACTTTTTCTTCACGGCATCACGATCATCACGACTACCACGACATTATATCACCATATCATCATATCACAATATCCATATCACAATATCACTTGCTCACCCACCATTTCCTCCCCAATATCAAAAAAATGGCATCTATCCCTTCATCCACTTCATCCACACTGTCAGAACATAACTATAATTCTCCACGCAACAAAATGGTGGACCTCGATGCGCCATGGGGGGATGATGAGAGGATCGTCGAGGTGAGGACTTCGGGGATGAAGGTTATGAGGGGATTGAGTGTTTTGACGGGGATTTATAAGGAGAAACGTGGGGAAGGCGAGGGGGAAAGGGTTTGGTGTGGGTGGGAGGGGTTGGAGGGGGATGAACATGATTTGACTTGTGAGTTTTTTGTTTTTTTGAATTTTTTGAATTGGGGGTTTTTTGAATTGGGGGCTTGTTGGTTTTGGGGTTTATGTTTTTTTGTGGTGGGGAAGTTGTATGGGGGTGGAGAGGGAAGGATGTGAGATGAGGATTTGGGGTAGATGAGATGTGGAGAGGATGTGAGGGATGACGAACAATGGCAGAGGGAGATATTGGTTTTGCTTGGATTGAGAGTTGTCTTGTCGTGTTTCTATTTCACACTCTTTCGCTTCGTAGGGATCGAACTCGACTCAAGCTCGTCCTTGAGATTGACATTTCTTTACCCTCCTGAGAGCACCACTCAGTCTTTCAACTTAACACCCATCGTCTCCCACCATACTAACATATCCAGTCCACGGTGGTCCAGACAAAGCCGTCCACCAATACTACCCCGGCCACTACCCCCTCTGGGCCTCCGAATTCCCCTCCAACAACGGCTCCTTCGCACCCGGCGGCTTCGGCGAAAACCTCGTCACCTCGGGCAACATGAACGAACGAAACATCTGCATCGGCGACACCATCTCCTTTGGTCCCGAAGTTCTCCTCCAGGTATCCCTCCCTCGGCAACCATGTTTCAAATTGAACTCACGATTTGGACTCCAAAACTTCGCACCCGAGACGTGGCGGAAGAGTCGGACGGGGTGGTATTATCGCGTGCTGCGAACCGGGTGGGTGGGTGTTGGGGACGAGGTGAGACTGGTGGAGAGGAAGTGGGCGGGGTGGACGATCTGGAGGGTGCAGGAGTTTTTGCATCGTGATACGGGGAGGGTGGATATGTTGGAGGAGTTGAGTGGGATTGAGGAGTTTGGGAAGGAGTGTAAGGGTGCTTTTAAGCGGCTGCTTGCGAAGGCTAGGGAGAGGGATCGACCGAAGGAGAAGGAGGTCTTTAGACCTTGGGTTTTGGAGGGGCGGGAGAGGGAGACGAGGAGGGTTTCTAGGTTTGTGTTGAGGGATTTGGGGGGTGGGGAGGGGACGCCGGTTGTGCCAGGGAGTTTTGTTCGGGTGATGTTGCCGAGTGGGCTTTTTAGGAGTTATTCTGTGGTTGAGGGGACGAGTAGTAAGGTTGTGCTCGGGATTGCTCGTGCCGAAGAGAGTCGAGGGGGGTCGGCTTACATGCACGAAATTCTCGAGGTTGGATCAGAGATTCTGGTGGGCGACATCAAGCCATCGGTTCCTATCCCAGATCAATTCTCGAACCACATCTTCATCGTTGGGGGAATTGGGATCACAGCTTTCCTTACACATGCGGCTGTGATGAAGAAGATTAATTACGAATTCACAATCCATTTCGCTGTCCGAAGTTGGGGAGATCTACCTTTCAAGTCAGAAATTGAAGCCTTTGGAGAGAGAGTCAGAACTTACGATAAAAGCAAAGGGGAAAGAATGGATATCGCAGAAGTTATCAAAAACAGAAGATGGAATACCTTCCTCTACACCTGTGGTCCTGATAAAATGATTAAAGGTGTCCGGGCAGCGGCCGAGACACTGGGTGTTAGGGATGAAGAAATCCATTATGAAGCTTTTGCTACTGACGTTGGTGGTGATCCGTTCACGGTCTCGGTTAAAGGGGACGAAGAGAAGAAAGTTGTTAACGTGGGAGAGGACGAGAGTCTGTTGGAGGCGTTGAAGAGGGAAGGTTGGGTGGTTGATAGTAGTTGTGAGGTTGGCAATTGCGGGACTTGTCGGGTTAAAGTCTGTGAAGGAATTGTGGAACATAGGGGAAGTGGACTGGGAGAGGCAGAGAAGAAAGAGGGCGGGATGTTGAGTTGTGTGAGCAGAGGTGTTGGGGGAGGTCATTTGGTGGTTGAATTTTAAGTATTTTGCACCGTTTTCCTTGAGTTTTTCGACTATTCCTCAAGAACATGCTAGGGTATCTTGAATGGTTCTTAATTGATGGACTGCAATATATCATACCTAGAAACCTGAACCCAAACAAACATTACGAGAAACAACATTCAACAACTGGTTCAAGGTGTGTCCATTCTGGAACCTTTGGTGCGGTTGGTCCAAACCTCGGTTTCCAATTTCAGCTAGCTACACTACCTTCCAGGAAGGAGCGATGAATCTGTGAAGCGCTCGACCGAGAAGAATGTGGTAGGTAGCTGGAGGTTGGCTCATCTCAACCGAAATCTATTGGGAGGGAAGGTGCGTTTCTTGACAGTATCCCATGTCTTTCCTTACCCCACTCGATCATCATCAACACTTCATATCATTCCAAACATATCTCTTTTATCAATTTTAGCCAGCAAAAGACCAATAATCATGGATGCTGACGAGTTGTCACCATCCCTCGAGGAAATGACAATCTACGACAAAGAAATCGAGGGGGAATTGTGCGAAGACAAATTGTGGGAAGATGTGGAAGAACATCTTCCTGAACATCCATTTATCAACCCACTGGACACTTTCCGATATTACATTTCAAGTGTGCTTTCCAAAATCATTGGCATAGACTTACGCATCGTATTTCCATTGCTGCAACGAGCCAGAACGTTGGGTGATGGTGACATCCTCCTACCCGTCCGTCAACTCGGGCTGGGAGACATAACCGCTGAAGACATCGTAGCTTTTTGGATAAAGCAGGTACGTGAAACTTTCCTCCGCCAGATAAAGGACTTTTTCTGATGTGCTGGACGCTTCCAGATTCCCTCAGTCGGCCTTATGGAAAGACCTGTGGCTCATGGAGAATTCGTTCGATTTACCTTCAATACTGTATATCTCCTCCGTGAAATCATTACAATGATTCTTGAAGAATCATTTTACGGACATAATCCCCTACTTGGGTTAAAAGACGCAATTGATCCTTTCAAGGGCCGCAAGAAAATCGTCATCGAATTCTCCTCTCCAAGCATCGCGAAGAAATTCCTCGGAGGTCACTTAAGGAGCACCATAATTGGAGGCTTTTTAAGCAACCTTTACGAGCAAGCAGGCTGGGAAGTTGTGAGACTGAATTATCTTGGTGAGTGAGAATATTGGATCATGACTTATTATTTGAGTCATTCCATGAAGCTCTTCGCCCAACGAACTCTAATATTTTTACCAAGGGTCAACTACTCGATGATCTCTTTCCCAAACAAGACTGACTCTGATGTCTAGGTGATTGGGGCAAAGAATATGGCTTACTTGGTGTTGGGCTGGGGATTTTTGCAAACCAAACGAGATTGGAGGAAGATCCCATTCCGCATCTATACGACGTTTTGAACAGAACCTGCGAATTGCGAGATGAAGAACAAATGATAATCGAAGACTCAACAAGAGCCAACGACGACACCAAGACTAAAATAGCGGCGGACGTTGAGAAACGTGGGCTCGATGCAAGAGCCCGATTGCACTTCGAAGCAATGTGCGAGGGCGATACGGCAGAAACTAAGATGTGGAAATGGTACAGAGATCTCTGTATCTGGAAATATACGGAGTCTTACGCGCGACTGAACATCGGATTTAATAATTACATGGGGGAAAGCTTGGTTTCCAAAAGAAACATGGAAGCTGTCTCAACATTGATGGATGATAAAAGGTTAACCGAACCATCGGATGGGAGCATAATCGTGGACTTTTCGAAGCATCTTGAAGGAAGCCGTGGCAGGGATCTTGGAATAGGGCTGGTTCGAAAAGGTGACGGTACGAGCGAACATCTTACTCGTGATATGGGCGCATTGTTTGATCATGAGACGGGCTTGAACTTCGATAAGATGATTTACGTTGTTGCTCCTGGCCGAGAATTGCGCCTACGACAGCTCTTCGAAGTTCTCAAGCTGACAGGCAAAACTGACCTTCTATCTCGCATAAGTCTGGTTACCTTTGGTCATGTAATTACTAATGGTGAAATACCGAGAGGGCCGGTGAGGTTTCTGGACGATATTTTTCGAGAGATCTCTGAGATAATGCATGATGTGATGAAGAAGGAGGGCGGGAATTTTACTCAGGGTCTGGAACCGGGGAGCACGGCAGATATTTTGGGCATTAGTTGTATTGTGGTTCAAGATTTGAGCGGAAGATTGTAAGCTCACCTCTTTTTATCTCTTTCACATGTAGTCCCATTATCCCGCTATCAAGCTAATCAAGGTAGGACAAACGATTATTTTTTCGATACGGAAGCAATGACCTCTTTTTCCCACGATACTGGTGCACACCTGCAATATTCGCATGCACAACTATGCGCAGTAATTCGAGACTTCCCAGCTCCTACCTCTGAGCTCCATCTTTCAGACTTCACTCTTTTAACACAACAAAGTGAAATCGACCTTGTACGGCTCCTGGTTCAGTTTCCAGAAATCATCATCGAGACTATGAACAGTCAAGAGCCTTGTAACGTGTTGGCATATTTGTTTGGCTTGATATGCGCTTTGAAGAAAAGTTATTCTGGTTTGGTACTCATTGAGGGTGATGAGCATCTCGACAGAGCACGAAAGGCATTGTATGTTGCTGTCAGGAGAGTCTTGAAAAATGGGATGCAGCTTTTGGGTCTCACTCCTATTGAAAGGTACGGTCACTGTTTCCGGATTCTAGTGGGTCAGGCTAATGAACTTTATAGTATGTGAGAGGTTGTTGGAAAACCATGGCATCGTTTAATTTCTGGTTGTTTGCATGTGGAAATGGAATCAGCGTCTTTAAATTATTAGTGAAATTTCTTGGACTGATTGTTTAGTCTTAGAAGTAGCGAAGTACAATCATGAAAATTTGTTCAAACTTGTTTTATTGCTCGAGAAAGGCTCAATTTGTTCCATTGCACCGCTGGATTTAATGGCCAGGAAACCAGGTCATTACTCTGCGTGCACCCATTTCCCATTCCCCATTACTTGTTGTGGAGAATCTTGGAGAGCCAATTTCCCCAACCCGCCCCTCCTTGAACGAAGATCTTGAAGACACCTCCCCAATAGTAAAGCAATGCCTTTATATACTTTTTACTTGTAAATTAATTCGTCACTCGTATAAAATACGGTTGATTTGTCTGAGCCTCATTTCAATCCCAATACACTGGCTGATAGGACTCTTGGTAATATTCATTAAGTTTCTTCCGCTTCAAATGATTTTCCACCCACTCATCCGTGAAAAGGAAAGGTTCTTCTCCTGTAAGAGACAAGGCATTTGCGGCTTCTGTGACCCAGTCAAGATTGATTGATCGAAGAGTAGGCGAGACCCCATACCAAGGATATCCGTAGTCAAACAAAAACCTGAAGGCGGACTCTTGATCGGTCTGTTCCTCTTCAACTCGGTCGCGGAAGAGCTTGTGGATGAATTGTCGGAAACGAAGTCTACTTTCAGGTGCTTTTTCGGCTCTGCTTTGAGGGAGGATTGTGACTAATCGGGGTGTTGGGGGAGGGTGAGAAGGGTATTGTTTCAAGATCTCTTCGGTTGCTCGAGTGAGATTCTCAGCAGTCTTCGGTGTCTTTCTGTCCTCGCGCCAGAACTGAGGGTGTGAATACTGTGGATTGGATTCGGGTTCCCATCCGATGTAATGGCCAAAGTACTCCTCAATTGCCATATCCAGTACCGTCCGATCTCCCTTTCCTCCTTTCGCGTCTGGGGAATAATTATAAGTTTGGTCCCCTTTGGGCTGCGGATGTGGAGAAAAATGGTGGTCATCTTCAAAGTTATAAGCCAGAACGACACACAATTCTTTTACTGCGCTAAAATATCTTGCTGCGTCTTGCAAATGTGAGGGAGTCACTTTCCCATCGACCAATGCATGTAGCCCACCGCTGTAATATCCGCAAACGTCAGTAGGCATCGCTAGTCTCTCTACTTTCTCTAAATCCGTAACTTGGAGTTGAGAGAGACCTCCAGACCCGGGACGGTCCGGATAAGAATATTCACGATAGGCTTCTACGAAAAAAGTATCGAGGAAGAGGATATCCTTGCGGTAATTGAACCACTACAACAAATTAATACATTAACCTCTCAGAATCCAGAAACAGCGAGTATGTCTGGGAAGTGCTGGCAACCACTAGTTATAGATGCCCATAGGAGGGAACAAAGGGGAAGGTTGCATACTGTCATTGCCGGTGCTGTGCGAGTGGAAAATGTAAGGGCGTAACCATACGCCTGTGCTAGGGCTCGTGTTTCTTGGCAAATATGTACAAGAATGGGTATTGGGTCGGAAGTGTAGAATTGTCCTTTCCGGAGTTGTTCCCATTGTCGCTTTTCCAATTCGCGAATTTCTTCTTCGGTGGGCAAGGAGGGTGCAGGTTCAGAGGACGTGAAACCAAAGTTTTCTAGTTGTGTTTGCCCCCGGTATGTCTGCAATGATATGGGGAAAAAACCAAGTTCCGTCGCGAGGGCTCGGTTTTCCTGGCTTTGCTCGGAGTCGTTCACATATATCGTGTCTGTGAAGTCTGTGGTGGGGATGGAAACTCTCTCTTGTAGGAGGACGACACGATCGACGGGCATTAAAAGGTGCCAGATTAGAAAACGTATGTCTAGTGGTAGTTGGGTGAAGAGTGGGAATTCGGTAAGAGAAGCCATGATTTACAGGTACGGGCGTGCTGTTGTGAATGTTGTCAGTTATATGTACCTCTGTACTTGATGTAGTTTAAAGTACGGTGAGTGGGAGGATTTGGGGGCTGGTTTTGTTACAGGGGTTTTCGTTTGCTGCTGATTGGTTAGAGGTACGAGATTGAGAATTTTCTAAGCGAGATCATGGCCGGGAGATTGAACTTGCTTGCTGCTTTACAAGTATGGTGTAACAAGTCCTCCAATGTGTTTTGCAAATGATTACCCAGAGGGAACTTGTCAGACAGGTGGGCGTCGCTTGGAGTATACCTGCTTTCCTCTGTTTTTGCGCACCCCTATGGGGTAATTACTTCTCTTGTTAAGCTCAGAAGAACGAGTGACTTACCTTTCCAAAGGTTCTTTTGTAATATTCAGAGTTTCCGCGAAAGTCCCTGGACCACACATTCACTTGGGTTTTCCTGCTTGGTGGCAAGGAAAGAAAATGTGCTAAAACACTTCTAGACCCCACTTGTGCAGGAGGTAAATACACAGCCAAAAATATACCAAATTTATTCACCCAAGTGCATTGAACTAGCAAAAGGCTAAAAAGTTCGAAATGCGAAAAATCTTAGTAATTCCTAAAAGAAGTTAGGCTCAAAGTCCAAAAGCTTCCTGGAACCAGTCACTTAAACGACTCCGACCAACAACCTTAGGAGCCCCTGTACAGAGATATTTACGGCCTAGAACAGAATAGGAAGTCAAAAAGGGGTAAGACGCCAAAATCCGAAGCTAGTCCTTATTGGAATGAGGCTAAAAGTCTCGATATGCAACAAAAGGAAAGAGGCTGTAGGAGCCTTTAGCGTATAAATCCTTGTACTGTGCCATTCACACGGGCTATCAAGCAGTGCGGCTGTGTAGTTAAAGGATGAATCTGGCTCTACATAAATAGAGAAGAGTTGCAAGTAAAAGGTACCACCTTGAATAAAAACCGAGTGAGGAGCGATCCTCTATGCCATTCTAATATAGCAATTCTACAGAATACCTCCCAAGGAATCAAATTTAAGACAAGCAAGAATCCCACCTCACAATGCCACCAGTCCCACCCGCTGTTGAAACCCCAAAAGACCACCGCTTATAAAAAAACATGTATTTGAAGGCACTGTAAGATCAAGAGCCGACAACTCGGCATCGCTTCCCTCGCGTTTAAGAGCTCCATTCACGATAAAGCCAATCCCAAAATGGTTCTGGAGAGACATTGACCAGTTGATTTAACGTCGGTTGTGAGAAGTTGTATCTGCCTTGTTCCGTAGCAGCTAACTCTTGAAAACGTGCAAGTTGTGGCCAGTTCTGATGGAAGGAGTTGTATTCGAGGTGTGCTGGTAAAGAACTGGCCAGGTGTATGGTGGTGTCTAATTCAGGGACTGTGGACAAAGATCAGTATGCGTTTGGTGTTTATTGAACGAAATCAAATACTAAAAAGGGAATGACTTACGCCCTCTAATAGCTGCTCCCCAATGGACAATTTCACTGACTGTCCTCCTATCGCTTTGTAATCTAAACTCTGATGGCCAAGTTGATGGTCCCAAGTCCAAAGCTGCGGCAATGAATCTCGCAAGATCATAGACTGAGGTCAAACAAACGTAGATGGGCTGACCAGCAGAGTTGTATTCGACAATTTCCGCAGTCGATGTCCCGAGGTTCATCAGGTAGGTTCCTTCTTGTTGAATTCCAGTTCCTGCTCCAATCCCAAAGGCTGCCAATCCGCCTTTTGCAAATCTCTGATAGAAAACACCGCAAGAGAATATCGTGAAGCGCATCCGGTGTCGGGAGTCGTGATTCCATTCCTTCAGACGTGCAATAGTTGCTCGTTTCCCGCGATCAAGGGGGTCGTTTGAGGAGGTTCGGCGACCTGGAGGTCCTTCAAACTCTGCTGGAACGAACCTGCTAACCCCCGAATGAGCCGCTGCATCGATGAGATTGATCTGCGGTGATCCGGAGACTGTAGAGAGAACTACATCAATTCCTCTCAGGGTATAACGAAGATCGGATTGGTCGTCATAGTTTACAACAACAACTTGAAAGCCTTCTGCTGTGAGTGCTGGTTGAGGCTTGTTAATGAGTCAGCTAGAATTTGGCTTGCCGAGTGGGAGGGCTTTAAGAGAGACTTACCCGCCTAGAGAGAATGATAACGGTGTGAGTCCCTACGGAATCTAAACACTGAGCAAATATTCGAGCGAGTCCGCCTGACCCAGCTATAGCTATTTTCATCATGTTTGTATAAAGTTCTCTTCGTTTCAAGGTGCAGTTCCAGGGTTACTACTTCTCGCTCATTATATAGCAATAGTTCGGGTGTACATTTTATCCGTCATGACACTGCGTTCGCAAGGCAGAAGATGTCCCTGCAAGAAGAAGGAGCAAATGATTTTCGAGAGTGGTAAGGCAAATAGCCACCATGTGACTCAAGATCTTTCGCTGCTATGTGAGTGGGTAGACATAATGGCAAGTCCATGGCATGTTACAATTCATCATAGCCCATCAATTTCGCCTATGGAGAGGAAGAGCAGTGAAGGGGTGTTTTGGGGGAAAGTGCCGTGACCGATGCCCGAAGTGTAATAGCACATATTCTGTGCGGCGAATCGGCTGTGTAGGAGGAGCCGTTGTCATTACATCAGGATTCAAAATCAAATGCAAGCAGATAAAGCCAAATGCTATCTGGGGAGTGTCTGCCTTGAGGCTCTGGAATGCAACTGGTGTGTATGAATTAGAATGACCCCACTTGGTAATCGATCGACTCAAAGCAGAGTCACAGTGAAACCCCGCGTAGCGCAGATGTTTTTCACAAGCTTTCGAACCTTCATTAATTCTGAACTTCTTTGTGATATTGGAGTGATATTCAAGAAGGCTGGGAAGAAAAGTGTGGACTTGGGCCTGAGGACTCACGACGTTCGGTGAAAAGCTTCATCCTAGAGAAATAAATGAAAAAAGTCCACGAGCCTCACAGCTGATTCGTTTCTATACCTCCTAGCCATGTGCACCATGTAGCATAGCAGGCTACTTTTAATTTCAATCGAGGCAGTCAGCAGCGAATAAGGGCCCAGAAGAGACAAATGACGGAAACAACCTCACGAAAACCCCCCGACATGGTCTGGGCTAACGACTAGCGAGGTGATTGTTACCTGCGATAGCTTAACTCAGAATTCTGGTTTTCAATTCCAAGCCATTTTTGCGGCAAAAACTTCCTTAAAAGCATTGACGAGGCTGGAGATAGAGACAGCAGCTCTCGCTTTTGGGTTCATCAAGGTAAATAGCAAAGCAACAAACGCGTAACCCAAGGCTCCAAGATTGTTGAAGCAGATGACGGGAAATCAGACGTAAAGGTCCAAGCAAGCAGAACAAATGGAAAACTCTGGAGATGGTCAACCTGAAAATTATCAGACTATGCTGCCCACTGCCTGCTTGACCGAAATGCAGGCCAGAAACTGTCGGGCCATTCAGACAGCTTTCCAGGACCCATCCCTGGGGTGTTGGGGGCCATTGATACCCGTGAGAATCCACCCAAGTACAGGATCACCGAGACCCAAAAGCCGTTGGGGTGGGATCGAGTCATAGAAGCATGTGAGGAGTTTGCAATTGGATGTGTCTATATCGATTCGCAGAGGGGGCCGAGTATACCGAGTTGGATGAGGTGTCTGATGTGTAAGGTACGAAGACGGCGGTCGTAAGGCTGAAGGAAGTCTTAGGTACATGATGCTGCATGCATAAGCGTCCTGCATAGTCGATATGAAGTGGGTTGAAGGGGGTATTGGAGCCTAATATAATTGTTGATATTCGGGCATCTCCGAAAATACCGTGGGGTTTCCAATGTGGTGTTGACTTTGAAGAGAGAGAGAAGAGTAGAGCCTCAATGGGTTTCGGTAAAGGAATGAAAGGCGAGGGCGTTGGGAGGAAATATAGTCATGTGACGAAAACAAACTGAGCCGCGCTTACCCCCTGGGAGCCGATGCAAAGTACCCCTCCATGAGTCGCACCTGCCTAAGGTCCCCAGCCTTCTCTCCCAACTTTTCCAGAATCCACTCGACGCCCTTCCAGATTTCCAATCTGCCCTTTCCCTCGCCCTCAGCTTCCATTGCACTTGGCAATTGCAACGCGAGCAAGACGCTCTTTCCCAAGAGAGCAGAGAGCAGAGAGCAGAGAGCAGAGGGAGGAGCGAGAAGCAAGCTATACAAACTAACAGGCCCTCATTGACCTGCCTCCAGACAGAATACAGACACAGCTTCGTCCGCAATGCCACATAGCTTCGACCCCCAATTTCCCGCGGGGCTCGACCTCCACGAGAATGGGCAGGAATGTTCCAAGGGAGGCAGTATATACCGTTATGCCGATTTTCCAGGAACCAACACCGTCAAGTCTGAAGGCCGCAAAAGAAGGTACTCGAGCATCAAATCCGACCTCGAAGAAGAACTTTCTGACTCACTGAGGGGAAGACCAAGTGCCAAAAGCCGCCGCAGACGAGATGGCAGTCGTACTCGTCGTAGTCCAAGTCGCAGTCGAGGTTACGATCCAGAGAAGACGTACTGGCCAAGAACACAGTCGATTGGATTCTATGAAGGCGAGCATGGATGTCCAGACACAGACAGTCGGCCATCGGGTACATACCTCCGTCCTGGAGATACTCCGTCCCTCATAGGAGTTCCCAGCGCAGACAGTTATCACCCATCCCAAGCTTTACTGCCCCGAATATACCAAGACAGGGAATCTCGATCACCACTCGAGGATGCTGTTGAAACGACATGGCAAAGGCTGATTCGCGATGCGTCCGCCGACTCTGGCTTTCGAATGCCTCGCATGAATTCCCCATCTTGCCAGTCCCTCTCGATCGACCAAGTTCTGTGTTCCAACAGTAATAGCGCTTCCGATCCCCATAAACAATACCATGCAGCAGAGTTGAGCACAGTTCGCGGGGTGTTGAGTCGGCACTCTTCTCCTACCTTTCCCGCGCATTATGAAGACGACAACTCATCCTCATCAACACGCATTCCACATACTGTCGAACCATGTAGCTCTATCCTGCAGACAACGTATTATGCAGCGACCTCCATCGAAGGCAGCCCTCGGAACCTTGAAAACCCAGAAATTGCCCCGTTCCGTCCTATTCAATTCTCTAACCCCGAGTACTTCCCATTTGAGTACGCGTCTGACTGTGCGCTCTTGAACAAGGAAGTAGCCTTTTGCTCTCATAGCGTCTCGGAAGTTGATGACAATTGTGATTCAGAACTACCGCGTTTCTACACACCCATCGTCAGCGAGCCAAAGCTTAGGTTGATCAACTTTATGCAGAATTACCGCCGATATATTGATGAACCACCATCAAAGCCATTGCCACCAAAAACCAGCCCTCCCGTTTGCCATCCTCCTTGCGACGATGATGTAGAGTTTGAACTTGGCCCAACTGGAGCTCAGAAAGCCAAAAGATTTCGAGAGGATGCTCGCCGTTGGTGGTATAAAGTTGTGGAGCCTTGTACAAGTGTCGTGGGGCCAGATATGTTTTCTGGGGATGAAGTCGTTCTCGGATAAAAAATCTGAAGATTTCTGGAGGTTCCCAACCTCATGCCATGTCGGTTGAACCAGCTAACAATCAGCAGTTCTGAGCAGAGATGACCCTTTGATTTTCTACTTGATACGATGTTAGAGTCTCTTTCTCTTGTACGATACCAGGTCAGCTTATTAGCCCTTCGTACGGGGGAGACGATTACTGTACCGGTTCCTACTTGTTGATACACGGCTAAACCTACGTCGACTTTCGACAGACTTGACAGAGTTTTCGCGATCGGTGTGATTCTTGATGTCGATGTCAATATCACGAAAGCCTCATTATTCTCGTCCGAAAAATGTTCAAATTCCTTTGTATAGCAGTCGTCGAACGAGGGAAAGCTTGGAAGGGGAATTACTGTCTTATTTATTATTCACTGACCAAACCAGGCTGCACAAGCACCTGCCTCACGGATGCCCTAACATGAGTCATGCCTATTTCGTTATATGCTTTTGTTGGCTTGCAGCAGGGTGTGCATGGATTGGGCTGTGTTAGGTGTGGTTAGGTGGGGGATGAGACCCCTTGCCGGGGCGTTGCGACTCGTATCCGAATTTTTCGCTTGAGGCTGCGTTTGCTAGGTTATTGATGCCCAAGGCAATTGGCCAAAGTTTGTACATTTACGAGAGTTGCTAACATATTTGCTCCATTCCAATGCAATGGCCAATTTCTCTCAGAAGCTGCTAAATTGTGCGTGTGTGATGTTCAATCGTTCAATTGGCACGTTCAGTACTCAGGCTGTTGACTCGTCTACGACGGCGAATCGCCCCTCGTAGGCAACCAAAAAAAAAGCGCCTCCTAAGTTTGCATAGTAGGGGGCTCTCTCGCCAGTTCTAGGCCAGGTATTTGAACTCTTTTTTTTATTCACTCTCAATTTTACTGTGTTGTTCAGTGGAGAAAAGGTAGGTGTTCTTCCATTTCTTCCACACACCCCCACCAAAGGGGGGAACTGCAGTTCAAAATGTAGTACTCAATAGAGAGACCAGTAATACACCGACGATATACTATTTTCACGAACAAGAGCACTATCACTATTGCAAGCGTTCAAAAGTTACAGCTTTGATTTTGGCCCCCGAACTTGCTTAGTTGGTGGGTAACTTATGGGCAACCTATGGCTTACCCGCCAGTAAACCATGACTTACTCCTCGATTTGGGGGCGAAAATAGCCGAGTTACATATGCCTTTACTGGTAGCTTACTCGATGTCTAATTGGGGGTCAAAAATATCACAAGTAAGCAATTTATGACCGGTGGGTTAGCGGTAAGCTCAATTTATTAGAATATTTCAAAGTAAGCTATGAATTGTTTAATTATTGCAACAGGTTACGAGTGTGCTTGCTTGCGAAAACACTTGGAAAATTGCACTAGGATATATGTAGGAATGACTTTCTACATATTATGATACTTTTATACGACACCTTCTCTGAAACACTAGGTGGATGTTAAATTGTGTATGTTATTCATTACTCGAGGAATTTTTGACATGTTTATCTAGCCCTCTCACGCCAAGGTCAATGTTATCAACTGAGACCTAAGGCGTCTCCTCGTTATGTAGACAAAACTGACTGTACCGAGAAGAAAAATTCATGGAACGTTCTCGTTTCTTAAGATTCGACCTTTAATAGCGAGGAAATTGACTCTTAGGAGAAATCGGGGGACTTGCGACCAGTCTCGTACCCGGAGTTCTAGCTGCTCGTTGCCAAAAATCGTCGAACTTTTCAAAGTCCTCGAACGGGTTTGAGCCAAAGGAGGAGGGGTTTCGGGGAAAGGCCATAGGTGGACCTTCGGAGTTGAAGTCTGATTCTACAGCCAGGGACCCATCGGAGACGAGGGAGAGGCTGTTGGGGCCGAGGAGGGGGTCGAAGGTGGCGAAGGAGGTTGAGGTTGTGAGAAGTTGGTTTATGTTTGGTGGAAAGTTATGAGAAAACTCATGTACAATGGGATGAATTTGAAGTTGATTAGATTCATTGCTCCTATTTTCAACAAGCTTTTGTCTCTTTGCCTGTGGTGATTTTTGACCTCGGTGATTTTCTGATTCTTGTCCCGAGCGTTTTCGTGTTTGGAGGGGGTTTTGTGGCTCGATTATAACTTTGGGTTCCAGGGATTGAGGTGAAAAAGGAGGTAGCATGATTGCCTCCTTAGATTGCTGGACTGAATTCTTTACTAACGGCGATTGAAAGGATTGGACTGGCACTGATGAAAAAGATGGGGAGTATAGGTAATCAAAATCCTCCTTGGGTTGCTCCCTCACCTTCTGGGTAGAATGTGTAGAAGAGTAGTCATTGTAGTCACTACCCATTACTTCTGAGACCCCGTTGTCGTTCATCTCTTTTTTTACCCTTTCTATTGAGAGAATTGTGAGTTTGGATATAAATTGAACTTTCCTTTCCAAGAGATGTCGGTTAATCTCTTGTTAGCTTGGGCGTGTATTAATGGTTTGACTGTTGAAAACGGATCTCCTTTAGCACTTCCCTTCTTGTGATTTCTGTGGTACTGAGGAAGTTGGCGAGAAGAATTTTGGGGAAATGTATCCAAGATAAGTTGGTACAAGGAGGGCAGCTGGGAACAGAAAGGATTGTCCCCTTTCTGCATTTGAAATGCTTTCCCTCATAGTTGACTTACCAATATACTCCTGTTCTTAGACGGAGACTGAGAGTAAGACCCTTTCTGTTTGGGGGGTTACAGACTAGGGAGAAACAATGTGAAGAAGAGATAGAAAGGAGTTTCATGACAAACAATACTGTGGTTGGAACACGAGGGGTTCTCTTTGTTTTGATACGCAGGTGCGGTAGGAAGCGACCTTTGTGAGGTGATGAGACAACAAGGTGAGTGGAATCATGGTCAACGATAACAAAAGACTGAGCTCAGAAAATCTAAAAAAGCTTTAGGACAAGCAGAAATGGTGTTTGAGAAGAGTGAGGATTCTAGGAAAATCCAGAAAGAATTTCTAATCCTTCTCAATTCTTCTAGGCGGGATTGAAACAATTCAAGTGAAGATTGTGCTTAGAGTGATACCCCCTCCTTTTAGGATTCTCAAAAATAACTACAGAATAAGCCAAGACACCGTGCAATTCGTTCTAGAATTTCTCTCGTAATTGTCAATTGTCAAGAGGGGTGTTTGAGTCCCTAAGTACCCGAGGGGGAGTAGTTTGTAACTAGGTACCCATGAGTTACCCTTTATCATCTGGTAACGCAGATATACAAATATGTTCTAAGGATGTGATAGTTCAATATCGACAGAAGATACATCTGATCAATGAAGCACGTGAATAATTTCTAGATTTAATTTGGGTGTGGCTCAAATGATAGACGTCATATGCAACATTCACGAGTGGGGGTAACCGCCAAGCGATTTCTCACTTTACATTATTTACACCCTCAACTGGCCACCCCGCTCTGCCCATCCTCAATGCCTCCGTGATCAGACGAAGAGCCAGCATGCCTGGTATGGTCCGCAAGCTACTAATCTTCGCTGCCGTCGATGGCCTGGTCCTGCAGCCTCTGGCACATAAAGGACAACGTCCCGCGCCTGCCACGAAAATCGCATACAATGAGGCCAATATTGGACCAGCATTGAAGCAGAGAGGGGAGAATGAAGATGACGGGAAGAGCTTTGAGGTTTTTGGGATTGTGGGACTTGTTCGCGGTGGGGGGGGGGGGGGGGGTGGCAGGAGTTGCAAAGAGAGACCTGACTAACGTATGTCTCGCAGGATTGTTGACGGTTTCTAAAACCTCCTTTCTCATCTCGATAACCCGACGTCAGCAAGTCGCCCAGATACAAGGGAAGCCTATATATGTCATCACGGAGGTGGCGGTTACTCCGCTTGCTTCCAGAGTCGAAGCCAGTGCCTCGATCGACCGGACCAAGACGGCATTGCAGAAGGGCGCCGTCGATGGACACGAGCTGGACGACAGCGAGAGCGAAGACGAAGACGACGGAGCTAGAGGAGGCAGCGATGAAGTCGAGGACCCCGAAACACAACCTGTGGTAATGAGCTCCAGCTCGAGTGGGCACAAGAAGACGAGTAGCGTCGCAGAAGATGTTATCTCCAAGAAGGGTGGCTACGGAAGATTTGCCAAGGAGTGGTTTTCAAAGAAAGGCTGGACTGTGGATCAGAGACGGAACCTTGGAATGACTGCGTCGGAAGAGCAAAACACAAACACGAAGGGGAACGAAAGCGGAACAGCCACGCCGACAAGTAGTGATAATGGCGACCAGGTTGACAAGCAAGACGTTCTAGATGCCACAGGGCAACAAGCCAAAGAAGTTGCGGGAGCTCTGGTACCAAAACTATTACGAACGGCTCAGCTGTACTTTGGCTCATCACGGAGTTTCTACTTTTCCTACGAGTATGATCTTACCCGGAGCTTCCTAAACCGTGGAGGACCTTCAAATCCCGAATTACATCTTCATCAGACTGCTGATCCACTATTCTTTTGGAATAGACATATTGTACAGCCTTTTTTTGATGCAGGGCAAGGCCCGTTGGTATTACCACTTCTTCAAGGATATGTTGGGCAGAGGGAATTTCAAATGGATACAGACCCGCCACAACCAATCTTAGTTCTAGACGGCGCCGAAAAGTGCTCTATGGAACTGAGAGACTTGTCCCCTCGGATGTCCCAAGAAGGCAAGATTCCAGACCTAGACGGCGCTTTTGGCACATTCCGAGATCGAAGTAAAAGCCCAGTGCGACGAGATACTATGAAATCCTTTTCATTGACTTTGATATCCCGGAGATCGGTGAAACGTGCTGGCTTACGATATTTGCGACGAGGTGTGGATGAAGACGGCCATACTGCTAATAGTGTTGAAACAGAACAAATATTGTCAGACTCGGAGTGGAAACCAACGAGGAAAGTTCACTCGTTTGTGCAGTTGCGAGGGAGCATCCCAATTTTCTTCTCACAAACACCATATTCATTCAAGCCAGTCCCTCAGATACAGCACTCGATAGAAACAAATTACGAGGCATTTCGCAAGCATTTCGATAATATATCGTCTCGGTACGGCCGTGTCCAGGTAGCTTCTCTGGTTGAGAAACATGGCCCCGAAGCTATTGTTGGCGAACAATTCGAGAAATTTGCCACTCGGCTAAACGAATCCGGGGGGATACGCGAATCAAAGCTTGTATTTGAATGGTTCGACTTTCATTCAGCTTGTCGGGGTATGAAGTTTGAAAATGTGAGTCTTCTTATGGACAGTCTCGGAGACCAACTCGACGAGTTTGGGTTTACCGTGGAGGCCGAGGGAGTTCAAACATCAAAACAAAGCGGAGTTCTGCGGACAAACTGCATGGACTGTCTTGATAGAACGAATGTTGTCCAAAATTACATTGGGAAAAGAGCACTGGAACAGCAATTAAAAGACGAAGGGATTGACTTCAGTCTTCAAGCCGACCAAGCCACTCAGTGGTTCAACATGCTGTGGGCAGACAACGGTGATGCAGTGTCAAAACAGTACGCTTCAACTGCCGCTATGAAGGGAGACTTTACTCGTACACGCAAACGAGATTACAAAGGAGCTATAACAGACATGGGGCTTTCAATATCAAGATTTTACAGCGGGTGAGCAACCACAAGAGCAAGTTTATTTTCTCTTACTAACCTTTTCACAGTATCGTCAACGATTTTTTTAGCCAAGCAGCAATTGACTTTTTTCTTGGCAACATGTCGAGTCTGGTCTTCGATGACTTCGAGTCCAACCTGATAAGTCGAGACCCGGCCGTTTCTATGCAGAGGATGCGTCAACAGGCCATCGAAGCATGCCAGAAACTTGTAATTGCAGACGAGGACGAAGAGATGATTGGCGGATGGACATTACTCACTCCCAATGTCCCGAACACCATCAAATCCTCCCCCTTCGAGGAGTCAATCCTTCTTCTAACAGATTCTGGCCTCTACTCTTGTCGGTTTGACTGGAACATGGAGAAAGTTTCATCCTTTGAACGCGTGTCCCTAGAGCACATCATCAGTATCAAATACGGGACATACATCACATCAACACTCACAGCCTCCCAAGCTGACGAAACAAGGAATGTAGGATTCGTCGTCACCTACAAAGTTGGGAAAAACGATATTTCACGTGTAAACACTAGATCGATGGCAAACGTTACACGCATGGAACTGGATTTGCCGGGTGGTTTATCCACCGCACCTCTTACCCAAGGCATCGCAGCCTTGATAGGAAGACCTTCTTCACCTGCAAATAGGGTATTGGCATTCAAATCACTTTCCACTCGCTCCGCAGTTTCATCGGATGGAACCGACCACCAGCTGAGCGAGCTGGAACAAGTCAGTGGGATCTGTGCCGAAATAGAACGGATGATCCTTCTCGGGCAGGTGGTTGAGATCGGTACCGAAAGGGGGGAATTGGTTGAGAAGGGGGATATCATCAGTTTGGCTGAAGCGAAGAAGTCGACTGGTCTGCTTGAACAGCTCGGTCATAGTTTTAAGAAGCTCATTTGGGCGTGATAAGAGGGAGCGAGGGGACTCGTTGGAGGTGTACGTACAATCTTTCCTTCCTGGACCTATGGAGATTCGAAGTCGAATCTGGAGTCTCTTCTAGCCGGGAGATCTGGCTGGGTAAATGCAGGGTGTTGTTAATTGGGTGTGGTTGTGGTTGTGATTGTGGTTCTTGGGTGACTAGGCAGTTGCAGCTAGACTTTCTGTATGTCCATAATAGTAGATAATGTATACCCCATAAACCGGCACTCTCTAGACTCGCTACCTACATCTGGGGTGCATGCAATATGAATTCTCGGGAGAGAGCGCAATGCCATCATAATGGCCTGATCTTTGCACATGTAGCATGATGTGGCGGACGTCTTTTAACTGTCTTGAATTCCCTATCATGTGGCTTTTGAACTCGTGCCCTCCATGTGTAAAGATTGGTGGCTCTCCTTTATGAAGAAATGGGAGTTGACTGCTGCCCGATGGTCTTCCTCTTGGAATCTAACCTTGGCTGCAGCAGTGGCATCGACATCGCTGTTCATTCTCTTCCTTGGTTCTCGAAAAAGGAACCAATGGCCATGAATTGCGATCAACAAAATCAATCTTGTCAGCACTCCCACCCGAAATTCGCAATCGAATCAGAGCAAATCAAAGATGCAGCTGGGGATGCGACGGGGTCTGCGAGAGGCTGTGGTATATGCATCAAAGAACGGAAAGAGATCCGCCAAGCGGGCACCAAGAGAAGGCACTAAGCGGAATTTGGGTGCACAAACGATATGCAGTGTACATGCACCTTGATGATTCAGATTTCCGGGGTCCCTCTTGGGCGAATTTTTGCTTTTGCTTTTTTTCCTTTGTTTTTTTTTAAAGGCGTATCCTTGCTTCCGATGCCAGATCTGCAAGGAATGGTGCGAATGGTGAGATTTGTGTGGCTGCATCCAATAATAAGCTTACCGGTAACGCAGAGGGTTGGGAAAGGGTCGAGTACCAAATATGGGGAAGATATCCTGAGAATTTTGGACGCTCGTTTCGTATAGGAAGAGGGGAGGGACGGTACAAGTTCGGTGTACTCGTATGAAGATATTTCAGTACCAGCTTCTCTTCAAAATATTTTGGGTTGTGGGGATTCTCTAAGGATCCAAGAAAAACATTGCGGGGAACAGGACTAGATATAAGCTTGTGTTTCTCGGCTTTTTAAAAATTAGCGAAATGAGATTCAGCTCTTTTCTCGTACTACTCGGGTGGAGAACTTGAAGTTTTCCCAATCATCCAAAGAGATGGGATTGTACGGAATCTGTACCACCCCCAAACACAGAGGGAAGCAACCGCGGAGAAATCACAAGCTGACAGCCCCAGGACCCCTACAACGTAGAACGAGCTCCCAAATGTTCGATCAGGGTTCGCTAATGCTTCGATGCATCGCTCATGGGGTCTCCCCAACCCACCAACGGGCCCCCCTCGTGCCACTGGGCCGTGCCGGGACATCAAGGCGGTCAATGATCCGTACAGAGGCTGGACCGTCTGCAAACAACACGCCATTTCAATCGTGTTTAGATCGCGGTTTCCCACCCCTGCCCACTCTGGAGTCTGGGAAACGCTTAAATGTTCCGCCAACCATGGTGGATACCAGACTTTGTACCTTCCCGCTCTTTGAGAAGATCATGATGTGCGGGTGCCATCGCTGCAGATCCGTTTAAAGATTGTTAGGTCTTACTCCGTAGTCTTTGTCTCCATCTTTAAGGATCATGAATGACAAAAGAGCGCTAGAGGCTCAAGGCGAAAGGAAGGATACTTCCCTTCCTTCTAACACTTTTATAATTAAACGCATTCGTAAAGAGAACAAGCGCATGAAAAATGGAAACAATGTTCGTAAAAGATACAAAGTGACCTCGTGGGGCGATATCTACACCGCTCAAAACCAAGTACGTTGTACAGGAATAGAAATATTATGTACCATTCAAATGGAAACCTCGTATCAGTGGAAGTGTACATTGAAGGATGTGAAAATGGATAGCGCGCGAACTCTTTTCGGGGTATGAATAGAGCGAAATCTTCCGGGCGACAAGAACAACGGTGAATAATTGAGCTGCTGTATGTAGTTGTACAGAGTTAATTCGCAAACTGCGACCTTCTCCAATGAACCATCAACCATAAGAAATTAGAGCCTTGGACGCGTGATCCATGTCCGGAGATAGACTTGTCTTGCGTTGACTTTGAAGAGAAAACAAACCAGGGCTGGAAGAATTCGGCGCTATATGAGCCCACCTCGCAAAGATGGGGTGCTTCATATTTCCGTAGTGTTTCCAACGCGCTGAGGAGAATTTGAGAATATGTAAAAATAGAAGGAGTGAAAAAATCCCTTCATGTAAAAACAAGATTCCCGACAGCACTTGACATCGTGGCGCCAGTAACCACTCAGTGGGATCGAATTGACCAATCCAAGAAAACAACACAGATTCCTTTGGGGGTTATGAATTGTAACTATACAATCCCATCCCGCAATCCTCCCGCAAAGAGGCCGCAAGGGCCGCAGAAGCGGCCAATTTAAGCATAGAGATGTTACGATCCTACTGCCGCTGCAATTGGGATCAAACCTCTAGATACATGTCTCGAGATTTTCCCGGGATTCTTCCTACAACCGTTGAAGATCGTAGGGTGTTTGAGCCACTTCGGTGGGACTCTATGAATAGATATATCAGAATCAAAGACATCAAATGCAAATACGAGAAATCCCCTGTTAACTATAATCTCAAAGTAGAGAAAATAAATCTTCAAGCTGAAGGAGCCGTGTTCCAACTACCACCCTTGTTCTTGGGGCAATTGGGGGCTTAAGGATGCTACCTTTTGCCACGTGGGCCCCCAAAGGGTTGATGTGAGACAGCAAGAAATTGAAGTTCCAGGTCCCTTTCTGATTGTGGGATTGAGGTTCTGGTGTGAGTTTCTCTGTTTTCTAAACATAATATTGTGCGTTTGGAGCTCATCATGATTGAAAGCATGAGCCGGCTAGGCTGCCCGTGCACCCAGAGACAGACATATGGTGAAATCGCAACAATATGCATGTGTAGGGCATGTGAAGTCTATGGAGGATACTCCGTACCATGCTGCACTTTATCTGCATTTCGAGGTCGATGATTTGAACAGAGTCTGCCTGAGTCATCGCAATGTGTATTACGTAGAGCACACCTCACAACTCCTAAGCAGAGGTCGCGTCCCTAATTGGTAGATACCAAATCCAGCTGCAGGCAATGCATGCTCAGAATGAATGCAACCTTATGCATCCTTTTAACCTTATCCCTTATCTGGATGCTTCTACCGGCTCGATTGATTGATTACATGGACTTGTGCTGTGGTCGTAAGTTATGTAGTCGGCCATTTTTGGAACAAAAGAACGCTGATAGGAGAGAGTGGTCCGATATCTTTGGAGAGTTGTTGTCCAGAAGGCGTGACCAGTTTTCCAATGTGACCCCTTGGCAGTGGTGTTTGAGAAGAAAATGAGTTAGGTGTAGGTTTCTCATCCAGCTCTTGCCTTATAGCCTCATGGGCTGGGAAGTAGAGTCTGTTGTTCCACATCTGGAAGGAATAGGCCGTAATTGCGGGTCGGGATCCTTCGAAACCCGAAGCTATGGTTTCCCACGCGTACGGCAATGTAGAGAGGGCTGTGCTACCATAAAACTTGGGGATCTAAACGGAGGTACTCGAGTACGGCCACTGGAAGACGCTGAAATCACCTCCTCTGGATGCCTAGGCACCTAGGAGCATCTATGTTGATACTTCGTATACAGGAATGGCGGGCAAGCTGGCCGAATTCTGTCCGAGTGAAGGTTTACGGCTTTTGCCTTGACAAGTCATCAAGCAGTCTTTCTTTACGACAAGCGGGCAAAATGCAGGCTGGAGGTAAATCCGATGCGGTCAGCCCGCATAAGTGCCAGGAAAATCCCAGGCCACGAACGGACTTGGCGAGCTCCAAGGTGGGTTGCATTCATAAGAGTCCTGCTTACGACAGCAGATTCGTGCTTACTATGCACCCTTTGGACGTAGGCCAAAGTTCAACGTAAGCGACCCTCCACCCATTTTCAAATTTAGGTAATGTGGTTTTGTTGCTGTGAGTGGCCGATAGACTGGGAGGGGTCGGCATCCCCACCCTCTTCCCACGTTTCGAGAACCCCTACCTTACGGAGGGCACTTTGAAAGCCCCCCCGGGAGCGGAGGTTAGGCCCATGTCGAAGCTCACATCCTTATTTCCTGTGTAGAGAATGATTGGTGATTACATTATCCCTTTGCGGAATTGAAGTGAAAGCGGAGACGGAAAGCGGCACGTCATAAACTTCTGAGGTCTTGAGGGCATATCAACCATACCAGAACTAATAATCCTGGGGCCGTTGGGGTCGATGGTACCGAGGAGCAGCCTCGAGGCCATAAGGGTGCCGCCACCCATATTTTGTTGACTTCAAAAGTCTTTCCACTGTCAAATTTGAGTTTTCGTCACACCTAGCTCTTCAAGAAACCCATTACCTTCTATTGATACGCATCCTTGCCCACGAAGAACACAACCTCCCCACGACTCGACGGACAGCCTCACTTATCTATCGCATCGAATTCTGTGCCATGGCTTCAGGGTCATATTCTCCAGATGGACAACACATGTCGTCAACGGGTGAACTGATTCCAGGATTGTATGATGGGACATCTAGTGAATCTTCTGCAAGTTCCCCTCTGAATTACAATGTAAGCATACTCGCCCGAATCTCCGAGTGTTCCCAAGTCGGCCCAGCTCATCATTGTATATGCAGGCTTTCGACAGTTCATATGGTGGTGGAAACGGCTACATGTCATATCCAACATTTCCAATGCAATACCCAACACACGGAGATGGCACTGCGCCAGTTGGACTCATACCGGTCGAGCTGGAGATTGAAGGTCTGTACGAAGACTATGATCGCAGAAGAAGGAAGAATGGAAGCGAGAAAATTGTCTCATCGCATGTGCATTCGGTAGGTGCTCCAATGGCAGCATGGTGATAACAGCAAGCTTATCGTTTCGCAGCGACGCAGAGCTCAGAACCGCGCATCCCAGCGAGCTTTCCGGGATCGGAAAGAGAAGCACATGAGAGAACTCGAACAACGACTGGCTGAACTTGAAGGCCGGCATACCAACCTCTCCCGTTCATACGAGTCGCTGCAGATGGAATACAGCAGTGTGAAGCAAGAACTGGACAGTCTCAAGGAAACCCGATTCGAAGGGTCGCCGAGGAATTACCAGTCATCCAAGGAAGCCGAAGATTCGCAACGCGAGATTCTTGACCCATTACTCTTCGATGTGTCGGCCTTCTGTTTCGAACAGGAAGAGGTTCCCCATGGGAGAGACTGAATATTCATGATGGTGGTGTGATGGTCGAAGGGAAATATGCGATACGATGCCCGAGCCCCGATGCTATGCGGGGGATCTCTGGAGTTTTGGTGGTGGCAGGCAGCAGGCGGCAGTGTTTAACAGTGGGAAAATATCAGAGCAACGGATGGGGCAGTCCATTTGGACATGCTTGCTCACGGCGTTTCGGCAGGGCAGGGCAGGCTTTCTCCTTTCATAGGGCGTACGGATTCTCGGCTTTCTGTTATGGGAATGGTTGCAGCGGTTCAGCGTTCAGCAGCGGGGATAGAGATGGACTTGCATCTCTGGCCGCATTTAACGATCGAGTGCATGGTGTTTTTGTTTTGTCCAGACCAGGGCGTGTACGGCAGTCGTACTCTGAAATTTGTGAATAATGATCAAAAATTCCATGAATCATTATGTGATGATCCTACCCTGCTCTTGCCTCCTTTTCATCTTGATCGTGTTAATAGCTGTAGGATTTCCCCTGGTGTTTTCGAACGGGATTCTTGTAATTCTTTCTCGCAAAACGAGGAGGAGGGGCTGAAGAGGTAGGTAGGGGTCTGCAGGCGGGCATTTCGCTGGCTGGCATGTGTGACACAAAATTGGGATCGCGGTGTCTTTGGAGCTTCTAAATCGAATTGACGAAGTACATGACAGGTTCGTAGTATGCTCTGGTGACGATGAGTTGATTGGGAAACTTGGAAGAAAGAAGATGGATGCTATTTCGACGATCCAGCCAAGGCAGGGCAGTTCAAAGTCAGTCCATGTGCACGTGACTTGACGACTTTCCCACCTTCACTATTTCAACGTAGATGATGTCAGTAATTGTCGTAGATAATCAGATAAGGTAATCGAAGTCTAAATAATTACTCCACTTACTCCTTGTTCTAAGCACAAAGGTCTGAATTATACCGGAGGGCTTGAATAACGAGACCTACCTAGATACTCTCCCGGTGGACATTGCATGTGGCAGTAATTAGGCCCTCCTTTCCGTTGTGCCCCAACGAGAATAGCTCAACACAAGCAGAATAAAACTACGATAAAAGTTGTACTATTGTAAGTTAAGATAATAGGCATCTATTCATATTTTGGTCTTATTTTTGCGACTGTTTTTAGTCGAGTAATCTTCAGTTCTGGAGTTCGTGAGGCTCGCCTATTTACTGCCACATGTAATGTCCACCGGGAGGTACTGCCGCTTTGACTGCCGATTTTCTCTGTACTCGACCCTCCATTGCCCCTCCAACATCCCACATACAAGAAAGTCAAAATTTCACCAACAGCCCAACAAGATGTTAATTAACGAAACCCATAAGGATGTTGCCACCAAGGCCAATGGGCAAGATGGATCCATGAGTGAGGACCCTCCCAGGCCTTCCCCTCGTATCCGATTCCCGGGCGGTTGAAACATGGAGGGCTGATGGCGTGGTGTTACTTTGCATAGGAATCTTCCTCTTCCACCCCTCGATACCCGGCTACCCTAATGCGTATGTTGGATCCTACGAGGAGATTGCAGTGCGAATCTTAAATACGAGAAACTATCAGCTGATCACTCTTCAGGCGGTTCCCAGGTGTCGTCCTGTTTTCTGAGATATATCAAGGTTAGCCGAGTCCAGAAAGCCATATTGTTATATATAGCTACATGATTGGGAAACTGAGCGATGAATCATAGTCACTGGCCCAGTAGCACGTTTTGCTCGTCAGATCGCAGGCCAAGGCTACATTGTTGCAGCTCCATCCTCGTACCATGAGTTCACTGGTCCCGAGCCACTGGCCTATGATGTTCCTGGTACGGATGCTGGTAACGATTACAAGATCAAGAAGGTATCTACAGACCCGGTGAGTGAAAGACATCAAGT
This sequence comes from Hymenoscyphus scutula, assembly GCA_001399465.1. Classification (NCBI taxonomy): domain Eukaryota; kingdom Fungi; phylum Ascomycota; class Leotiomycetes; order Helotiales; family Helotiaceae; genus Hymenoscyphus; species Hymenoscyphus scutula. Next base: position 143,783 of record LKTO01000003.1, on the reverse strand, counting down.
ACGAAAGCTCACCTTCACAGACACTAGCAGGCTACGATGAGGACTCAACATTATCTATCGATACTCTTCTGTCACTCCCAACCTGCAACGGCAGAATTGGAGCTACAGGAATGGTACGATGCAAATTTTCCTTTAACTCTACATTTCAAACTTCTAGTCCTACTGGCTGAGACTTCATATCATCACTTATCCGCAAGTCCAATTCTTCCACTATGTCTAATTTATGTAGTGTCTTGGAGGACACTTGGCTTACAGATGTGCCCTCGATCCACGAGTCTCCGCCGTCGTAACATATTTCGCAACCGATCTCCACTCTGCGACTCTCGGAGCTGGCATGAAGGACGACTCTCTCGCCCGAGCAGGAGAAATCAAGGCTGAATTGGCCATGATCCATGGCACAAAGGATAACCATGTCCCACCTGAGGGACGCGATTTGATTCGCAAGTCCCTACGAGACGTGGGTGTTATCTTTTCCTGGTATGAAGTAGCTGGTGCACAACGTAAGTGAATTTTGCGATAGAAAGAAAAGTTGAGATCACTTCTGATTTCCTGAATAGATGCATTCATTCGCGACGAGCTTTCCAAAGGTCGTTACGATCCAGCTATCACTAAGATTTGCTTCGAGATTCTGCTTGAGCTTTTTGGGCGTACCTTGAAGCTTGACCTTGGATCGCACGATGGGAAGGAGCAGAAGATTGAGGATATCTGTTAGGACTTGATCGTGATGTTCTTGTGAGACTTCTTTTAAGTTCTGGTGGTACATGAATTTTCTTCTCGGAGTTCACACATGCTATCACTTGCTAAATATGCAAAGTTGACTATCAATAACGAGTGATGGCTCCTCCGCCACTTCTTTGGGTTCTTCACGTCAAAATTGCTCGTATTAAGAAATCAAGATCTGGTGCCCCCGGGGTATACCTACGTACTGTCTGTGTCGTCTACTGAAAGCATACCTCTTCCGTCCAGCTTTTCCTCCCACTGTTCTTGCGTCTTTCCTCTAGTGCGAAAATCTGACATTGGAACCGCTCCGATGAATATCTTGGAAGGTATTGATCAACCTTGTCACGCTGAGACTAAGACCCGCACTTGTATTCTTCTCCTCTGATGTTATATTATTCGCATTTGCTAGCGCAACATCCTTCTTCTTTCTTTCCTGGTTTCGGTATACATTCTTCCAATTTTACATCTACGGTTGCTGTAGAGTATCTATGCGCAGTCTTAGAATATTGCTCCAGGAGTTGAAGTAAAAGGATCACGGGTCCATGATCTGCCCCCGCTAATCAACCATCCATCATCTGCGACTTGTTCATAAAGATTTGCGCTACCATAACCATCAATAAGAAAATAACTACAGCGTAAGAAAACAAGGAGCGGAATTGTAAGCACCCTGATTGCGTTCGCATCGTTGACTGTGAATGATTTTTATTAACAAATCCCAAGCAGCATATCATTAAGTGCTTGAGTTAGAGAATCCACAAAGCACGAATGAACAATTTGCAGTGAGGTATGGAGGTATGGATTGAGGATATCTTCTCGTCTTCCCAATTATGGGCTGTATCGGTCGAGGATATTGAAGTTCTGGTTGCTACTTACCAAGGAACTTGGGTGATAACCTGTCACAACAGGAGAAAAAATACAGAAAGAGCACCCTATCTAAGACATTTCTTTGAAGGAAAAATAGAAAGAAGAATAAAATCCAACTTAGATAGGTCTTTCAGTACTTGCGAATCATCATGAGGACCAACTCAATATTCCCAACCATGCATACTTTGAAAACACCACCAATGCAATCATCTAATCATTACAAACACTTCTAATCCTTCCGCTCATTTCTCAACCCCTCATCGTCCTCCCAATCTTGCTCCTCCAACCCGCCGCTTTTTCGAATCCGTTCTGAGAAGAATAGTAGTCTTCGAATGCCTGCTCCAGTTCTTCCCTTGTATTCAACACAAAAGGACCACCCTGTACCACCGGTTGATTGTGAGGTTTACCAGCTACCAATACTATGAGAAAAAGATGTTAGTGAATATTCTATACAGTTTTTGAACGGGATTCCGTGTTGCATTAGCTCCGGGATGATCTCGCTAAAATCAAAACCACCCCACAATCCCGATTTGAACTTTGAATGAATTAAGGACTTCTCATTCATCCAAACATAAAGCGTTTGTGGTTTAGTGGTAAAATCGATGCTTGCCAATTTCAACAGTTCACTGTTGAATTCTTAATGCATTGGCCCCGGGTTCGATTCCCGGCGAACGCAAAAACAGCCTAACAGTGCATATATTTTGATCTTTTTGAGGTTGTTGATGATTTTTTTTTTTTTTGGAAAGGTGCTTCGCTGGAAGCACCGCAAGTGGGTGGAGAGCTGGGTGACATTTCCAGAAAAACAAAAATGAGAACTTACTGAATCGGCCATTGTCAGTGGCACTCTCCTCAACTTCCGCAACCACTGTCTTTCCATCCCGTCCGAAAACAACGTTATGATATTGGCCAATAAGTGTCTTGTCTTCTCCTTCACCAAACTGGATGCTTCCTCCTAGCGTATATGCGAATGCGTTGAACGTTTCCGGTAGTTCTTGTGTGATCTTTCCGCCTGGTTTTATATCGATGTCGAGAAGCCATACTTCTGTCTTTGCCAACTCCTGCACACTGTCGATTCCATGGCTCTTGCCACTGATAACCTTGACCTTGACCTTTCCTCCATCAATATCAACTTGTGGTATTTCGGATGCTCTCAAATCTCGGTATCTTGGTTCGCACATCTTGTGTTCCTTTGCCAGGTCCACCCAGAGCTGCATTCCAATGTTCGCCCGTTGGTTTTGATTTGGCATTTCGGCGTGCACGATGCCTTTGCCAGCCGTCATGAATTGAAGATCCCCAGCTTGAATCGTTCCAGCACTCCCCGTAAAATCCTCATGGTCGACGGCCCCTTCCAACAAGTATGTGATTGTTTCCTGGCCTCTGTGTGGGTGATCTGGGAAGCCGGCTCCTGGTGGGATATTGAAGTGATCCAACATAAGAAAGGGGTCGAAGTTTCGAAGTTTGGGGGTTCCGATTGAGCGACGAACTCTAGCTCCAGCACCTTCCGCTTGTTCGATTGCCAAGAAGGCTTTTTGGATTGTGCGAGCGGCTGTCATGTTTGAGGGTTCGTGATTTCGATTGAGCAGTTGAAGTGGTAGCAAGGGGTAGTCTTTGTGGGTGTTAATTTGATTTAGCAGACTGGTGAGAGCTGTGAACTGTGAGGTAATGCTGTCCTTGAATGTGACAGAGAGAAATGCGAGGATGATGGAAAATAACAGGAGGAGCACCCTCATCGAGCAGGATTCAGGGTATTATAGGTGTTGGACGAGAAAGAGAAGGAAAGAGGAAGAGAGGGAGAGAAGCGGAGAGAGGGCTTGGAGGGCTCAATTAAAAGAGGATTGGAAATTCATACTCCCTCCTTACCTAGTCTGCTCGCAGGTGGGGAGTAACTGCTGGCTCAGCAATTGTCATCGGCTCGCGGGCGGCTTTCAGATGAGGCAATGATGACAAGTTTTTAGGTAAGCATTTAGCCGCCTTTTTGAGACTAGCATTTAAACTTGAGCAGAAGAGAAGCACTTGGAGATAAAATGGGCCATTCATCAGCCATGCCAAAGAGAAAAAGATTTGCTTATGTAGTTGTGAGTAAGAATAAAAACATCACTCAGGCTTAGGTAACCTGACCCGGAGGGATATCATGAATGTGATATCTCAGGAGCTTTGAAATTTCTCCGAACGCCACCAAATCATCGGGCCAAACCTAATACGCATTTTCAACCTCAATCTCACGACGTTATCAATGGAAAAGCCTCAAAAACCTGGAGCGGATTATCGTTGTGTGGCGGTAAAGTTTATCCTAGTCCCGGTCTTTAATTAACCTTAGTTTCTGTCTCGATTCATTAAGGGCAGAGACATTTGTAGACTGCCCCTTCATTTCATGGATCTTTTATTGTGTTCAGACTCTTGTTTTCATATTTTTATATCCTGTTTTTATTCTAGCCCTTTATGATTTGCGTGAGAACGGTTTTATTCTCTAGACTGTATCCACTATATTTATTAAAACTGGTTACTTGTTGTGCGGTTGCCTTTGGATTTTTGATGTGGATGTCTGCAAGTCCCTATTTTCCCTGCTTTTCTCTCACCTCGAAGGTTGCCAACACGGTTTATTGTTGAGAAAGGACTCCGCGAAATCGTCTTTGCATTTGCAGAAGCAATTCCCTTCTCAAGTTGAAAGTGTTCATTGTTTTGCAAATGTCACCTCCCTCATCTAGCTTGGCATTGTCAAGCGGCAGAAATGATGATTTTGTCCCTGTGTGACGAATCGTATCTCCATCGCGAATAGGCAGTCGCTTATTTCACAGATTTCAAACTTCGGATCATGGCACGCGGTGGTCAATAAAAGCGGCAGTAAATCGTATCTGCCTAACTCGACCTTTTACTAGATATCTGGAACAATTAAAAAGATTGCCCTTAATGTTTAACACAATAAAGGAAAGTTGCTTTAAAAGGGTACGATTAAATGGTCTATAAGTCTGTATAAGTCAACCCTGCTTAAAACCCATTCTTACTACCACAACACTACGATTTATTTCTAGGTCGCCGGGTAACAATCTAACTATAGATCTGATCAACTACAACGCCTTTTAAATTCCTACCAACATATCTAATTCTAAGTTATAGGAGCTTATAAGTACACTACACTAATTTATAAAAACAAAAAATTGTTAGGTTGAATAGTTGTCTCTCCCACCCTACGGCTACTGGGAATCATGTTACGCCGCGGAGTGCTTGAAGGAATATCGACGATCGAGGAACTACTAGACCATACCAGACCCGTGAACCTGACAGTAAAGAAAAGCTTTCTAGACAAGCTAGTTCTATTAGCTGGACTGCCGAAAGCAAGGCTTGTACAACAGGATCACTAAACGGTTTCTTCAAGGTACGTACTAGTAAATTGGGTATCCCATTTTGGGTCTAGTGGTTCGCGTGGAGACGTGGTTTAGGCACGGCTGTTGACCGTGCTACAACCCGTGAGACCGTACGGGCGGTTCTAGGTCATGTGCAGGACGGCCATACCTTCGAGAAGGCCTATAACAACACTACTTTTGATGTGGATGTTATTGCAATTGGCCTTGGAGAGGGCCAGTAGCAGCTTGGAGAACAGGATACACCGGTGCTTCACCGAGTTGTGTATGATATGCTAGCGGAGACAGAGGAGGCGATCTTGAAAGAGATGATGGAAAAGATAACGACTGGGCAAATGCTACTACACTTTATGAGAAGAAGAAGGCAGCTAAGCGCGTCAGATACCATGACAGGATGGCAGTGAATACCAATTGGGGTTTACATAACAATGGAACCATCTGTTCAGCTGATACTGTCTCTACAGGTTGAATAGATCTAGCGAATATATCCAAGTAAATTCCAGGCAAGTCTAGTGGTCTGCAATACAAATATATGGAAACAACGTTACTGAAGAGAAGTATTTTTCTATCATTCTAAGAACTGATCTAGAAGAGCCGTTTATCTTCTCTTCGATACCCGATGAGTTTAACACCTTGAAGCATTCAAAGCGGATGCTTTTCAACCTTGATTTATTAACTGCCTAGAGGGCAGAGGCGTGGCGTACTAGCCTTACATTACTTCGGGAGTAGGTTCAATTAATTAGCATATATATTTAATTAGCATATGTGGCTTGTAGGTGGGAGGGGGGTTTTCCTAACCTTTTCCCGAAATAGATTTTAGTATAAATACTACTAACAATATTTCAAGATGTAGAGTAAACAGAGCTTTATTAACCAAAGCTATTGAAAATGAGGCTATTCTTAAAGTATCTACTCGAATTACTGAGTCCCTAGGTATTATCTTATACTTGTAAAGCTTTATCTAACTAATTATTATAATTTATTTATAGAAACCTTTCCTTAAATTCAATTACTGTATTACCTCTTAAACAAGTAAAGTTATTACTATCTAAGTAGTATCCGCCGTGTATTATTAGGGGTTTAAATTAATATAAGAATTATACGTTATACTAGAATTTTATTAAAAAGTAGTGAAACCGTACCTCTAGGAACCGAGATATAAGTAGAGCACCCTGTAGACATTAAAAGTAGCAATGAATAGATTCGTGCCTGCCTAAATTGTTCGTTGGCCTAACTTTATAGATTAACTGGCGATTATTCTAAATAGCTAGGTTAATTGTCTTCAATTATTCTAGACAATTCACTAAAATTACCCTCAACAATGAGGGCGGGCACGAATCTATAATGGGTATTAGAGTTTTGACGACAGCGGATAATAGATTAATCTGGCTCTACTCACCCACGAGCCACATATGCTAACTAAATATATATGCTAATGAAAGGAACCTACTCCCGAAGGAACATAGGGCCAGTACGTAACGCCTACGATTATCCGAAAATTCAGGATAAGTCGGTGACACTTATTTTCCGCTATCAGAAATCATCAAATAAGAAAGCAAGATGCAATCTCTTTTCTTTTGGATTCACTGATGTCCATTAACTAATAAATCATGGGAGAATTATGCGTCCCGTTTCCTCGAAGTCGTGAAGTCGGGCGCACTAATAGGTAGGCGCCCGACTACTTAAGGAGCCCTTGCTCACTGTTTTTGAAGGACGACGTTCTACGAATATCTTTACCATTCGTTTCGCTTCATCATTCTACAGAGCAGCTAGGCCTCTCTAAAGCAAAAAGCATACAACTCTTGCATTGACCATAGAGGCTGCACTACCCGATCTTGAGATTGCAGTCTCATCACGATGGCTTTTCTCTTGCCAAGACTACGCCCGAGAAGCATCATGGTGTTGCGATACAAGTGTCCTGTATGGGTTTCAATTTATTTCTCTACTTTTTGAAGCATAATGCTAACCCTTGGTTTGCCTCTATAGACAACTGTTGCACGACTTCATTCCAGAGCACATATCAACTCAAATACACAGAGGTCAATCAGCGATTCACTCTCCCTCCCCAAGGATCATGGAATATTCGGCAGCGGAATACAGATCATGGCGAGCTACAGTTCCATGCCTGTACCGCTAACCTCAAATACAAGCCCTCGCCGACGCCAGACCCATCCTTCCCTGATTGCACGAGGGTTATCTGTGGACAAGCACAGCAACTTAGTGAAGTTCTGGGAAGGTACCAGCGACAAGATACTCGACATCCTCCCTCAAACCATTTACCCCATCTCCGTACACTTCATACTTCTTGGGTTTTCCTCTGAAAAGATGTATCCCACAATCCAGGTGGATTTTGGAGCGAAAAATGCAAGTCTATCTATTCCCTTCTCCAAAGTAGATGCTAATACTAGGAAGCCTTCTCCGTCGAGAGAGGACTTTCTGGATATGACACGCCAGATCAGAGAACTCGTAAATAAACTCGAAAAAGATGAAGAAGATAACGGGTATAATTTTCGTACCCTCACCGCACTTGCATTGCTAATATTGCAATAGTATCAACATTTATGTCTGCCGCCGCTTTGCAGAGAACAACGATCCTCATAGAGCAAAATCTCAGTTATCAGTCTGTGAGGATTTGTACCAAATCCCCACGGTATACTTAGGTGCTTCGGTTGGTGTTACTGAATCGGCCGATGAGTTATTATCAAGAGTCGAAGAACCCCCATCAAGTTACACCGTGGGCACTTTCACAGCATACATTCAGCACCAGGAGAAGCCCGGGGTTTTCAAAAAATATGGCTTAGTCTGTGGTCTTGTTGTAGACCCGTGTGTTAAATTTGACAATGACAACAAAGACTTGGTTGGAAAGATCAAAGTTGTGAGTCCATCGAATGCCGATCATAGAGAAACTATCAAGGAGATGACTTGGAGGAACAAGCCAACAGCAAACCTAACCCAACATACTCTTGGAACTGTTTTTCGAGTATCGAGACGCACATATCCACCCTTTCAAACAACCGAAGCGGACTGGGCCTTGATTGACCTCGACAGAAGCATAACCCCCGTTAACCAGGTTAGTACACTGATAATTGTATCGTTCTATCAGCTAATCCTAGTACTAGTTCCCACCTACCAAGATTGAAAGGGAACAACTTCCTGACAAAGATACATTGAGAATGGGAGGCAGTAACCGTACTGGCTTAGATTTATTCCAATATTTCGAGGGCGGCTCAGGTCCATGTCCAGACGTGGTCAGCCCCGGTGGAGAACAGCTACCTGATGCTCTAGCTTACAAGGGCAAAAGTCGGTCATCTCGTTACTTTAGGTGGGGACTCTTCAATGGTGCTACAGCAGCCCAAAAGTCCATTGAGGGTCGGTCTATACATTTCACCATCGTCAGCTCCCAGTGTCCCAGCGTCGTTAATCCTCGCTGCGATTTTTCAACCAACGGCGACTCAGGTTCAATTATCTTGAACTCGAGGCTTAGACCTTTTGCTTATGTCGTCGGCGGAGAAATACCGACTCCTACCTGCCCTCTGGAAATTACACGTGTTTGTCTGTTGGCTGATATGTTTCGGGATATCGAAAAGGTCTGGTGGGTGGGAGGCTGGTAGTGTCTCTCTGGTATGACTGGGATGGCCTTGTGGTTGGGAAATTGCATCATCAAGGAGGACAGAGGCACAAGAATGCACAGTACAATTACCTCTGAAATTTTAGGTAAGTACTCGTTTGTGAGGGCAGTGGATGTATGAGTACAGATTACATCCGGAAACATGAGGAAACTTGCCAGTTTCCACTAGCGTTCTTGTACTTTACGATAGTACCTAAGTATTGCAATGGAACATCTCTACTCTCCCAGACTAGGACAACTCTACATGCCAGAGGAAAGGAGCTCAACATTGACATGATGAGGCCTGAGCAATACGCAAGCCACACTGCCAGTCACCGTACTACCAATGAGAATGTACTGTACCAGAGTCGGGATGGTCCAATATTGGCTGTTGTGCTAATGGGCGGCATTGACTTGAATACTTTACCATTGGGGTTGATACCGCTGCTGTCGACGTCGGTGATGCAGGATGGTGGTGCAAGAAATTAAGGATCTTATATTCATCGAGGGTGGTTGTTGGATCCAGGCGTTTGAAAGATAGACATATTGAAACTTTTATTATATGTATTCTGTATAAGATAGAACCATAAAGCCAAATTACTGTCCTTGATAAAGCTCAAGCTCTGTGGCAACGCAATTCTTCTGGTGGAGAAGACATGCCGAATACCGCCGTATGTATAACTAGCGACCTTGAAAAAAAAAGTGAAAATCAACCTACTCTACTTTTTATAACTTAACAACCATGCCTCTAAAGTTAAAGTACTACATAGGAACTAGACTATAAGTTATTCTGATTAATTACATCTATAAATTATTATATAACGTGGTTTATTAGTACCTCGCTAATATCAGTACCTCGCCACTTGAAATCTCATACAAAAAACGTCTGTGCACAACCGTGCACTTTACGTATGTATTAATAAAAAAATCTAAAATTGAAATTTTACTAAGGAAACAAGAATTTAATATTATAACAATATCAATTTTAATTCTTTACTAGTTTTAATTAACAATTCGCTTAAAAATACCTCTATAATCATTAGTAAATTTTCCTTTGTCTAATAACATTTTAATATAAGATAAGTAATATTTAAAAACTAAGAATTAAGAATACTCTTATATTAATAAAACTAAAATTTCAATTTTAGATTTTTTTATTAATATATATATAAAGTGTATAGTTGTATATAGACGTTTTTTATATAAGATTTCAAGTAGCGAGGTACTAATATTAGCGAGGTACTAATAAACTACGTTATAAAAGTATTAGTATTAAGTAGTATTAAGAAGTATAAAAAAGTTAAGGCTAGTAAGGCTAACTAGTTTTTATACTATAAGTCTTAGTAAGTCTTAGTATATAACTAAGAGGTAAAGAGAGGTAAAAATTACTACTCTATACTCTCTTATATCTTAGCTTCTATAAATCTAATACTTAAATCATTATAAATAAGTATACTATATAACTTTTAAAGTAAGTCTATTAAGTTTTTATTATATATAGAGGTCTTATTCTCTTATAATACTAATAATAGTAAAAACTTATAATATAGTTTATTAGTACGCTATATATATTAGTATACTATATACTTTTCTCTATTTTTCTACCTTATTACTCTAATATATATTTTCTCTATAACGATAATATAAATTTAAGATTAAGAAGTATAAATTAATATAGTAATAGAAGCTATTCGATCTATAAAAAAATTAAGTTATAGACACGCTATAAAACTTTATAATATTATTAAAAGTATACTCTATAATTAAATAAATAGTATATCTTCTTATAGTAACTACTAGCCTAAATTACTTAAATTAACTAAGTTAGAGAAGGATATTATTATTCGATATATACTTAATTTAGATATAAGAGGGTTTACGCTCTAGCTTACTAGCGTTAAAGATATAGCGAATTATATTCTTTAATTATAGAAGAGAAGATATATTAGAAAGCTCTAGGCGTATTAATTTATATAATAATAACTAGTATTAAAGATATATTTTAATTATGTTTACTACTTCTAAAGAGTCTTATATAAAGATTCTAAGCTTATTAGTATATAGTTTCGACTAGTAGAGAATATAAGAGTAAAATATAGTATTCTAGACTACGATTTTTAGAATTTCGACGAGACTAGCTTTATAATAAGTATAATCGCTCCTTCTATAGTTGTTATATATATAGATCGACGTAGTAGAGGTAAGATAGTTTAGCTAGATAATCGAGAATAGACTACTATAATTACTTATATTAATAGTAAAGGTAGAAGTATTCCTCTATTTTTAGTAGTTTAAGAGAAGAATTATCTTACGAATTAGTATACTAAGGGCGGCCTTCTATATAACTAGGTAAACGACCAGACGGCAAGGCCGCATCAGGAAACCGCGACCGCCCGCATCAGGCAAGGCGCGTGCACGGGCCCGTCGCCGCTTTCGCGGGGTATAAGAGTCCCGTTTTCCCATCGCTGGCTGCCCTTCTCCTTCTCTCTCTTCCAACCGCCCAACGACCTACCTTACAACGCTCGGTGCTCGCTCTTCATGCATACTCAGCCCCTTTGTCCAGACGCTCCCCATTTTCCCACCAAGCGCCCCTGATCGGCTACGCCGTAGCTCTGAAGGTCACTGCCAGGGTGGTGTGGGGCAGCTACGACCATAATCCGCGATTGCCCTTTACTGCCTCGATGCTCCTGAGGAGCTGTTGATCCCTTCCCCGGCCCATCTCGTATTGGCTGAGTTACGAGCCTAGCAGGTGTCCAAAACCATTCGTAATCTGCCTCGCCGCCGCACTATCAGCGTCCCTCGTAGTAGCGCCTCTGGATATTTAGATGCCGCGGGTTTGGCCTCTACTTAAACGGCACTATGGCCAGCTGTAGAAAGGCCTTATGATGACGCGGCCTTGTCTCTGCCCAGCAGCGCTTCAGGGGATGACGCGGTGGCAGCTTCATCGTAAGTTTCCCTTTTTATCTGGGCGCATTTCGCATTCGTTTGTCTTAATTACGTGGATTTGTACTGACTTAGAGTAGCAGGATCGTACGATAACCCTCTCTGGTCTTGAATCGGATCTTACCATTGGATTGTGCTAGCTTTATGCTTAGGAGCTAAGACGCAGACGACGAGGGAGGCGAGTCTGCCTAAAGCGTTTAGACGGCTGGATACGACAGCATCCTCGATCATGCGATCCCCCTTATTTCCCACATTTCTACGGCGTTGCTAGTAATCGAGAAAATATACTGAGATCGGCTAATCGTGGTAGATAGCGTAGTTTAGTTAGTCAAGGATAGGCATCTTCCGGCATAAGAATGTAGGATCGGATGATGTCGAGGCCTTGTAGCTAGCGTAGATTTCTTAGCGTGAGATAGGTAGTATTGATGTTGAGGCGATTTTAAGATTGTGTTAGAAGAGAGGAGAAAGAGTATAGCAGGAGTGTACAGCGGGCTAAAGAGGATATCTAGGGTTTATAAAAAGCCTACATAAACCCTTTAATTTCTAGTTTCTACTCTCTTTATAGTCTAGTTATATAACTAATAGGAATTTAAGTATTTATTAGCTACTTTAAATTAATTTCCACCTACTTAAGATAGCTACTTTTGCTCCGATCTCGTATACCTATATACTAACTACTCCTCGTTCGAAGAAAACAGATTCCCGCTACAAGCCTGCTCTAAAGCACTAGCACGTTAGGTCGAATAGTATAGTACTTGATAGCCTCTAACTACTACTACTAGTAGTAGTAGATAGTTATAGAGGCTATAGGCTTGAAATTCACAGTATGTTATAAGGTAGAGGTGTTTAGCTATAGTAATTATAACTGACTTATAGAAATTTTAGTAGAAACGAGTACTGTCTATAGTAGCAACGACGGTAATAGTAACAACTTTCTAACTATCGAAGAGATATTATATACTAGACTATAGAATAACAGCTTTATAATAGAGGGTTCGAGCCTAGAAAATACAGTCTAAGGAGTTAGAGAGTTAGCTTTAGGAAAGAGAGATAGCTCTATTAACTATAGTATATTAGTATTAGGCGATAGCTTAGATAGAAGTTTAGGTAAGTAAGGCTACAACCCCCTTTATATAGAACAGACTCTAATTCCCTCTACTACTATATAGATGATCTAATTGTCCTACTAGAACATAACAAGTTAAGTGCCTCTAAAGCTAAAGCTAAAGACGTTAGTCTTTATATTAAAGATGTAGCGCCTAATACAAGTCTAGTTAATAATCTAGAGGCTACTGTTAACTCGACAACTCTAGCGCCTACTACTAGATAGTACGATATTAATAACTTCCTCGAGACAGCCTTGTAGTAGGAGGTAGAGTAGGACGAGGATAAAGCTAATGATAAGGATAAGAGTCTATAACAAGAAGTGAATAATATAGAGGCAGAGGTAATAGCTGATAGAGTTAGTAATACCTGTCTATCTAGTAAGAAGGATAGAAGCTTAAGATTAGCTAAGCGATAGTAATCGCTCTCTACTAGCGATCTGTCTCTAGAGCTAGGTTAAACTAGGATAGGAAGTAACAGTCGTAACGACGATAAGCTTAACGACACCGACTTAGATAATAAGAAGGAACTACGTTCTTTAAAGTAGAAACGACCGTCCTTATTTAGTAATAGCCTAATATATAAGAAGTGTAAACACTATTCTCTATAGAGGTCTACCTGTAAATATAACCTATACTCTAAGCCTTATAGGCGCTCGCTTAAGTTATATTACCTACTTAGTCTAGGCTTAAGAGCTACTACTACTTCTAGTACTAAGGGTTAATTACTATTACTAGCGCGTTCTATATTAGAAACTATAGATATAGAGTTACTATCTAAATGTAGTAGTAGACCTTTAAGAGATTTCCTACTAACGCTAACTAAAATTATATTTTATCTATAATCTTTATACTATTTCTCCTTTATAGTAATAGTCTAGAAGAGTTATAACAGGCGAGAGGTTTCTTTTAGCTAGCTTGTCTAACTCGTCGAGAGTATTAGCTATATTAGGAAAATTAACGACTTTACGATTAAGCCTTTATAGTAACACTTATTCCTTATAACTAGCTTAAGCTAGTATAAGTTACTCTAGCTTATGTCTACTAGTACGAATGTCTTAACTTAGACAAAGGTAAACTGTATTAGAGCTGTTAATATAGTAGGACTTGTTACGTCTAGAGAAATTAAACCTTATATAAGCGGTAAGAGCGACAGCGATTATAACTCTAATAACGACGATAATAGATGTTTAAGTAAAGATAAGTAGAATCAACTAAGTACGAGAAAGAAAATCCTATAGAACCTCTTAGACGAGTAGCGCTTATAAGTATATATAAAAGAAAACAAGTCTTAGAGTTAGATTTTTAAAAGCTTTCTATAAAGAACTCTAGGCGCTATATATACGCGCTAGAGTATAATCTAGCCTTAAAGTTAATAAGAATCCTTCTATAGGTAGATATATAGTAACTTAAGCTCTATATACCTACGTGTTCCTTAGAAAGGTACTAGAGTATAATTAAAGAGAGAGTCTTAACGTTAGTTAAGAGAAGCGTATTTAAAGAGGAGAGGATAAGCGTAAAGTATCGCTTAGAGATACCTAAGAGGAATAGGTAAGTTAGTAAACCTCTACTTTAGAAGGATAAGTAGTATTTATAATATTTTTATTTAATATAGTATTATATATTTCCTACTCTAGTTAATACTAGTTTTTTAATCTATCTATCTAAGAACTTTAGCTAGTTAAAGTAAGTATAGGTATATACTTAGCCTTCTTATAGATTCTATAGTAATATAATAAATAGAAGAGTATAGTATTTAGCATTATACTTCTTAGTAGCGTGCCTCTAGAATGTAAATAGTAATAGACCTATAGGTAATAAGCTCTAGCTAAGTATATTCGTCGCGAGTTTCTTAAAGTAAGTGTTCCTTAATTAGTTAAGTAGTATTAGACTTACTAACGCTCTATAAGATAAAGTCGGAAGTTAATAAGAAGCTTAAGAATTCTAAGGCTTTACTTATAGATCTTAGAGCTAAGAGAGACATGCTAACTAAGTAATCTAAGTATCTAATTAATATTATAACTTACTTCTAGAAAACTATTATATTAGTATTAAACTTCTACTATTTAGAAAATAATATATTTAATTAGTAGCCTAGCCTTAGACTTATTATAACGTTAGTAACCTATAACAAGGCCTTCTTAAACTTAATCTAGATATAGAGAAATATCTACTAGTTTAATAAACAAGATTTAGATAATCTCTAACCTATATCTAAGTATCTCTCTATAGTAGATAGTAATAATCTTGAAAATCTTCTACCTTATTCTATTCTTAATACTTGAATTCTTAAAATATATAATAATATTAGAGATATTATATATAAGAATGAAATACTCTCTTTACTCCTTAATAACTATATCCTTTAATAGTTAACGACTGTCTATTAAGATTCCTATAGTTTAGAACTAGAGACGTTTAATTTATTACTATTAGCTCTAACTATAAAGGAGTAGTTAAAGAAGTAGAACAGTATAGTAGTTAGATATATTAGCGACGTAGTAACTATAACTTATACTTTTATTACTAATTTACTCTACTATATCTATTTAGACAAACGCGTCTAGACTAGAGTAGCTACTATACTTATAGATAGGCTTTTAGAGTAGTATAGGAAAGCCTTTACTTATATAGAATTTATTCTATAGATTAAGTAATATAGTAAGCTAATAATATTAAACTACTATTTTAATAATAATTTAAAAAAATAGTAAGAGAGCTTCTATAATTGTTTATATATTCTAATAGATTATATAGCTAACAGGAATATATATAAAAGGCTATGTTAGCGATATTAATTAACAACTTATAGTTATAGAGCTGTTGTTCTACTTAGCGCGATCACGTAGACCTACTATTATATAAGCAACGCTGAGTACATTGTTTAAGATCTCTATAACACTTTATAATCGTATCTTAATCGCGTAAAATTTGCTACAGTAGGTACGTGGACCTTTTAACTCGGGGACAGGTAGTACGTGGCGCCTCTAGAGCTTTAAGATCTACTAGATACCTTACTAAACTACGTACGTCGCGCTACTCTAAGGGTCTCTTAAGCTACTGTAGACTATACTCTACTAAGATCTATAATAGCTAATAGAAGTATATTTCCTACTATTCTGTATAAGTGATGTTCTAAGTACTAGTACAGCTAGTATATATTAAGCGTATAATATAATTAGCTAAGTATACTAATAGAGACCTTCTTTTACTACTATAAGTTAAAAATAAAAAAGAGTAATTAACTTTATACCTTAGATTCTCTATTAGATTTCCTTTTTATCTTATTAACTTTAGGTTAGATTAATTCTTATTAGTTACTTTTAAAGATTAGATAGCTACTTATAGATAGCTATGTTTATAGCCTTCTACTCTTCTACTCTTCTATCTCTTCTTCCTTTAAATTAAAACCTAATATAATAAAACTCTCTTAGAGCTATAGCGTATTCTCTATAATCTATAGTACGATATTTTATAGTTGATATATTGTTATTAAGACTCTTATACCTCTTAAATTAGTATTAAGACCTTCTTTTATCGTTACCTTACCTTATACCTTACTCTCGGTTCACCTTAAAAGACTAATTATATTTAGACAAGAGTAAGTTCTCTATTTAATATTTAGCTTATACCTTCTACTTATTATATAGTTCTTAAGATAGCTATCCTAATAGACTATAATATAAGTATTCGTCTCCTTAAGGTTAAATTAAAGGACTTCTCTATCTCTATTAAGAATAAGAACACTAGCGAGGTTACTATTACTACTGTTAAGAAGGTTACTATATTTATACCTACTAGTGTTAATGTTAACAATTACCTAAATTAATACTATTATTACTTTTATATAAAAAAGGTAATAAACGAGGTGTGTTTTCTTATTCTTTTTAATTTTTTCTAAATACTAATTAATTCTAGAACAATTCTAATATAGTATATAATATATTCGACGAGTTATATAAGTAAGTTGTCTACGTTAGTAAGAAATATACTTATAAAACCGCTAAACTTATTAGATATAATAAACTTAAGGAACAGTTAGTATATAACTAAAGCTATATCTACCTTATAGTCTATACTATTATTTCTATTAAACGAGTAAAGGCCTTGCGCTAGGTAATTCAAGCTCTATATAAGGCTTATAAGAAGAGTTCTAAGTCTTATAGTAGTAGTAATACTATTCACGTAGATATACTTAATAAAGATACTAAGTTAATACTTAATATACTTAAGAAGAGTTAAATTAAGATTAATTATAACTATAGTAATTAAATTAGCTAGATATACTTTTCTAAATTAGAGGAATTATATAGATCTTAGAGACTAGGAAGGTAATATTATTAGTTAATTAGTTTAACCTTTTTATTTACTTATAGATAATAGACTATCTTAGGATACTTTTTAGCCTTCTACTTTTCTCTATTTCAGTCTATAATAAAGTATAAATATATTTTAAAACGCTTAGTCTCTCTACTAAGTATAGTTTATAGTTAAGAGAGTTAACTTTTTATATTCTACTTCTAGTATATCTCTCTCTTATCTAACTAAGTCTCTTACTTATTACTAGTCTTAATCCTAAGACTCTTCTCGCTTAATAGGATCTATTTCTCTAAGGCTACTAAGGCGTTAGCGTCTAGGTGTTGCGAAAACTCCTTCTTGAGTATTATAAACGATTGTCTAGTCGTTGCGCCGCGCGTCGGAATATTTCGAGAGCTCTCTAAAACTTTAGAACGTAGATATAGCTTTCGAAATCTATAATGGTAGAAACAACTAAGGCCTTTCGAATGGTGTTCGATCAATGATTGTTCCCTAGAAAGTTATAGAACGTACTATTATTATACTTATAGTTTATATAAATCTACTAAGAGATAGGTTTAGATTTCTAAGAGTAGATTTTATAATTTTAATTTCTTGTTTTATTTCTAGAAGATTTAACGTCTAAGGGTTATATTAAATAATTTAATTACTTGTTTACTATCTATAGTATATTTAGAGTTTATAGTAGTAATAGCTTAGCGGATAATTCATTTAGAAGCTTACTTTTATTATTTTTTAATATATTCTATAATCTTCCTTTTATTAAAAGTCTTCTAACGTCTATTCCTATATAGTAAGACGTTCTCTATAACGAGATAAATCGTAGGTACTTTAAGTTTAAGTATTATAAAATCTATAAACGCTCTAAAATTTCTATATATTTTTATATTAGTTATATTTATATACCTTCTCTAAATACTTCTAACTTATTAAATCTAAAAATTATTATAGTATTGTTACTATACCTTAAATTTATAGAGAGCCTTCTTTTATACTATAATAAGACCTCTTAATATACGATACTACTATTAAGTTTTTTTCGCCTTTTAAATATATAGATTAATTAAATATAGATATCTAGTTTCTACTATAATACTAAAATACTATTACTACTCTTATAGTAGCTAGAGTATAGCCTGTTATATAATATCGCTATAAAGGATAATACCTTCTCTAATTAAGCGATTATAGATCCTAGTTAGTAGCGATATAGTTATAGTATTCTTAGTAAAACTATATAATAAAATCTATAGCTACAACGCTTATAGCTAAGTATACTCTACTAGGTAATTCTCGTATACTAAAATTCTCTATATTTTACTCTCTCTCTACTAGAAAAATTAATAGATACTTTAACTTTATATAATATAGACCTACTTAGTAATTAAAAATAATCTATAAATAGCTTAGCTCTAGAAATAATATATTATTAATTATATAATAGTTATATAGTAAGCGTAGAATAATATATATATCTATAGAAGAAACTTCTAGAATATTCTAAGTTATACTAGTAGCTACTATCTAATTATAAAGATATATTTTATTAGCCTTAAAAATAGTATATTAGAAATAGCTTCTCTAGACCTCTCTTTATTAAAGTTATTAAATAAATATAATATAATTATAATAAGTAGGAGAAGATAAACTATATAGTACTATTGTTAATTCTATTAAAGTTAAAAAATAGAAATACCCTCTAACGAATGTCCTATAATAATTGTTTTATTCTATATAGCTATAGATGTTAGACGATAATCTAGAGGAAGCTAAAGGACAGGTTTCTTATCATTTGTTACCTAATTATCTAACACTGTGATGCTATGTGACGAGAAGGCCACGGAGAAGACGGTGCTGGAGTGGCCCTCGAGCGTCTGTAGCAGCGTGCCTGTGCTGGCGTCCTAGAGCCGCACTGTGTTGTCGTCCGAGCCTGAGGCCACCACCTTGCCATCTGGCGAGAAGGCCACGGAGTAGACCCTGCTAGAGTGGCCCTCGAGCGTCTGCAGCGGCGTGCCTGTGCTGGCGTCCTAGAGCTGCACTGTGTTGTCGCCTGAGCCTGAGGCCACCACCTTGCCATCTGGCGAGAAGGCTACGGACGAGACCCAGTAGGAGTGGCCCTCGAGCGTCTGCAGCGGCGTGCCTGTGCTGGCGTCCCAGAGCCGCACTGTCATGTCGCCCGAGCCTGAGGCCACCACCTTGCCATCTGGCGAGAAGGCTACGGACGAGACCCAGTAGGAGTGGCCCTCGAGCGTCTGTAGCGGCGTGCCTGTGCTGGCGTCCCAGAGCCGCACTGTCATGTCGCCCGAGCCTGAGGCCACCACCTTGCCATCTGGCGAGAAGGCTACGGAGTTGACCTAGTAGGAGTGGCCCTCGAGCGTCTGTAGCGGCGTGCCTGTGCTGGCGTCCTAGAGCCGCACTGTCTTGTCGTGTGAGCCTGAGGCCACCACCTTGCCATCTGGCGAGAAGGCCACGGACGAGACCCAGTAGGAGTGGCCCTCGAGCGTCTGTAGCGGCGTGCCTGTGCTGGCGTCCCAGAGCTGCACTGTGTTGTCGCTCGAGCCTGAGGCCACTACCTTGCCATCTGGCGAGAAGGCTACGGAGTTGACGGAGTAGGAGTGGCCCTCGAGCGTCTGTAGCGGCGTGCCTGTGCTGGCGTCCTAGAGCTGCACTGTCTTGTCGCGCGAGCCTGAGGCCACCACCTTGCCATCTGGCGAGAAGGCCACGGAGTTGACGGAGTAGGAGTGGCCCTCGAGCGTCTGTAGCGGCGTGCCTGTGCTGGCGTCCCAGAGCCGTACTGTCTTGTCGTTCGAGCCTGAGGCCACCACCTTGCCATCTGGCGAGAAGGCTACGGACTAGACGCTGCTGGAGTGGCCCTCGAGCGTCTGTAGCGGCGTGCCTGTGCTGGCGTCCTAGAGCCGCACTGTGTCGTCGTACGAGCCTGAGGCCACCACCTTGCCATCTGGCGAGAAGGCCACGGACGAGACCCAGTAGGAGTGGCCCTTGAGCGTCTGTAGCGGCGTGCCTGTGCTAGCGTCCCAGAGCCGTACTATGTCGTCGTACGAGCCTGAGGCCACCACCTTGCCATCTGGCGAGAAGGCTACGGAGTAGACGCTGCTAGAGTGGCCCTCGAGCGTCTGCAGCGGCGTGCCTGTGCTGGCGTCCCAGAGCCGCACTGTCTCGTCCTACAAGCCTGAGGCCACCACCTTGCCATCTGGCGAGAAGGCCACAGAGTTGACCCTGCTGGAGTGGCCCTCGAGCGTCTGCAGCGTCGCGCTCTAACCTGGTCGCACTTTTAACTTTATTTAAATTAATGGTAGGATCTCTTTTTCAAACTGTCTCTTAACTATACTATTCTCTAGGGCAAAGATGATAGCTGAACAGTATAGTTGAAGGGGTGCTTTTTCAATTACTAACTAGTTATATAGAATAAATCGTTTAGTATTATTAATAAAGGAGTGTAAATTAGAACTGTCATCTGCCTAAGAAACAATTAGTCAGGCAACTTACTATATTATAGAGAATCCTTACTAAAACAAGCGCTTCTAAGGATAAAATTACTTAAATCCTCTCTAAGGTCTTACCTATCTATCTAAGCGCCTCAAGCTAGTATAGTAGATGCTCTTATAGAAACCGGTAGGCTTCACCGCTATTATAAACCTAAGAGCTACTTCTCTATAAATGCTAGACCTAGTAGAGGCATACGTATTATACTTCGAGTAGAAGGTATTACTATAGACGACTACTCTCGACTTAAGTAACTTAATACCTAGAAGTATATAATTTATATATGTCTTTCTTAAGTGTCTTAGATATTAGCTCTATATAGCGAGTAGCTAATATACTCTGTGCTTACTTCTTATCTATCTAGAAATCCCTATATTAATCTTTATTAAGAAGGAAGTCGCGAAATAAAGAGTAGTATAGGCAGAGCTAGCTAGTTAGGTCGTTTAGAACCTCTAGGATAGCTTATAGTTTCTTAAGCGTCTATATAACAACTCTTTTAGAGACGCTAAGTACTACTACTAGTAAAGTAGCGGAAAGTAGAGATAATATAATAATAATACTTCTAAGAACCTTACGTCTTATTATATATACCTTCTTCTTTTCTAGTACTCTATAAGTAGAAGGTATAGAGTTTTAGAGTACCGTGAGATATATTTCGTCGAGATGCTACTCTAGTATACCTTCTAAGCTAGTACGCTAAAGAATCCTATTAAGCCTATCTTTAGTAAACTCTCTACCTTCTTTAATAAACCGATATACTGTTGCTGCCTAAATGAAGAGGCTATAAGCGTTAAGAACTAGCTGTCTAAGAACTTCTCCGCCGGGCTAGTTAGCTCTAAGATTCTAGTCTTGTCTAATTCTCTCTAGATTATATTCTAGGAAAAGAGAGATATTATAGTTAATAATTAATAGCTATATATTATAGAGTATAAATTCCTAGTGTTCGGCTTATAGGATATTATATATTCTATAATAGATAAGAACTTTAGGCCTACTTATTAAAAAAACTTAAAGTTATACTATTATTAATAATAGAGCTTTAGCTAGAAGCTATAGAATCATACGAATGTAGTATTTACTATTACACTTATTAAGAGTATCGATAATAAGTAGATAGAAAGATAAAGATAAGAACTAATCTAACTTTACTAACTTTAATAAATAGATAACAAGCTCGTACTACTAGTCTAAGAGAGACAGATTTATAATACTACTCTACTTTCTTATAGTATTATAGATAGGTGCTTAGAGAGATAGTACAGTATCTACGAGTTATATAGTAAGACTTATAAAGAACTTACTAGCATAGCTCACGTCTCTGCTACCCCTTAAGAAGAAGAAGCTAGCTCTAAGACACTTCTACTCACTATATCTACGAGTAATAGTACGAGAGATTGTTAACTTTCCTGTCCCAGCTAGGCCGTTCAGCTAGAAGATACATCGCTTATTATATCCAGCTTTTCTATTAGCCTAGTCATATATCTCTTATAGAAGGTCGACGCGTATGTTAGAGAGGCAGGTAGTTTCGACCTAGCGGGTGTATACGTTAAATGGCGCGTCCTTTACGATAGAGAGAGACCTGAGTATATCGTTCAAGCCTAAGGTGATTTATTAGTCTCCTATAGTTTTAATACAGGAGATAGTAGAAAGCAACTTACTTTTACTGTCGACAATGTATACATCCTAAAAGTTATCTACTAAAAGAGTAGAATTAACTGTCGTAGATAAGCTACTAATAGATTAATTGTTAAGCTAGAGCAACTATAGTAGGTTGTCTTAGTAAGCTAAAGGTATTAGGCCGTAGTCCTCGATGCGATCGCTTTAAACGTATAGGATGTTAAGTATAAACTGTATTCCTCGTCTTAGTTCGCGATAGTACTACGCTCACGATAATGCTTTACGTAGCTTATAGAATAGGAACAACGATGTTAAGGTAGACATCTTCGTAGTGATTAGTTCTACCCCGTACTATTAACTCAGCTGTACTTCAGCTGAAGGATTCCTTTAATACTTAATACATTCTTTCTAAGACGTCTTCTTCACGCTATAATCTAAATAGTATTAAATTATTATACTTAAATCGCTCTCTCTATAACGATAGTAGACCCTCTTAGTATTATCGCTTCTATAGTAGGTATTATAATAGTAGCTCTTTAGAGTGCTTAGTTTCTCGTTAAGACTATTAATAATATTAAAGATATACTAGATACTATTAAAGATCTTAGCGCTAACCTTTAGGTAGTTAAGTCTATATTATAGGATCTAAATATAAATATATAAGACGATTCCTTATAGATTATTTAGAGTAGCTAAATCGGGCTTACTATTAAGAACTATAATAGAGTATATAAAGTATTTTAGTTATAAGTCGAGCGCTAGATAAAGCATTTTAAAGGAGATAAGATATTCTAGATATCTCGATAGAAGATTAGATTATTTAGGCTAGACAGGATTAAAACCTTTAAAGAGTAGCTTAACAACTATAAAAGTACTCTTAATATTACCCTTACTATAGTAAACCTGTTTGTTTTACTATAGAAGCACCTTATTCTACTAGTAGCTAATTTATTAAATAGATTAGTAGTAGCCAGCTAAATAGACCTAGTAAAAGAGTAGAAAGATAGTATACTTGAAGTAAATGAGGCCGACCTTGAGCAAGAGCTTACTAGAGTAGAGAAAGAGATAGTTAAGATTAAGCAGAGTTTACAACGATTTACTATGCGTGGGAGCACTGAGCGAGATGAGGAGTCGGAGCAGAGCAAGAAGGAGCTTCTCCAGGAGCTTGAAAGACAGTAAGCTGCTAGTACTACATTATGTAACATATGCGAGGAAGCTCTCTTGTAAACTGTGTATCAGCGCACTAGGCAGAAAATCAAAGGCATTAAGGCAACACATGATGAGGTAGCTCTGGCAGGATTCATTAACGTGTCTAGAAAAGATTTAAATATAAGTTAAGACATTTCAGACGTAAGTGTAGATAACAGAGGTTTTGTTATTATTAGAGTAGCTAATAATATAGATATTAAAGACTTGTGTTCTAGATAGGCAGGCAGGCACATTAGGTGAGGGAAAGAGATTCTATAGAAAGGAATCTAAATATAAATAGACAATCAACTTAGTATATTTATTCGGCTCTAAAGCTATTTCTTACGGTTTCAAATGAATTCTCTATTAAGCTACACCAGCCTAAGTAGTACTGAAAACCTCTTATACTAAGGAATCGCTACTTCCTACCGCTTATAAAGAATGTAGCGATAATTTTATTAGAGGTATGTCTTTGTTACTAAAGTAGAGGAGGCAACAGCTTTCTGTTTCTGTCTAGTACTTATATAGGTGAGCTAACGATATAAAAGGTTGTAGTATAAGTAGGATATTTCTCTAAGCTAAAGTACCGACCCGCGTGTTAATCTTATATAGATCTACACGTTACAGCCGCTACTATTAACAATCTCCTATATATTAGAGAGGCCTAAGAACTCGGCTAAGACCCTTCTGTAAGTTTTAGAGATAGTACTAGCTTAGTAGTAGAGCTAGAGAAAAGAAAGTCTATTACGCTATAAAAGGTAACTCTTTATAAATCAAGCGTAAGAGTAACGACACGAATATAATTTTCTAATAGAAGAGGTTTAGAGTTTTAAGAACTAGCTATAGAATCTAACTTAGAACAAGATATATAATAGATTAAGGTATATATAGAATTTTTAATACTTAAAGTTAAAGTATCTATTATTTTTTCTAGTATATAGAGATAGATATAACAACGCTACACACGTGACTTAGCCTTAGAATCGTAGTTAAGTAAGATATAGCGAGCCTAAACGTGAATATAGTAAACTATATCTCGGCTAATTTATATTACTTAGTACTAAAATATATAGACTTTCTTATTATACTAGCGTGACTCCTAGACTATATCCTTTCTCTCTCTAAGTGTCTTTAAATTTTAGAGCTATATTATTTCGTGATAGAACTTTTCCTTAAGTGCTCTAAATTTTAAAAAGAATTTAAATGTCGCGATTAAATAGAGAGGAATAGTAGAAGTAGCGATCGATAGTATAAGTAAAACGATCGATAGTATAATCAACTATACTCTTTTTTTTATTACTAAGTAGTCTCTTAAGAGATAAATAGTTAAATAAAGTAATATATAAATAATAACTTTATAGACTTACTAAGAAAAAAATTATAATTCTAAAACTATAGACTTGTCTTATTATAGAGAGCGTCTTAAGATATAGAGACAGATATTATATATCTATAACTTAGAGATATCGCTAGTAATTCCTAAGCTAGTAGTATTTTTCTCTTACCTATAAAGATTATTAAGAGTAGTAAATATCTAGTAAATCTATACTTATATACTAAATTCAATTCTCTAGCGAACTAGAGATGTCAAGTCTAAAGGTTAGTATATATAGAAGAAGTATAGATGCGCTAGGTTGTTTACTTAGAGGTAAACTCGTTACTTAACTATATAGTATAAAGTTTCTATCTAATAGTAGAAGTACTAGTCCTATATAGAACTTTCGTTCTTTGTTCTAATAGTAAGTCGACCGGTCGCTCTATTATATAACTTATAACTAAAAGAAATCCCTAGATCGCTTAGCTAGCCTAATTAATCTCTATCTATTTATAAGTATCTACGATAGTACTTAACCTATTAGAGCGCCGCCTAGTCTTTACTCGTTATATAATAACACGTAATTTATAACAACTTGTCTTAAAGTAAGCTAGCGCGCGACTCTTTATAGGTTTAAAGGGAGTAGATAAGGATAGGCTAGATAGCTTAAAGTATATTTAAATTAAACTAAAAATACTAAAATCTAAAGTGATATATTAATAATTAAGTACCTAGCTCAATCTAGGACTAGCTCTCTTATAGCTATAAACAATTAAATTACTCTTCTATATAGCTGTTAAATCAAGCGATAAACTCTAGCTATTTACTACTCTGCTAGGAAAACCTCGAAAACTAATATAATATAGAAATCTAACGATTCCCGTCGCTTAGAGGCAGATACCTATATATGCCTTTGTAACTCCTCTACTCTCTAAATATCCTCCTTATATCCTCTTCCAAGCTGTAGAGTAAGAGATAATATAATACTAGAATAGTCGTGATTATAGAGAATGAAATTGTCATTTAACAACCTCTAGCGTAGTTTCTCTAGTATCGTGAAGAGCGTTAGAAGCGCTATAAGCTTATTAAAAGAGGTTCCCTCCACGGCTAGCTAAGGTGTAGTTGTAAAGAAGAGAATCGAAATAGAAAGACGCTAAGATCTAGTACTAAAAAGACGTCTGAGAGGTTTTGATTAACGCTTTATAAGATTCTAATACTTAGTTAGTATTTATCGTATAGAATAGACAGATAAGAATAGATAAATAAAAACTCACGACATCTAAAAACACTCTCTATTAAATTAGAACAAACATTAGTAATAAAGCTTATAGTAACATTAATATATAGTATTACTAGAAGTAACTCTAGAACCGTATATATAGTAATACTAACTATACTTTTTAAAAGCCTTCTTATAGTAGTCGCTATTATTATAATAGCTATAGTCTTAGTAAGTAGTCGTTGAATAGTTACTACTAGTACACCGCTATAGTTAATTGTTTATATTATAGATACTAGCTTAGACAGTATAGGAACAATTATTTATATTATCGAGAACCTAGTATAAATCTCTAGAGAGATAGTTATACTTATACCTTCTCCTAATTAATTAGTATATAGTAGTATATTAAGTATATAAGGTCGAGAGAGATAGAAGTAGAGACGTCGTTAATTAATATACTAGATATTTAGTAGTTTAATATAAGAAGTTAGAAGGGAAAATTTAGGTTACTTTGTTATATTAGTCTTCTTCTAAGTTAGTTCTCTACATATGTCCTAAGACATCGAGGAACGTTCTAGACCTACGGAATTATTAGCTTCGCTAAAAAGAGGCGTATCTATTGTCTTAAAACTAATCCCTAGCCTACCTAGACCTATAGTCTGTCGCGCTAGTATAGAATATAAAATGGTCTTATCTATAGGGTAGAATTAGTTATAGAGCTATACGTTCTACTAAATAAGTTAGATTTACTATTCTAATAAGATACTAGCCTAATCTAGGTTTTTTGTCATCCTATAGAATAATAAAAAACCTAAGCTTAGAACTTTCTCTAACTCTTCTATACTCTTATATTTAATAATAGTATACTATTTAACTTTCTATATTAATATATATTTATACTTAGAGCTTTAATAATAGAATCTTTCTAGCTATAGAGAAGTATATCGAGAAAATTTTAATAGAAAGTATTAGTACTAATAGGTAGTAAAGTTAGTTAGACGTCTAGAGGTATTTTTAACATTATTATATTCGTTTTTGTCTAAGAACGAACAACTAATCTAATGTCTTCTATTTACCTTATAGAAGAGAACTCTATTATTACTAAGTATAGGATCTAAGAAACCGATCTCTCTAGAGAGCGAAAAGCGAATTATAAAGATATACGAATTCGATTCTATTAAGTATAGTATATAAACACTTTTAAACTATAATGTTAATAAATAGAATAAACAGCTAGATTTATTCCTTATATATAAACGAGAATAACTAGTATATATTAGATTAGACTCTTAATATATAGTTATTTTTAATTGTTTACAACTTAAGTAGTTAGATACGTATTCTTATATTCTACGTAGATTTTACTACGTTATACTTTATTAATAATAAGAACTTTTAGATAAGAAAGATAATACTAGAACGATTACTTAAGTATTATATCTATCTATCTATCCTAGTTATATTCTAAAGGAGAGTAATAACCTATAAGACCTTATTAAGACAATTAAAACCTTAATTTAAGTAAGTACTAGATATTAGAATATTATAAAGAGGTTAGGCCTAGGAAGTTTATTTCTTCTAGAAGATAGAGTTCTAAATAGTATATAAGTATATACTCTATATTAAAAATATAATACTTATATTATATAGATAGAAGAAATAGCTTCCCTTAAATAGACTACGATTTAATTAGGTAATATAATATCTAACTAATAAATAAATAGTTACCTTAGAAAAGAATTATAAGAAACTAGTATAGAATATCCTTAAGATTTATTAGAACTATAAGTAGTTCCTTATACATCTAGTAAAATATAACTAACATTCTAGGCCTGCCTAAGAAATCTCTAACTATATAGATTAATAAAAATACTAAAGTAAAACGAATAAGAGAAAGTAATCCGTTAAAAAAGCTAAAACCTAAGCGCTAGCGAGGTAGTATAAAGAGTAGCTATAATTAAATTAAAGCTACTATAGTATTACTATATAATTTTTAATACTAAGAAGTCTCTCTATAAGATAATTAAAATATTATAGAATATATACTTAATAGCTACTAGAGTAGTACTAAGGCTAACTTAAGTGATCCTAGGAATTATAGTTCGAAAGAGGTTTTATTAAACGCTATAGAGTATATTAAGAGACCTATGTTAAGTTACTAATTACCTTTAGCTATAAGTTTTTTATCTATAGACTAGATTAGAACGACTAACTAAATTAGAACGACTATACTAGAAATAATATATCTATTTACTAATAAACGAGACTATTATAGCTCTAGATATAATACTATTAGTAGTAGTAAGCTAGAATTTTAGATTAATAGAGAGGAGCCTATAGTTAGTAGTTAACAGCGCTTTAGACAGTACTTTAGATTCGACTAGTAAGACCTTTAACTAACCTGCCTCTACTAGAATAGAGTTAATACTAAAATAGAGCTTTAGACCTTTAATCAGATCCTAAACTCTATCCTCTAACTATATAGCCTACACAAGGTCTAAACACTTCTTATCGTTGTTTAAACTTATTATACTATTAGGTATCGTTTTTAAGGGGTTGTTTTCAGACTAGCGTAGCGTACTTTCTTTTTAACTAACAGAAGTTACTATATTAGAACAAGGACTTCTATACTAGTAGACGTGTTTAGAGAATAGACAGTAATATAAACGTATAGCTCGATTAGTATAACAACTATTACTTTATAGAGAGTTGTTTTTACAATCGCTTATATAAGAATATATAACGGTATAACTTTACTAGTATTAATTACATAGTAATTATAGATTAATATATTATCTTCTAGATTACTAGTACTTAGGTTATCCCTTAAGTTCTCCCTTAGATTAGCCTACTAGGTTACTACTAGTTTTGATTTTACTTCTATAGTACGTTTACTTAATAACTTAGGTTTTAAAATAGGAAAAGATATATATTCTCTTAGAGAATAATAAAATAGACAGAACTAGTAGTTATAGATGAAACGATCTAATGTTATAGCTACCGAGCTAACTCTAGAGAGAGAAGTAAAGCTAAAATATATTTTACTCTTTTATAATCTTATTAATATAACATCTAAATTTAAGAAACAATTATCTTTTTTCTTTCTTATATTACTCTTATAAGAATAAACTAGATAGAGAATCTCTAGAGCTAATATTAGATAATACTTCTAGCTATTTTAAGGAATAATTCGATTAGTAGGCCTCTTATAACACTTAACTAGCTACTCCTTAATCCTCTCAACCCTCTATAAATCCTCTTTCTAGGTCTTCTTCTTAACCTCGTCGACCTAACTATTAGTATAACCGCTGTCAAAATCAATAAGCTATAGCCGGTCCTCCTGATCGACTAGCACGTTATACGGCTTAGTGTTACTCTATACTAGGCCCGCGGCGTATAGCTCCTAGATAAGACTCTTAAGCTTAGTAGCCTAACAGCGCTACTACTTATCTAGGCAGTCGGACCAGGGTGCCACCTTGTAGAGCATACCCTTGTTTTTAATATAGGTAATAAGGATGCCTACTATCTGCTTTAAACCACAGTCGGCGGACCTACGAGGGGGTGACTCGGACTTAGATTCATAGTCGTTGCTCTACTTAGCGAGCTCCTCTTTAGGGGCGCGGATATAGTGCTATAAGACGTTGCGGTCCTCGTCGACGACTACGCTATAGAGGTAGTAGATTCATATCTCGGGACGAAGCCTCTTCTCCTTAAGGGCGGCCGCGATCTACTTGTACGCCTACGGCTCACCTAGCGCCACTCTCTGCACAAGCCTCGACTCGAAGGTTTCCTTGAAGTGGTATACTGCGCCTACACCTGCACCATCCTTAGTAATAACCTTAGAGGGGCCTCGAAGGCACGGGTAGTACTTTAGGTCTAGCGAGGTAGGGACAAGCTGTACTTAACGTGACGTAAAGCTTTTGATCAACCCTAGCTAGTCGCTCTATATAGATAGGTATTAACCTAGAGGCTAGAATACCTGCTGTAGAAGTACCCCTTTAAAACGTAGTTAGATAGCTGTGCTGTCCTATGTCGCTGCTATTACCTCGAGAACTAAGTATAGTATATAGAGATAGTTGAATAGGTAGTTAGCTAGAGGTAGTAGGTTAGAGGCTAGTTTAGTTATTAGCGCTTTAAATAGTTTCTAAAGATAATAGATCTCCTTAATAGCTTTTTAGGCGTTATAGTTATTCTCTTTACTACTAGTCCTTATAATACTAAGAGATCTATAGGATTGTTCTAAAAGATATAGTAAAGTAGTTAGGTTATATAGTAGATATTAGATCTTAAAACAAGTACTAAAACAATATATAATGATTTTAATAAGCTAGTTATTACTAGAGTTATCGTCTAAGGACTATATATAATAGTTAATAATAAATGTTTATTTTATAGTTCTATCTAAAGAAGGTTAGCTAATAATAATATATAATATACTTTTAGAACAAGTTTATTTTAATATAATAGAGAACAGAAGCAGAGAAGACAGATTAACTAAACAGATATAATATACCTAGATTAAAGAGGTACACGATTATCTAAAAACTAGACTTGAATTATTAGATAGCTTCTAATTGTTGATATTAATACCCTCTATAATTAGTTTTACTTATTACAGGCCTAAGGCCTTAAACATCTTACTAAAACGTAATACTAGCGCTTGTTCGTTCTCTAGCAAGAGTATAATTATATCTCTCTAGCGATCTTTCTATAACTTGTTTGTTTATAAACGTAAGATAGAGCACAACTTCATCTCTTTAGCCTTGTATTAGATTACTTTTATGTTTCTAGTATATAGTATATAGAAATTTGAGTAGAAGAGGCGTTAAATATTTAGTGAAAACTCTACAACGTATAAGTAGCTGTAGAGGCGTCGAAAGAATACCTAAGGGCTCGAGAATGCGCGCTGCGTGCGCTTGAGGACGCTAACTCTTAAGGTTACTTCTTCCTATCAGGGGCTATAATTCTCCGATGTCACATGCTATTTTCTCGTGTCAAGGGGGGTCCGACAGCCTTGCTCTACTAAATGTTACTTCTCTCGGGACTCTTCTGGAACACTACAACCTTAATTCCTACTACGTAACCCCTCGTGTCAGCTAGGCTATGTAATATACAATACCTGAGAATTTTAAATATAGTTTCTACGTGAATTAGCAACTCGCCAGGTATAACATAAACAAGGTTAGAATCGTAAGTAAAGAAAACATAGCGATCCTAGACATTCGAGTTAGGAGCCTAATTAGGTTTTATATATACTATAGCTTAGGCGAGTACAGGTTTTCGTTAGTTAGAGAAACAGCTAGACTATAAATAGTCGCTTACTGAATATTTACTATACTTTTATCCTCTATAGGCTATAGCTATATATAAATTCTAGGGTGTAACTAATTAAATTTTTAGTTGTCTATAACTATATTAACTATATTAGTATAAAGCGTAACAAATAGATATATCTAGAAAACAATATATAAATTTAGATAGAGTCTAACTAAACTATCGGCAAATAACTAAGAAGGTGAAGCTGTTATAATTTCCTATAAATAGAGTATAGTAGACTCTCTAGTTAAAGAAAGATTAATATTACTTTATTAATAATAGCTAGTTAGAATTCTCTAGCTAAGTTATATAATTAAGATAACTATTTAGAGAATAGAAGAGAATATTATAGATAGTATAAAGAGAAATATATATTTTTATATAATAAGGTAACTCTACTATTCTATAGTCTATATATATTACCTCTACGCCTTAGTATTAAAAGCTAACGATATATAGAAAGAAATAGATTAGTTAGATATATTTTACAAGTTTTTCGATATAGCTAGAGGAAAGCTTAGGTCAGCTCTAATTCGTCTAGACTAGTCTTAGGATATAATTAAAATTCTAGATATAGGAACTAGAACTAGAATATAGATAAGCTTTAACTTAAACTTAGTAGTTATAAAAAGTAATACTAATATATTAAAACAGGTAATAGATATTATAGAGTAAGACACGTTAGTAACTCTATCTTAGAATTACCTTCTAACGTTATATTAATAGTTAATTATAATACTAGAGAATAACTAACCTAGAAGTAAAAGAAATTAACCTTATACTAATCTAGCTATTAATATACGTTTTTCTAGAAAGTTCTTAATAACTAATTAACACTATAATTATAGCATCCTACTAGGTTTATTCTTTTATATAATAGATTTCGAGTCTCTATAGATAGATCTAGAGCTTAACTATTAGGATTTAGTATATATATATATACTTAATAGTAGTATTATTAGCTAGATAAAGATATATTATAAAGCCTACTAGTAAGCTATATCTAAGTTTAAATTATATAGTCTTCTAATAATATATAGTACCTTAAAACCTAGAATCGGTTATATTAAACTTATAGAAATAGATATAACACCTTAATACACTAATAGAACTCTTAAGTAAGATTTGCTACTAATATATTAAGCTAAACTCTTATTTAGATCTACGAAAAAGTATAGTAGGCCGATAGTATATAACTTTAATATCTAGATAGACCTAGAAAACTAGAGTTTCGAGGATATCTATAAAGAAGTAATATAGATACCTTTAAACCCTTAGTATTAAGATCTATAAAAGAGAGAAATTAGTAGATAGTTTAATTTATATCTTATAGAAAGTCTAGATACTCTATCTCTTAGTTCTATAACTTATATCGACGAGTAGGATAAAGCTTAAGTTAGAGTATATATAAACTAAGCGAAAAAGAATATTTACTCTAAGAATGTTTATACTTATTTTAATATATAAGTTCCCGCTCTAGCTTCTCTTTTATCTCTTCTTTCTTTTAAGATCTCTCTCTAATAGTAGACTTAGAGATATTATACTTATACTAAAATTAATATAGGTATATCTAGACTACTTATTACTCTATAAAGTTCTAAAATCGACCGCCTACCTATACTTATACCTAAGAAGCTAATTTTTATTTAAGATTATAAGATATTATATATTATATTAGAGAAAACATTAGAGAACGTAGATATAACGATTAGAGTAAGCTATAAGAGCGAGTTTACTTTAAAAGAGAAGCTATAATATTCTAAGTTTAAATCCTATAATAGATAATATTTTCTATTTAAATATATAGTAAATAGACTATCTATAATATAAAGAGAGACTAGCTATTAAAGTAAACGTATATAACCTATATATATAGAATCCTAATAATTACTAATTAATTCTATCTAGTTTAAACCTAGAACTAGCCTAATCTAGGCTTCTAGAGATATTAGAATTTAAATTAAAATATCATTTATTAGTATTTAGTCGAAAACGAATAGTTCTATAGATGTCTAAGATAGAGACGTCTATAGCGTTTTAAGAGATAACCTAGAAGTCTATTAGTATTTAGTTTAAAGTTATAAGTATAAGGAAGTACTAATAAAATTTCTAGCTACTATGCCTTTATCTAGTAAAACAGGCTATAGAAAAGTATATAGCTATATATTAAATACAACCTACTATCTAATCTACTCTATAGTAGCTATATTTATAATCTAATTCTAATTAGAAGGCTTCTCTTAATAGATATATAGATTATACTTACCTATAGACAGGTTGTAAATTTAAGTTTTAGAGTTAAATATAATATAAGTAATATAAGAGTTCTAATATAAATAAAATAGTATAAAAGAAGAGTTCTCTAACCTCTAAGCTTTACACGAAAGAAAGCTCTCTTAAGTATCCCTTTAGTTATTATCTAGTAGCTAATAAAGAGACTAATATATATAACTAGAAATAATAAAAGTATACCATTTTCTAGAGCAGCTATATAACTAGCTAAAGAGAGTATAATAATCGAAATAAGAATTAGTAGATAAAATACTATAGAAACCTAGCTATATAGCTTTTCTAAAGCTGTCTTTAAAATAAAACTCTAGTAAGATGTTAGAAATATTTTAATATATAAATAGAGAGAGACAAACCTAATAAGTAGAAAGTAAAAGTCTATTAAATAGAAGAAGGAACTAAATAGTTTTTTCGAACTTTTCTAAAAACGTAAACATAGTAAGCAATGTACTATATATAGTAAAAACACAGCTCACGCTTAAGCGTAAGATGCGAAAACGTAAAGTAGTAGTAGAGGTAGTAAATTACAATGCTAAAGAATATACTATTAGCTTTAGTATACTAATATATAAAACAAATAACAAAGAAGGAATAGACAAGTTAAGTATTATAGAGGAAGAATAATTGAAAATACTATAGCACTTTGTCTTAATCTCCTAATAAAAGTCTAGGTTCTTATAGATATTTTCCTCTAATAATATTAAGTCGCTCATTTTTTTGCTCTAGCTGTTTTATTCCGCTTATGTTATTCCGACTATTTTATCCCGTGTTTTGTCCCCTGTCTTATTCTCTGTCTTATTCCCTGTCTTATTCCCTGTTTTATTCCCTGTTTTGTTCTCTGTTTTGTTCCCTGTTTTGTTCCCCTCTATTGTATTGTACAAAGCCCCTGTTATCGCCATTTCTACTATTAGGATCTTCTTTTGCTACGCTATTAAAACAGTTTTCGCTTCCGTAGTCTGTTCCCTCAATTTACAGCCCAAGTCACCTGAGAATCAAACCACGATGTACTCAATCAACCTACCAATGCTTCACACAGCGTATACCTTATATAGTACTATAGTAACATATATAATCAGTCGTCATTTATGAGAATTACTCCTCCTTTGCCTCAACTATAGGACATAAAACATACAAAACAACAAGCAATAAATAAGAGGTCCTTCTAATTCTAACTACTTTGACAGTATACTCCCTCTACTACTTTATCATCTACTTCGCCCTTTAATCGATCCTCCTACCGCTTCTAACGATCCTCCATTTCCTACTATTATACTAGTATAGAAGAATTTGTTAAGGCAACCTTATATAAAGTATAATGAATTCAAAGATCAGATTATATTAGAGTAAGTAGAAATTTCCCCTACTTCTATAATTAAGTCTAGGAGGCTAGAAACTTACGAGGGTAGTAGAAAGTAATTAGAAACATACTTTAGAGCTCTATCTAGAGTAGAGAAAGGTAGACAATTTTCGCTAGAGGGGGGTACAAGGCTAGACCTTAATAGGAAAAACATAACAGGATAGTGTAGAGAATTTCTTTAATTAGCTAGGAAAATTTCCCTTAAAAAAGTAAGGCTGTCTTATAAACTTATATAACATTAGGTCTATAAATATATTTGTCTCTTTCTCTCTATATTATTCTTTTCTCTCTAGTTGTTAGATTAGTACCTTAGATAATAATCTTTATAGTTGTAATCTAGTATTTAACCTCTCTCTACTACCTATCTTTTTATATCTACTACTATATTAAGTATAAAAGGTTCTAGAAAGTTAGAAATTATATTAAGCTAATTACTTATAACAGTAGATATTCTCTATCTTCTCCTAGTAGTTAGTTATAATATAACAAGGTAACCTTATTACCTACCTATCTATTACCTCTCTTAGATTATAACTAAGGTATATATATATACTATATATATTATAATAAAATAATACTAATAATCTATAGAAGAGAGTTAGAGGAGACGATATAATTAACAGCATAGAAGAAGATATTAATAGTTTCCTTTTTCTAGCGTCTACCTCTATAAGAAAGATTATAGTAGCATCTATCAAGTTTATTTAAATATATAGGCCTTCTATTAATTAGACTAAAAAATTAGTAGATTTATATAAGAGGAATGTTCCTCCTAGACACAAGGTAGAGGTTCTTCGTAGATAGAAAGTAAAGTTTAAGGCTTTAGTATAATATTTAAAGTTTATAATAATAGGTTAAGGAGAGTAATAAGGCTATAGCTTAATTCCCTTTTAATAACAACATTAAAACAACTATCTCTGTCTCTTTCTAGAGGCATCGTAATGTTAAATGAGTTTAATATAGTAGCGTTATTCGATTTCTCTCTACTATAAAGTTAGCTTTTCTAAACCTCTCTAATAAGTATCTTTATTATTACCTTCTATATCTTAACATTCTTAATATTCTTAATTCTAGTTAACGTAAAGAGGTAATCTTATATCTTTTCCTCTAAGACTTATTAGAGAAGAACAGGTAGTAGAGCTATATATATATATCTCTTTAAAATACTATCCTTAGAGTCACGCGATTCAGCCTTACTAGTTGTACTTATTCGCGTAGTATACTCTATAATAAGACGCTTCTAATTCTAGAGATTAACTATAATATAAATTATAGATATAAGCTTAGTAAAACATTCTTATAGATTGTAATTTTCTATCTATATTTAAAAGATTACCTTTATAGAACTATTAAGTATAAATTTATAGCGTGAACTACTACTTGTCTCTAATACCTTTCTAATTGCTAGAGCGCTTTTACATCTAGTAATAGATATATAGAGGATAAAAAGAACTAGAAAGTATATAGATTTAGTTTCGACCTCTTAATATATAGCTAGTACTATTAATTTACTATAAGTTAATTCTTTTTACTTCTAATAAAAAACTAACTTAAACCCTCTAAGTAGTTATTCTCGTCGCGCTAGTAGAAGGTTACTACTCTTTAATAGCTCGGCCTACTTCTAGATTTTTTTTAAAATAATTTAGACTTTAGCCTTTAGCCTCTCCTTAGACTTAGTCATCTTATTAAAATAGAACAAACTAGTAGTTTTAGAAAAAGAGATATTAGCTATATATTATTACGTAGATAAGTATAATTAGTATACTTTCTATTTAAATGATCTAAGCTAAGTAACTATATTAACCTTTCCTATATAGGTAACTATATTATAACCTAAGACCTATATTTAAGCGCTAGGATATAATAGGCATACGTACTAGTATCTATACCCTTAACACTTATCGGCTTATATCCTATTATCCTCTAAAGATCCCTGCTCTGTTTCTGCTATAGATTTAGTAAAGGTTATACCTTCTCCTATTGTATTAGGCTTAGCTGATTCGCCTTGTATAGGAACTCTAGATCGACCTGTCGCACAAGTACCTGCCTACATTAACCCCTAGGTAAATGACAGAACAGGATTATACCTACTCTTACTAATAAGGGTCTTAAGCGCACCTTTCATATACTAAGCAGTTATTCCAGGTATGTAGACCTAAGATACATCCTCCTCTATAGCTTCCTACATCTAATCATTGTTACAAGTATACTCGAAAAACCTAGTAGTAAATAGACGTTTAATACAGCCCTCCTCATCGTATTTCTAGACGAAGGTAAGAGCTATAAATTGCTTAATAGTAAGGCCATTCTTTTCCAGCTGATCTAAAACAAATTAGAAGCAGGCCAGAAGAAAGTTACTCTATCTCATGTCCCTGTGACTGTACCAACGAGTATTGCCTAAAGTAGTGTTCATTATATGCTATATAGTAGCCTTAGTAGCGGTTAAGGAGATCTATATAGCTGCTATAGCCCGCGACTCTTTTGTAAAAGTTGGTATATTTTCTAGGTACTATGTACTCTTTCTAGTTAGCTATAGAGAGGCAGGTAACGAAGACATTTTTATAACACGCTAAATTTATCCTCGCTAGATAGCGCGAGAAGCTAGGAAAGAGCTAATTAGAACGTTAATAAACAGCTACAACTATCTACTAATATAGAGTACCTTAATCTTATATATCCACGTATACCTCTATAGAGCGCCTATTATAGCTCTACCTTATATCTAATAGAACTCTTCTACTACTAATGTCTAGGAATATATAGATTAGACTATAGATAAAACTTTCTAGGTAGCGTCTTATAAGGAATAAAGAAACCTTCTTATAATATAGAACATCTTGTAAATATAACTCCCTCTTACTAACTACTTATAGCTTACACGTAATAATTTTATTTACGACAGGATTTAATAAAGTAGTCTCTCTATAATTCAATTCAAGGCTCTCTCTATCGAGCTAAGACGCTCTTATGTCGCTTAGCTTAAGTTTACTTTCTCCGCTAAGTTCTTCGTATATACCTAGGATAGCGATTAGATATAAGAAGCGATTAGAGAGGATAAGAGGTAGCTTGATATGCCTAGAATACGCGAATAGCATGTTAGAGCTATACTACGTGCTCTCGAAAATCCTCTAGCTATCGGTAGTAAAGTACTTCTTATAGTCTAACTTAGTTATATCTGACCTGTATTTAATAGGATTAAGTACTTCTTCTAAAGACTCTTAAGAAGTCGTACCTTAAGGGGATTAGAGACACTTTAGAGAGCTAATATATATTTAAAAATAGAGGTACGAGGAGGACAGGAAAAAATGAAAGTAGTAAGGTTGTTATCTTTAAAAATTATTTTAATTTAGTATATATAAGTAATATAAACACTCTAGGTTGTCTTAGTATAAGGTTACTAATATAATCTCTAATCGTAATTATATACTAAACTAATAATTTCTTTTTATAAGAAGGAATCTAGTTGTTTACCTTACTATAGTTATACTTACTAGTACGACATAGTATAACATAGTACCTAGCGATTACACTTATCTTTTAATTACTACCTCTAATCCTAACTAGAAAGAAATAAGAGACAGGTATTAAGAGTAAGGAATCATCTTTTTAGAAGGTAAACCCTTCTTATAGGCCTCGATCGTGAAACACTATAAAAGTTAAGACTTACTTAGCCTAGATTTCCTAATTAGATAACGAAAGAATTAGAGTAAGCCTTACCTTATAGAGCCTATTAATATATACCTTAGAGCTAGATTAGGAGAAGTATACTAAGGTATAGAATTCTCACCTAGGTTAAAGGAGTCTAGTTAGAAGGTTAGATTTTAAATTTTCTCTTTTAATATTTAGTATAGACTTCTTTATATTTAGTATAGACAAGTTATTAAGCTATATTCTAGTTAAGACTTACCTTTAATAGACGAGCGGAAAGAGGAAAACTATAATAGCTTAAAGAATAGCTACTTAGTACTATTAAAAAAAATTATTAGAAAAATAGTATAGTCGAGTGTTCTACTAACTAGATAATTAAAATATAATAAGATTTATAAGATATAATATAATCCTTATAGAGTTATAACCTATATTATATTTTAGAAGTAGTTTCGACTAGTAGTCTAGAAGAATATTATTTTCTTTATAATAATAAGAAAGATTTATATTAAGCTAGATTATAGCTAAAGGAAACAATTTCTAATACTAAGCGAAGCCTAGAGTAATAGACTTCAGTAGTACTAGGCCGCTCGTCCCCTGCCTAAAGGTCGGTTAGCGAGATCTCTCTTTTAGCACCTTGTAGATGCTACTATACCTTAATAGAAATGAGAAAACGACTTAAACTCTAGGCTCTATTTTACCTCTAGTCTTCCCCTAGCCTTATATAACATCTTGTTAAACTTAAGTGTCTCAGGGTCTAAAAGGATGTCTTAGAGGCAATTATAATCGCTAAGCTAGCGGAAAACAAAACGTGTAGAGCTTAGTATCTAGTTAGCTTAGTTCGATAGATAGAATCTTATTAGCGAAGATAGATCAACTAGAGAACAATTAACAAGTAGTAACTTAGTTTTACTATAATAATTTATCATTTTTCCTATAAGTATAATTTTTAGTAAAAGCTATCCTTAGAAATAAGTAGATAAGAAGATTTTATATCTATTCTACTTTTCCTATACTTTGTTCTATTACTTCCTAGCTTCTCTCTCTCTCTCTACTTCGGCCTTATATATTCCTAGACCTTTTATTTATACTATAATATATAATCAACGCTATATAAGATTAATAAACACACCTCTACGTAAAGTATAGTATAAATAGATTCTCTCTCTTCTCTATTCTAAGAATTTTTTAAGCTCTACTATAATAATAATAAATAATTACAACTAGCTCTAATATAACTAACTCTTCTAGTAAATCCCTCCCCCTCTACCTCTACTCTCTCTACCTCCTCTATAAACCTCTTCTATAGAAGTTAACCTATAACTCTAACCTTCTCTAGAACTAATTATACGTTTTAAATGTATCGAAGTATAGGCTTAGTATAGTTATTTCCGGCTTTTAATTAACCTAGTGTTAGTAGATATAGAGAGAGAGCATTATATAGCGAGTAGTCTTAGTTACTATATAAAGATATTATACGGTTATTTTATCCTCTCTTTCTTTAAATATCTAAGCTAATAATGTTAATAGTTAGAGTTATTACTCTAACTACTATCGGAAACACTTTAAAGAAGAGCTATATAACCCTTACTAGTAAATTAATTCTATAGCCTAAGCCTCTACGTCGCTAATAAAAATAGTATAGATCTAAAGGAAATAAAACGCTAGTAGTAAATTAAAGAAAGAAAACACTAGAGGCGAACTTAGGAAGGAAAACACTATAAGTAAATTAAGGAAATGAATCACTAGATCTAAATTACGATAGTACTATAGTAAAGGAATATAACCTTGAGAATGTAACCTTTAAGTATATTTACTTTATATTTTATTAAGAGTAAAGGACTAAGAGTAAAGGACGAAGGGTAAAGAATAGAGGTATAATTACTAATATACGAGGTAAAAGAGGTATAGTCTACATTTGAATTATATATATTATTTTCACTTACTCTACTCTATCTCCTTCTAAGATACTTCTCCGCGCTACCTAACTAATAATATAGAGCTTGTCGACCTCTCTTACCTACTCTTCGTTTAATATAGTAGACATAGGAATTTCTAAATATATAAAGGTAAATAATAGTAAGATTGTTTTTATTAGACATCTTCTTCTTATTTATAAATTATTCGTTAAATAAGCTACCTTTATAATATAATATTATTTCTAGCACTCTATTTATAAGTAATTTAAATAGGAAGATTATTACGATTATAAACTTTATTTAGAGATAGTACTCTAAAGTAGAAATAAACTATAAGTACGAAATTCTAAAAAGAGTAGCGAATTCAAATAACGTTACCTTCTACCTTACTATAGGCGGGGTTTTCTAAAATTATATTCTAAGCTACTTAGTTCTAAATATATAGTAGGCACCTTTTATATTAATAACTATTTATTTACGTTGTTATACTTAGCTGTGTTACTAAACCTTTTCTCTTCTTTCCTCTACTATCTTAATCTCTTTAGTTTAAAGCTAGCGTTAAATCCTACGAATATTAAAGCCTAACAATTTCCCTTGTCTCTTATAATATAAATAAGACTTCTTTTATCCTACGTTCTATAAACTTTACTAATAAACTTTAGAGGATTAAGTAAAGTAGATAATTTAAGCTTATCTTTACTTAGCTATAGTAAAACTTCTCTGTTCCTGTAGAGCTGTTTCATCGAAGTTTATAGATCTTCTAAAGGCTTATATAGAAGACCTAATTCGTTGAAAAGAGGTAGCTATAGTTTTCGAGATCTAATATATAAGTATAGTTGTTATATACTATTTAAATCTATAGGTAGAGAGTCGTCTATAAGGTCTAGGTATATATTACTACTTTTTTAATACACGCGTATATATAGCTTTATAAGCGACCGGGAAGTACTATTATCGCCTAAATAGGTGTTGTAGAGATTTCGCTAAGAGGCTTTAAGGTTATATTATAGAAGTGATAATTTGTTATTATCTTCGAGAAAAATTAGGTCCTTAATATAATAATTTCGATACCTCTTACTTAATGCCTAGTACTACTCTACTCGGCCTTTAATAATTATAAGCTTACTAGAGACCTTATTAACCTCTAATTTTATTAATATCTATCTTTTATCTATAGGTCTATTCTAAGAATCTCTTTACTATATATCTTTATTCTATATTATTTTAAGTAAATCTTTATAGAGTAAGTTTACTAGAAAGCGAAAACAATAGTAAAATAATATCTAACTCTCTTACTCTATCTAGATTAATATAGTATAGAAGTAATCTCTATAGATTTTAAAGTAGATAGATAATCTAATATCTAATCTAGTTATTTTAGAGAGATATATCTTCTCGTTAAACTATTTTCTGTTCTTAAAATCGTAGCTATAGATAACTTATCTTTACTAGTTATTAGTATTAATATTCGAATATGTTCTATAATATAAAAAGTCTTTATTATAGTATATAAAAATTTTCTTAATAGAGAGAAGCCTTTCTAGAGAGATTAGAATAGCCTTATTCTCTAATCCTAATATAATAAGCTATACTAGTTAGTTAGAGCGTAAGGATCGGTAGAGACATAAGATTATATAATCTAAGTAGTATAGAATACTAAAAACGCTCTTTAAGTATATATATAATTCCGAAACAGCTTTAGTAAGAAGCTCTAGGATACTAAAGACAATCTCTTCGTTACTAGAATAATATAAATCTAAGATTCTAACTTTATCATCTAAGCTATAATATAGGACGCCTTTATAATAAAGATAATTATCGTAGAAACCGATTGTCGCTACTATATAGAGAGACGCGGTAGTAAGTACCTTACGACGTTTAGCCGCTCGTTGTAACGCTGTAGTATAGCTATAACAGCTTATTTTTACTTCTATAGCTTCTAGTAAGAAGAGTATTTTACTCTAGCAAGCTTATTAGCTCTTATATAAGTAGTAGATTAAAAATTTTACTTACGAGAAGAATAGATTTTACTAGACTTTCTTCTCTTATAAAAACTTCGAAGCTCTAGTAAGTCTAACTAAGACTAAACATATTATTAAATTTAATGTTTCGAGTAATGTTTAATAATACTTTATAGAGTAGTATAGTAAAATTTAGTATCTTATCTTCTAAAATGAGTAAATAAAGGCTTTAGACGCTAGTTTCTAAAAGAACTATAGGCGGAACATAGAGGTAGAACTTTATAATAGATAGTAATAGAAATTAATAAATTTATAATATATAGACGTCTCTTTCTTTAAAATAAAGAAGGAATTATATATAATAGCTTAGAGTATATATAAACGGCTGCGAATCATATACTTATAGACTATAGAACAATTTAGAGGGATAAGAGGAGTATCTAGTCTTAACTTTTTAATATAACTCTCTAGTATAAGTAAAACTCTCTCTTAGACCGAGAGTTAGTTTTTTAGCTTAAGACGATATAGAGAGAGGAACACTTACCGCTTTACTATAAAGCGGCAAGTATTACCTATAGATGTAAGGGGACTATAAATGTATATATAGAGAACAAGTATATTTCTTTTCTTCTATATAAGAAAGAATATTATAATAAACCTAAAAGTCGACTAGATTCCTTATGATTTCTCTAGCTATAAACGAAAATTTTTAGTTACTAGGCTTATTTTATATTTACCTTTAGTAGAATACTTCTATTACTATTTTAAAGAAAAAAATATTCCTCTTTCTCTAAAATTAAAATATACGATCTACGACAGTTATATATAGACTTTTAATTATACTAGTATTAAGCTTAGAATAGTTTATATATAAGTAAAGACCTTATCTAAATATATTAACTTTTAATACTAACTACTCTGTTTTAGTTACGAATATTACGTTCTATATAAAGATTAAGTACTTAGCTAAAAAAGTAGTGTTAAGATTACTAAGTAGATTTATAAACTAGAAGTAGAGAGAAGGAGGCTATTAGAAGAACAGGAGAGAGTAAAAGTAGAGTTATTCTATATTATAAAATCGGAAAATCTAAATTAATAGTAAGATTTAGGATTTATAAGTTAAAACTAAATCAGAAAACACCTTTTCTAAATAATAATACTAGTAATTAGTACTAAGCTCTCTTTCCGATTCTACTTAAAAAATCGCTTCTATATTAGTCTAAATTTATATTCTAGATTTAAATAAGTATCTACCTAAAAGTTAGCGTCGACGAGTTAGAAAACAGTATCTAAATACTATACTCTCTAACAGTATATAGTAGGATTAACTTTATACTATTATAAACCTAGAAAGTATACGATTTCCTAACTACTATAATATATACTATATTATGTTTATTAAAACGTACTTTCTATATCGACTAATCTATTTCTAGTAAACAATCATCTATAAATTTAAGAGAATAATCTTTTAACTATTTATTCTAATTCTTTATGTTTTCTATCTAGACTTTCTAGAATAGAGCTTATATTCAAGTTGTATAGGTACCGCGAAAATTATAGATTAGATTTATCGTTTTGTTTTAAATATTAATAAATCTTAAATATAATTTAGTACTAGGTGACTTTAACATATTAAACTACTTATATAGTATACTTATTACTATAT
This sequence comes from Hymenoscyphus scutula, assembly GCA_001399465.1. Lineage (NCBI taxonomy): Eukaryota > Fungi > Ascomycota > Leotiomycetes > Helotiales > Helotiaceae > Hymenoscyphus > Hymenoscyphus scutula. The sequence goes on along the minus strand of LKTO01000003.1, from coordinate 99,865 downwards.
CTCTATATAATTATAGAAGATCTAACTCTAAATGTTACTATATAGTAGTAAAGCTAGTTCTACTAAGGAAGTTTTTAGTTAGAGAGATATATATAATTTAGGTAACAAGTCTACGCTTAACAGCCGAGGATAAGGTTAAAGTATTAAAAGGAAAAGTTATTAAGCTTCTTTCTAATCGAAGGTTAATTAATAAGTACCTTTCCGTCTTTAAGGATATTTTTAGTATTACCTTAACTGATTTATAGAGTTTTAGATTTAAGGATTCTCTTGATATTAAATTAACTAAAAGAGAGCGCTATGTTTTCGAGAATTGTTTTAATATCTATAATTATAGGTTATACTTTATATTTTATACCTTAGAGTTACTAGTATAGCTTAAGAATAAAAGTAGTAGCTTCTAGAATAAGCTTATCTTATACAAATAGCGTCTATAATCTAATAGAGTAGGAATTCTATTCTACTATTAGTTAGAAAGTAATTCTACTACTAAGTAAGGCGTTTATAATAAACCTATAAATTAATCACCTCCTTCTACCTTAGAGTTATATTTAGTACGAAAAGAGAACTATTAAGGCTTCTTAAAGACTTTTAAGATAAAAAGTAGGTTTAATAAATCTAATAGTATAAAACTAAATACTTTCTTACCTTTGAGAAGAAATATAAGTAGCTAGGTTCTACCTTATCACCTCTCTTTTAATATTTTCGCTTTTATATACTAGAAGAGAAGAGCTAGTTAGTAATTCCGAGCTTATTCGTAGTATAAGTCGTGATAGAGGAATTTCTATTAGATTCTATTTCTTAGTATTACGGTAATAGTTACTTATAAATAGAAAAGCTCTTTTATTTTCTCTAGCCTTAGCTCTACGATTACTTAACCCTGCCTTAACCTTAAGCCTCGTCGGTCTTATCTATAGAAGAGTTATCTCTTACTAGCCTAGCTTCCCTCTATATAGCTTCTTTCTATACTTATGTTAAACCTTAAGATAGTTAAATTATTTTCTACTAGACTTAAAAAGAGTATATATTACTAGTGTAAGCTTGTTAATCCTAAGCTAATCTAGTAGAGTATAGATAGCTACTTTAATATACTATTCTTATATTCTAGGTATATACACCTAGCTTCTATCTTCTCTAATAATTTCCTATATCTAATCTCTATCTCGGGTATATATAAAGAATTCTACTAAGAATATAAATTCAAGCTAAGCTATACGTGATCGTTGTATAGTAGAAGGTAATACTTTAAACTCGCTATTAGTAGCTTAGAAGCTTAAAGCATTTATACTATATAGTTAGCTCGGTTAGGCAGGAGGAATCTAATCAGGAAAGTTAGACTAACTAAATATATTAGAGTAGAGTAAATATAAAATACTATTAATATAAGTAATATAATACTTACTATTTCTTTATACTAGCTAATTCTTCTTCTTAATATAATATAATGTTTTAGATTAAACGCTAAAAAGAGTACTCTCTACTTTAAATTCTAATTAGGCTTTAACTAATACTAAGTAACCTCTCTCTTCTCTACGCCTTTCTTACTAGTCTCTCTATACTATATTTTTCTTACCTTAGACGAAGGAAGTATAAAAAAACATACGATGCCTCTAGCTCTAGACTCTTTTTAGTTCTATAGTATTTACTAAAACTCGTTCCTACTCTAGTCGAACCTAAGATCTACCTACCTTTACCTTTCTATATCGAGTTATCTCCTAGAGATATCTATAAACTTAGTAAGGTTAGTAATCTCTTTATAATTAACCTATAACTAATTCTAAGAATAGAGATTTATACTATAGAGCTCTAATTCTTAGAAAGTTTTTTATAGAAGCGACTCTTAATAATTATTATTTTGTTAAAAGATAAGAATCAATTAGTAAAGAAGACCTAATAGTTAGAAGACTTAGGACTTAGAGTAAAAGACATAGGCTAAAAGGATCTTAACAAAATATTTTAGACATGTTAACTCTCCTAGAACTCCTAGTAGACTAACAAGCTCTTTAAAACGAGCCTCTATTTATATAATGTTTTAGTATAAATAAAGTAGAAAGAGATTTTACTTCTTAATAGTGCTAAAATTAATATTAAGAGAAAGGATAGAGTTCTAAAAGAAGGCAGAGTATTATATACTAGAGTTAATATTAGCGTTTTAAGAGTAAGACTATAGAGTCTATTTCTTAAAGAGGCTAATAGATAGCCTAGAGAAGAAGTATTTACTAAGCATTCGTTAGTTAATAGAACTTTTATAATTAAAGAGGTAAAGTAGTAGAAGTTAGGTTTCTATTTCCTTCTTTTTAGGCCGTTATAGAGAAGACATTATTTTAATAAAGGCTCGCTAAATATATATTATCGTTTTGTTTTATATCTCTTTTAAACACTTCTTCTTTCCCTTCTTATTTTACTTTAAGTTTACTAGGTTTCTATACATCTAAAATCTACATGTCTAATATATACTCTAGAAGTGCTCGATATGTTTTAAAAGAGACTCTAGATAGAACTAATGATTAGAGCCCTAATTCTTCGTCAACTTTCACATCAAGGTAGTTCTGTAGGTACATTATATAGACAACACAGGAGAGAGGAACGTAGCCTTTTTTTTTTAAATTCTAGTAAGAGGACTTGAAAACGTACTTTATATAGGGATCTCGCATGATACAAATAGATTACAGGCTTGCCCTGTTTCTGCTACTATATCTCTTAGCCACGAAGCCCTAAACGAGATAGGGGCCATGCTCTATACAACACGAGACCCTTGTTAAGGACAACTGTAGTAAACGCCTCAATGATCAACGCCTCTACTCCACATCCACCTCCACCCCCGCCAGATAAGCCAAGCGTTGATTACTGTCAAGGATGTCTTCGCAGCATACAAGTAACATTCCCTCCTACCACCTATCTCTCTCCTCTACCCATCTCTCTCCTCTTTTAATTTCCTTTGTGTTTATAAACTTCTTGTAGGTTTATATTATAATGGACTACGAAAATACTTTGATATCTTCCCTCTCTACTCTTGTTTATTCAAATTGCTTCAAACTAGTAAGGATATCTTCTATTATCAATTAGCTTTATTAGTATTCTTTTTACTTTAAAGAGTTCTTGCCTTGTTTTGCCTGTCTATTGTCGTTCGGGTGTAAGTGTATGTACGATACTGCCAGGCATACTAGCAGAGATACTAGCATTTCTAAAGCGTATGCTAGCATGCTTTTGCTTAGTAGCGAGGCAGAGTAATCTAGTAAGGCTAAGGCTCTTTACTGTGATTTTTATTAGTGTTTTCAAGGTTGCTAGCAGTGAGAATGTTCCTATGTTGCTAAGCCACTCTACTAGTGTTAGTTATTAGGTTAGCAGATGGTGATTGGCAATGTTATACACTACTACAGCGGTAGAATTTTTATTATAAAATCTCTACATTTACTACTCGATAGATTACCAACTTTTGAATAGAACAAAGTTAGCAGCAGTGTCTTTATCTAGACAAACCTACTAACAGTGCGACTAGCAACTCACTCGCCCTAGCTGAGGATAAAGGAGGTAAGGGGCACTAAGTTGTAGTAGGGTAGATTAGGCATCAAAACTTAATCTTCAAGACTACACCATTAGCTTCTTAGAACATTCACAGATTTCCCGCTCTGCCTCATTAACGCATTTCTCCTTACTGTATAAGGAATCAGTAGAATGTGAGTTTTACTACTTTGTCTTCATCGTTTACTTAACTAATAAATAGAACTCAACAGATTTAAAATCCCTCTGCATATATACCTAAAAGAAAACGGCAGAAAAGCTACTATTCTTAAACTATGAGTTATTTGAACTAGACTAAAGCGTAGATTAAAGAAAAGGCAGCCGTCGTGTATATACTTGTTCTACTTCCTATAAGAAAATAAAGATAGTACTAACTTAGAGTAAAGAATAATAGAAAGGAATGTAGTATAATAACCTTCTAATTAAGTAATAAAGCGCCTTCTAACACCTTTACTGTCTTTGTTCAGGAAATAGGAAAAGACAGGTAGGTAGATGCTAGAGACAATATATAGATAGATGCTAGAGAGCTAGTAGTTATAAAAAACGTTAACGGTATACAAGCTTATAATACTACAGGGTTTTAGCTTACTAGGAATGTCTAAAGGTGATTTATATTTTTAATTATTTAAAGAAGAGGTTAGCTAGCTACTTAACAAAATATACTAGTATTAAAATCTAGCTCTTAATAGCTAACTTTATCTCTCTATTCTACCTTTTTATATACAAGTATATTTTTATAGATAGCTACAGATCCTAATTTCGTCTAAATCTGATTTCGATAGTAGTATCTTATAGATTATTCCTTAGAAACGAATAGATCTTCTCTATACTTAGAGGATCTAGGAGGTCTACTAAATTCGCTGTTCTAAACTCTTACCTCGCGAAAGATTAACTAGTTTCCTCATTAAATGAAATCTCTATTCTACTTGCCTTTAAACATATTAACTTATTAATTAAATTTACCTATAGTAGGCTCTAAATATTCTCCTAAACGGTATAGTAGAATTGATTAACTACTAATTTCATGCTACACTCGTAGGCCGACTCCGTTAGCGGATGCTGTAGCTACGATGATGACAGTCCCTGTTTACCTTAGTCTCCTCTTTTTTGTCTCTTTAATAGTTGTAGAATAGACGTGTTATCTAAACTTGCCCTCTTCAGTGCCTGTGTTCTTTCGTCCTAAGGCGCTCCTCCATCTGCTCTATCCCCATCTACTCCATTATCCTCATCTGCTCTATCCCTATCTGCTCTATTATCCCCATCTGCTCCATTATCCCCATCTGCTCCATTATCCCCATCTGCTCCATCCCCATCTGCTCCATTATCCCCATCTGCTCCATCCCCATCTGCTCTATTATCCCCACCTGCTCTATTATCCCCACCTGCTCTATTATCCCCATCTGCTCTATCCCCATCTGCTCTATTATCCCTACCTGCTCTATTATCCCCATCTGCTCTATCCCTATCTGCGCTATCTCTATCTGCGCCATCCCTATCTCCGACGGCTGGTTCGTTTAGTAGTACGAAAATATTCTTAGCTTCGCATTAGTTAGCATGCTTTATAGGTTCTAAGACAGGTACATACCTTAGATAACTGGAAGTAAATATTTGTATTCAGACGGTAGCAGAGGGACCTAGGACTATATATCCTAAGCCTATTTCTCAAATGATATCCTAAAACCCTCTACGTTCCATTTATTTATTTACTTCTGCGAAAAAGGTAAAGTAACTACTAGGTACAACAAGGCCTTCTTCAACCCTACAAAATTCCAGGTATTTTCTAGTATTTTTTTAGCATACAGATTGTTCTTGATTCGCCTAGTTTAACCTACTAGTTTAGAGGTTTTTTCTATTCGCGCACTGTCTTTATTACTAAGGGAGAGTTCATCATTAGCCACAAGTTCCGTATATTTTTTTGTAATAAGAGACAGGACCTCCGAAGACATCGCGACGTGAGGTTCGAAGCCGATGACAGGGAAGGCAGTGAAGGCAGAGAAGGCAGAGAAGGCAGAGAAGGCAGAGAAGGCAGTGAAGGCAGAGAAGGCAGAGAAGGCAGTGAAGGCAGGGAAGGCAGCGTCTCAAAAGCTCGGTCCTGCTGTATGGCTCTAGTGCTCATTGGTATTAGTACATATTGTGCAGCTGCCACATCCACCTGGATATCACATATTGCCAGGTCCTCTTGTGTTGTGCCTGTTCTCATCCTATGTATATGTACTCCTGGCAAGATCGTGGTTACTCTGTCCCCGTCCTAATAGTCCGCTTTCTTTACTAAAAAGGTAAGCACTCGCTGGTTTACAAGCCCCTCGTTGAGACCTATTAAACTTTAACTAGATGTATAGATTAAGAAGAATTATATAGGTATAAGCTATAGGTATAAGAGAGAATAAGTACGTCTTAAAAGTTATATACTACTTACCTTTCTATTAATTATTCTATTCTTAATTATAGAACCTCTACTATCTCTTTTATCTCTACTACTATATTCGTATTTCTTATTACTCTTTTATTTAGTATAGACATCTATATTAGATATAAATACTAAAACCCTTAAATAAAGTTTACCTACTTTATAATTCTAATCTACTTTACTTTATTACTTCTTGTCCTTAATATTATAGTAATTACTCTCTATTATATATAGTCTAATCTAGTAGAGCTATATATTCTATAGAGGATTTATCTTATAAAAAGTACTCTATTTAAGGTAAGTTATTATTTATATATTATTATTCTATACTTATATTTATATAGATAATACTATTTTAGAGAATACTTAACTATCTCGCTAAATAGTATATTTTCCTTATCTAGACTCTCTCTAGAATTAGTTTTATTATTCTAGGATTTAGTTATATAGAAGTTACTTTTATTACCTTAGGTAGTTATAAACTATACGACCGTTATTTTATACTAGTTATAATACTTAGTACCTATAGCTTATAGACATTTAGTATATCGTATTATATCTCTCTAGTTAGAAGTATAAATCGGAAATTCTATCTAACTACTATTATTTTAGTTACTACTATTATTACTATACCTTCTAGTATACTATCTCTTTTACTAAAGTCTAGGTTTAAATTTCTTCTAGTAAGTAGTTATGTTTCTACTTAAGCTATACTTACCTGTTTAGAGCTATATTATTATTTCCTCTGTTCTTAATTACCTCTAGAAACTAGCTTTAATTTTCAATTTCTATAGAGTGTTTTAAGATTACTATATTATAGAAAGCACTTCTATAAACATAAACTCTATAATAGAACTAAGAAGTAAGAGTTACTAGAGTAGTTACTTTAGTAAATAACAGAATAAGTTCGTCTAGAGTAAGAGCTTAAGAGCTGAAAATTCAACTAACTAGTCTAAATTCTAAATAAAGGAATATTTACTCTTATCTATAAAGTTTATTAGTAAGAATAAGGTTACGCGGCAGAATCTAAGGAGGATATTAGAATAGTTAATACTATAGAAGTTAGTAGAAATTTTAATTTTATACTTATAGAAACTATAATTAATAATATCTCTTCTCTTTTATTTCTCTATATTTAAGGCTATTAATATAAGGATTTTTTAATAGTTATAGAATTATAATTAGAGAGCGAAAGTCGAGAACATTTTAAAATATCTAAAGCTTATTATTTTATTCTAAATATATTAATTATATAATAACTTAGAATAGAATATCTACTAAATTTAGTATTATATATAGCTAATAGAATAGAATGTTATAATAAATAATTATATATTATAAGCTTATTTATAATAACTTTCTTTAATTATTAGAAGTAATAATAAAACGTTTTAGTAAGCTTTACCTACTATACTAACCGCTCTAAGTAGAGAAAGGTAACTATAATTCTTATAATAAGATATTAGATCTAGTAGTCTATATATATAAAGACAGGCTCGCTTATAGATTATTTCTACGCTATAGACTTGACTACTCTCTATATACTATATCTAAAAGAGTAGCACCTTTAGAAAATACTAGTTTATTATTTAATATAACAAAGATACTTTATTATAACTATCTCTCTACTACTAACTATTAATCGCTAATATAGACAATTCAACTCAACGTTGTATACTACTCTCTTATCTCTCTTCTAGATATACTATTATCGATTATTACGAAAATAAAGTTACTTACCTATATAGCTAGAGAGCTATAGCTAATAAGATACTTAAGGTTCTCTTTAGCGAAAGGACGAAGCTAGAAAACCTCTTTGAAAGGTATATTAAAATATAGATATACTCTTATAACTTACCTCTAAGAGGTCATTCTAGATTAGAGTAGGAGAAGATAACGATTCTATCGCTTATTTCTCTTCTTCGTTAATAGACAGTACCTTCTTTAGTATAGCAGCTCTATAGAACACTACTTATAGATAATACTTTAACTTTTTCCGATATAGCTCTCTTCTATAAACTAAGAGAATAAGAGGTAGACAATAGTTTTAAGAGCCTAAATAGAGATAAAGCTCAATATAGCTTTCTAGGTTACGAATTAGAATCGGCTAAGGTAAATAGAGAGAGAAAGAAGAATAAGAAGAAGTTATAGAAAGGAAAAGAAACAGAAAGGTATATTAAGTATTATGTTTTTGTTTTATAGTAGCTAATGTTCTCTCTTCTATCTAGCTAATTACTCTAAATATATTATAGTTATAAGCCTAAGTATAAAACTATTAACTAAAAATATTTATACTCTAAGTATAGTTTTTCTAGTAGAGTAAAGAAGGTTACTAAGAGGCATCTTTAGGAGGAGTACTAACTAAATCAATACCCGATTAAATAGAACTCGAATCCTAGAGGAGAATACCTACTACTACTCGATGTTATAGAAGAATAGATCAATACGAAGGAGAAGAAGGAGAAGAGTAAGGTTATAGACAAGACCTTTAATCCTAATCGTAAGTTTATATCTTAGATTTAGTAATATATAGTAACTGATAGTTAGAAGCAGAATACCCGCTACTATAACATAAACAATACAAGAAGGCTTAGAGTTTAGATCGATACTCCTCTCTCGAGAATGCGATACCTATAAGCGGCCGTAAGCCTTCTAAAGTATCTCATTCTACACTCGCTTTAATAGATGACCTCATCGCGAAGGAGTATAGTCTAGGAGTAAATTTGAACAAGATAGAACAAAAAATTCGAAGTTAATACTACACTATATATAGTACGAGAAAAATTAGTACAGTTATACTAGGTTTACTCTCTAAAGGCTACACTGTTTTCGGTAGTAAAGAAAAAATAATTCAACAAATGTAGACGAACTTTATAGAGACCTTACGATCATTTACTAAGCGTGTTCGATACCTTATTATACTCTATTACTAAGAAGCTCTCGAATATAATATAATTAAATAGAGGTTAATTTAAAGTAATAAGACAGGCGAGGGAGTTAGAGATACTACGTAGAAGTATCTTAAGAAGAAGTACTAAGCTGTTAAAGAATTAGTTAGAGATACTATAAAGGAGTATCTTAGAGGAGAACTACTTAAAGATATAGAGAGAAAGGAGAAGAGTATTAGACCTTATTATAAGTTAATATCTTAGAAATAGTAACATGTAGCTAATAGTTAGAAGTATAGCTACTATAGTAATCGTATATATTACGTTCTACCTAGACCTAAGGGTCTCTTTTCTAGGAATTAATATATATAATAATCGCGAATAAGAACAGCTAGAGAAGATCTATAAAATTTATAGAAGTAAAACTTTAAAGTAAATATAATACTATATATAGTAAGAAACGAATTATCGCTACTAAGGCTAGATTACTATCTAAAGACTATAGTCTTTTTAATAACTATAAAGTTAAAATTAAAAAAATGTTAATAGAGAGAAATTTAACTATTAAAAATATTAAGTAATTAGTTACTCTCTTTTTCTTACTAGTATTCTAATATAAAATAAAAGAATAAGAGTTAATTAAAAGTAAGAAGATAGGCAAGGGTATAAACAAGAGCTTTAATACTAATAGAGATAGAAAGTTAAGAAAAAGACCTTTAGAAGAAGATACTTACGTACTAGCGCTAAAGAGGTCGAATATATTTATACTTATTAATAGTTAAAGTATTATTGTTTTAGAAGGGTTTATCTATTCTTTAAAGGCTAGGTGAAGAGAATATAGTATATAAAGAGGTTAAATCTATTATTGTTCTAGAAGAGTAAAGTCTAAGTCTATTACGTCTAGCTTAAGTAGAAGTGTTCTGATTTTAGAACGATTAATATCGCTTCTGTCTTCTTCTATACTTAACTCTCTTATACGCTTTCTCTTATTTGTTCTTAAGCCTAGCGCCTACCTAGTCTCATCTTAGTTAGAGTTCCTTTCTCCTTAATCTTAATCTCACTCTTTAGAATTCCTGACTTAAGTATTTCATAACAACCTTCGAAGAGAGAGAGCAGAATAGTCTAGCTGTTAAAAGCAATGTTTCGTTTCTAGTCGTTTTCTTAGATATAGCGATACTAGGTCTCTACTACTTCTTACTAAGCCTTTATTTTATATATTACTAAATAACGATTAAACAAGACTAGGCATAGGGCAAGTATCTTAAGTTCTTTGTAGCTGTTAAGACTCTCTTTTTCGTTCTTATAATAACGTTTCTTAATAGTATTAACTCTCTTATAGATTAAGTCTATAACTTTATATATAGCTAGTATATTATTCTAGTCCTCTATTAGTAGTATCGATTAAGGTGTACTAGGCTATATATTATATACCTTATCTGTTCTAACTATGATCTAAACTATGAATATATACTTCTTTAGCTTCTTTATATCTACCTAGAGCTAGAATCGTATTATTAGATCCTCTACTAGCTTAACTCTCTATATATAATCTAGCTTAAAACTTAGATTCTATATAGTAATAGTTATAGCCTTTCTAGTTACTATTATAACATTTATACTAGGTATATAAAGGTTAATAATAAGATTAACATTGTCGCTAGATTAGATATATTATATTATTATAGAACTAGTAGTAAATAGTAGAGTAACTTTCTAGAGGTAGATGACTAGCTAGTATATATATCCTTAGATATATTAGAAATAGACAGCTTTAAAATCTATTATAGAGAGAGGGGTTAGGAGAAACCGAAGCTATATTTACGATAGTATTAGTATTTGTCTATTAAGAGAGATAAGGTTAACGCTTCTAACTTAAGAGAATGTCTTAATTACGCCTATATAGGCTGGCTACGAAGGTAGTTAAGCGTTTAGTATTAGAAAGCGATTTAATATAGGTAGATTACTAAAGTATATAGAAGAGAGGAGAGCGAGAGAAAAGGTAATATATTAAGGAGATTAATCTAGAGGTAAAAGAGAAAGAGTATTTAGTATTCTCTTTAAGCTACGATAGTATATCTACTTTTATACTATTATATCTTTAGTTTCTTCCTTACTCTTATCCTTATCTATATCTATATTCACTTATAGAACCTAAACTATAAACTAGCCTAGAATAACGCGAAAAGCGTTATCTAAGTAGCTCTAGAGGCTCTAAAGAAGAAGAAGAGCTTTATTCTATATAATATTAAAACCGAAGAGTCTAATATTCGCTAGCTTGTAATAGATAGGTCTACGAGAAATATTATAAAGAGGATCTACTCCTATATATTAATTATAGAAGACTCTAATAATATATTTAATTCTACTTTATATACTTCTCTACTTTATAAAGAACTTAGTTAGAGAGAATTATTCTAGAATAGAGCTATTCTTTTAATATTAAAGTAGATATTAGTAGAAAGATTAATAAAATATATTTAGCTCTTACTATTAAATAGTATATTTTATTTTATACTTAGCGCTAACTATAAAACTAAATAATATAAATCACTTATCTCGCTACTATTTATATCCTTTTCTTATTCTCCTAAAGTCTCTATTAATTCCTAAAGAGACCTAGGCAGAATTACGAGTTACTATTCTCTTAAGAGTACTTCTGTTTATCTTCTAAGAAAAACAACTAGTCTACGCTCGATTTCGTTCTTACTTCTATTAATTATTAGGATACTTATAAAATTAAGCGTAATGTCTTAGAAAAATATATATCTATAGTAAATGTTAGCTTAACTAAAGGGAATTAGAAGAGGAACACTTATAAGATAGCCGCTTGTCTTCTTTCGAAGATAAAAAGAGTATTTTTATTCTATCTTTTAGCTAAGAAGGAAAAAGAACTCTAAAGTTTAAGGAAGAGTAAGATACTATCTAGTTATAGTTAGAGATATAGTATAGTAGTAGTTTTTAGAACGTAGACAACTCTCTTAAAAGTACAACTACTAGAGGTACGTATTATAAAGTGAAAGATAAAGAAATCTAAATCTAATTAAGATATAATTAAATGTAGGCGAAACTTATATACTCTAATAATTGTAGTTCTTATACTTATAGAACGTAGGAAGGAGCGTGCCTAGGTTTCTCATCCTTTTAGTATACCACTTTCATTTAGACTAGTTACCCCTCTGAAAAACCGCTCCTTCTATTCTATATCCCTGTTACCCCCGCTCGTGTCTAATAACACTCCCTAGCCTATTAAAGATATAACCTGTGTTGTCTTGCTGAGCCTACAACTAGCGTTCTGCTAGAGAATTTCTACTCTAAGCTGACAATTGTTTCGAGAACTGCTGAATCTTTAGCTTCCTGTTCGAGTTCTTCGACTTTGTGCAGAAGGCCCTATTCCGAGTTAGACGAGGTAAACAAGAGATCAAGGGCGTGTTACCGCTGTGCTGTCTGATTTCTAATTTGTTTAGTTTCCTGTTTATTATCTTAACACCTGTATTTATTACTTGTGTAATTTAGTACCCTGCCCGGGGAAAATCGATTTACTAAGGAGAGTAGAGTAGTTACCTATTACTATGAATAATTTACTTAGAGGGAGAAATCGTTTGTAAATAATTTGTTACTACTAGAGAATATTTCGCTGAGAATGCTAAGTTGATCGAAGTCCCTTTAACTTGATACTTACACGATGTTCGAAGCGGTTCACGACAGTACAGCTGGATTGGAACAATGGCGAGCTAACAGGCTGGAGGTAGGTCAGATGGTGGATTTGGATTAGGGTAAAAATCTTTAACGCGCTGTTAGGGAAGACTACATAGTTCTTCTTGATTAAAACAGGGTGATTCATTTTTCAAAATTCTCGCGCTGTTGTGGCACTGTGACAAGCGATTGCTTAGTGCTTTCTCATTTTTCCTGCTGTATTCCAGGTATCTGACAAGGAAGTGCGAATTGAGATAATAGATTTTCTTTCATAATTAATAGTGTATTTTAGCCTTCGTAAATGTGCCTTGTATCCGATGTACCTAAGCTTATATTTCATGTATCTTTAGCTTAAGGATCTACTAAGGATAGAAGTTAGGAAATAAGTGTTATAAGTTAAGAAGTTAGAAGTTAAAGTGTTAAGAGTAGTAGTTTATTTAAGAGTATATAAGGGACGTGTTATCTAAATTGTTACTAAGTAGTACTAGGTAAATAGATTTATAAATACTTACTAGTTAACCTCTTTCTAATATTGTTTTTAAGTTGTCTAATTTTATAAAATCTATCTAAAATTATATATTTTAGTAAGGAAAGTTAGAATAGAAACTAGAAGTAGAAAACTAGTAGTACTTATAAGTTTTACTTAGAATATTTTCTAATAACCTCTAAATATAAACACCTAGTAATTATTTCCACGCTCTTAACTCTATAAAGGTTAGTAAAGAGTAAGTCTTTAATATATATAATATACTAAACAAGTATTATATATATAGCCTTTAAACTAAACATATTTATAATATTCGATTATCTTTATAAACTATAATATATATAGAGATTTAGTATATCTGCCGATGTTCTCTCTGAAAGCGGTCCGCGGTGATTTCTAATAGAGCTTGTCCTCCTATTATTACTATAGGCATGCTGTGTTTACTAAAGTCATGTCGATTCGGCTAGTACTCTGTAAAGCCTACAAAACGTATAGTACGGCGGTGCACTAACGAATTTTATATAGCGTAGTTAGACAATAGGAATCGACTATATTCGAGTGGAAGCGGTAGATGAGGCGAGGGGTCCGTTCCTCTATTCTTATTACTTAGAGCGACACTATATCTTTAAGACATCTGGGCGACTATATGCCGTCGGGTTACATTATATAATCGTAATCTAGAATATGTTCCGTCTGCCTTTTAAAGGTAGTGGCTTTTAGTTACTTAAACGCAGGAATCAAGGTTTAATGTAGAAGTAAAAGGCTGCGTAACAAGGCAACCTGCTACATACGCTCTCTTCTTAGTACTTACCGCTACTATACTTCGCTTGCCTTATTTTATCTTTACTATATAGACCTTAGAAGAAAATCTCAATTTCTATAAATTTTATATATACTAAAAGGCAGCTTCTACTGAAATACATAGGCCTTTCTATAAGAAAGAAGATAACGTTGTTAGTAAGAGCGAACAATTTTTACGACCTATATTAAATTAATTTCCTTAAGTTGTAGAAGATCTAATTAAAGTAAAGGCGATCGATTTATAATAGAAAAAAGGTTATAAGAAGTTTTATAAGTATATAGAGTATAGATGAAATTATCTTAGATCTATATAACCTAAATATTAGTAAAGTAGGCTATTCTTAAACCTAATTTATAATAATTTCTTAACTTATATATAAATTTTATATAACTCTTTAACCTTCTCTTTATCTATATAGTCTTAGCTTAGAGTTATTAAGTTACCTCGCCTACTATAGACGTATAAACTAGCTTACTAACTAATTAAAAGAATTCTATAGGCTAGATATAATTTCTCTTTATACCTAGAGACAATCTATCTTTATAAGATTCTTAGGCTTAAATAGCTAAACAAGGTTTAAATTATACTATTTATATACTACTTCTAAAACTCTTTCTTTAATAAAATCTTAGAAAGCGTTCTACTTAATTTAGATTAGTAAATGAAAAGTTTTACTAAACTTGATAGCTTTTTTCTTTATATCTTTAGGTAGAGACTCTACTATTATTAGCATCTTATTTAAATAAGAAGATTTTAATACTAACTAAGTAGATTAAAATTTCTCTTTATTACTATATATCTAAGACTGTCTATAGTATTAGTATACGCTTCCTCTACTTCCTTTACTTCTAATCTAACTTTAGAAGTAGCTATATTTAACTAAGTAGTATATAACGTATATCTATTCGATTTACTATTAGTAATTATTAAACTTAATATTAAAGAGCTTAACCTATATTAAAAACTAGTTATAAAATTAAAGAGATATAAAAAGGTTAGATTATTTATTTATAATTAGAAGAATATTTAAGAGAAGATTCTTTCTATATATTTTATATAGTTAAGAGTATAAGCTTAACTAATCCTGTATATATTTATAACGCTAGCTAGATATAGAAGAAGAAATAGATTTCTAGTTTTATTCTACTTACTCTTACTTCTCTAAGTTTTTTAGTAACGCTATAACCCTCTCTTTAAATTTGAAATAAAAAGTCTTATATATAGTAGGTATAATATAAAGGAAGCGCTTAGTCTTAACTTACTATATAAATAGTATAGGAAGTATATAGATTAGTATACACGTTACTATATATACTATAGAAGAAGAATAAAGGCGATCTCTAATTTAATCTTAACCTCTTAATATAACTCTATATATATAGTAATTAATATTATTTCTAGCTACTCTATATATTACTTACGAAGTATAGTATAGGTAGTATACCTACTAGTTATATACGAGAAACTAGGCTTAGATAAGCTTTAGAAATAGAACTCTCTTATTATAGATATAATTAGCTCTAAGATTAGTAATAAGATATTATAATATTATAATAAATACTAATAGAAAATTTAAATATAAATAGAAAATAAATTAAGAGAAGCCTTATACTATAGTAGTAAGTAATAAGAAGAGCGTATATATATAATAAAATGAAATATAAAAGCTACTCTACTTAGAAAGATAAGGTAGTTTTCTACTAAACTCTACTCTTATTAAATAAATATATACCTTTACCTTATATATTTTCAACCTTTAGGTTAGCGACAGGTAGTATATATTACTAAGTTTAGATACGATTTTCTTAGTATAGAATAGAAATAGTTTTAATAGATTAATAATAAATCGTTAATTTATAGAAACTAGTTAAAGATCTAATATAATAAGTTCTATTCCTACTACTTTAAGTCTAACTTCTTAAACTTAGAGATATATTTAATAGGTTATAGTCTCGCGCTAACTTAAAGTCTTAACTTAAATTCTTGAACATTAGTAATAATATATAGTATTATACTATTGCCTTCTGTTTTAATAACTTCGCTATCTATCTTAAGGTCGTTTTCTATAGCGTTAGTTCTAGGAGTCTATATATTTAAGTAGATAGTAAGTTTAGTATAAGATAGAGACGAAGAAAGGATAAAGAAGTTATAATACGCTATTATATTAGCCTTCGTTAGTAATTTAATATTCGTTACGTCTTATTAGGCTATTATTTAGTTAGTAAAAGTATACTTTAATTGTTAGAACAGTTCTTACTAAGCTTAAAATCAAAGTACTTGCTATTAATATATATCTAAAGGTAGCTCGACTCTTAATCGAGATTCTTTAATTTCTCTAGGCGCTTAGTAATTAAACTTCTCTTATAGCCTTTAAACTCCGCATCTAGCATAGCGGTAAGTGTCTTACTAAATCCTTTAAGGAAAGAATTAATTCTCGACTCTAGATACTTAGGCGTCTTTTCACTTTAAATAATAAATCTGTAGCTAATTATAGTTTTTACTATCTAGGCACTACTGAAAACAATATAGCCGAGCTGTTCCTTAGTCTATAGTTGATTAAATGTAGGTACCTAGGTTATTTAACCTAGTAGTAATGTCTTAGCTTATAATTACTATTCTAACTTGTCTCTAACAAATAAAAGGTACTCTATATAATAATTAACATTAGCGAGGTCTTTTAGAGTCTTATAGTAGATGTAGTTAGACCTAGAAGAGAAGACTAGAGACCTGGAAATAGGCTACTACGTTTAGAGTAGAGTTCTTAGTTTTAAAGTAGTTTTAATTAAGTCGCTAAGTTTTAATATATTCTCTTTATAGAGGTTTCCGTAGATAATTATCTCTATATACATTTGATTAAGTAGTTGAGAGTAGAATTGTTAAATGTTAGTAGTAGTAAGGTGTTTTAGCTTAACAAGTAACTATTTATTAATATATCTCTTTTTAGTATTTAACTATTTAGTAAAGTATCTAACTTAGAAGTAGAGTAGTTAGAAATCTCGATTCTTAAGACCTTATATATATCTCTTCTTAATAATCTTAAATATTTCTTCCTTAACCTTAAGATCTCTTATAGTAATAAGAACCTTTTCTAATAGAATAGGAAGTTTATTATTATAGCCGGAAATATAAATTTCGAGGCCTATTAAATTACTCGAGATTAAATAGTTAAGGCTAGCTAGCTTAGTATTATAAGAATACTTCTCTAGTATATCTCTTATAACATCTATATATAGTTATACCTTAAGATAATTCTTAGTAGTTATATAAGTTAAAGTACTATAGTAGTTAATAAAAAGGTTTACCTTTAGAACCTAAAAGGTATTATCTAGTAAGTTTATTAGTATAGTTATATAGTAACTAGAACATTTAATATACTCTTCTTATACTAAGTTCTCGCTAAGTTATTACTTCTAATTAACTTAGGTAAGATCGCTAGTTTCTTAACCTTCTTCTTTTCTACCTCTAGCTTAATAGAAATGAATTAATTTTTATATAGAAGATGTAATTCTAATAGTCTACTTTTAGATATACTTTTTACAGCCTCCTTAAATTCTATAACAAGGTCTATAGAAATGTTTCTATATATATACTCTGTTCTATACTACGTTTCTTTCGATTTCTAGGTCTCTAGAAACTTTTAGAATACTATAGTTATTCTAAGGTTATTAGGCCTTAGGAAAGATAGACACTTCTTAAGCTTTACTAGATTAAATTTATAAAGTCTATAAATTATATTATTAGTTATATAAAACAGTCTACCTTATAGCTTCTTAAATATAAATATACCTACTACTACTAAGAAGCTATTCTCGTAGTAATAGCGTTTATATAACTATACTAGTATAGCTTATAAACTTACTAGCATCTGTCTTTTATTAGAACGTAAAAGTATTATCTACTAGTTTCTATTACTCTCGGAAAATCTATTCCTATAGAGAAGATTCCTAGAGAAGAGAGATATATTAAAAGAAAACTTTAATAATTTCCTTATAGTTCTTTAGTCTATCTTCTATAAGAGTAATCATATACTCGAAAATTCTAGGCGTACTAGAGCAGATAGAAGATACATCTTAAATAAATTTTTTAGCTCTAGTTAATTATCTAAACTAGGTAAATTATAGTAGAATAAGAAATTTTAGATATATCTATATATATTCTATCGGCCTAACCCTTGGATTTAATATATACTATAATACTTCTCTAGGCCTTATATCTAATTAAATAGCTGATATAGTTACTAGGTCGTGATTCGAAAAGTAGTTCCTCGTCTATATATAGAAATATAAGATATAGTGCTCTCGAATCTATAACTAGCTTTATAAAACATTAAGTCGACAAATCCGTCTCTCTAAAAGGTACCTCGGTTTCCTAGCGATTCTGTAGTAAGTCTTTATTACATACGCCTTTAAAAAGATCGCTTGCCTATTATTCTAGTATATCTAAGGATTCTTGTTCTAAAATTATAAGCTTTATACGATTGGCCGAGTAGTACTTCTTGTAAAAATCTATTAACTTTTATCTAATATCTACACCTCGAGCCTTAGGCTAAGTCTTTAAAACCTCGAAATTTCTAGTACTAAAATAAGAGAATAGATGTTCTAGGTTTAATAAGGACCTTACTAGTTAGAGCAGCCGCTATAGGTCGCTTTATAAATTCTTCTTGTTCTCTAAATCAACTACTCGTAACTCTTAGTCTATAGTAGACTAAAGAAAAAGAGAATTAATAAAAAATTATACGAATTAATCTAGAGTACTATATAACGGTGATAACTCTTCTAGACTTATATCTTTAGTATACTTAGCTATAACGTCGAAATAATAGTTCGTTAATGTCTTACTTATATATACGTTCTAGCTACCGCCGTTAGATAAGAGGTATTAGAGGTAGCTATTCTCTTCTAGATACTAGAGTAATATTAGCTTATACTTATAAATTTATTTTTCTTAGGGTTTTATAAGAACTTTTCTATATAACATACCTTTTTCGTATCTATAAATAGTACTATAGAAAATATTAGTAACTATAGTTTTACTATAGTAATTAGATAATAATATTTTAACTTATAATACTCTATAGTATAGGCTATACCTAGTATCTTCTTCTTATTA
Organism: Hymenoscyphus scutula; assembly: GCA_001399465.1. Classification (NCBI taxonomy): domain Eukaryota; kingdom Fungi; phylum Ascomycota; class Leotiomycetes; order Helotiales; family Helotiaceae; genus Hymenoscyphus; species Hymenoscyphus scutula. Next base: position 80,960 of record LKTO01000003.1, on the reverse strand, counting down.
CTAAAATTTCTAACGTTAACGTCTATAGCTATACTAGCCTTATCTATATTAGTATTATATACTAATAGAACCTCGAGCTAATTAGGAAGTCGAATGACTCTATATAATCGATTATCGTAGATAGGCTTCTTAAGTTTATCTGTTAACTACTTAACTTAGCTACGCTTAGACGTAGAAAGTATTTTTAAGTAGATGTCGTTAAGAGTTAGAGAACGTTTAGAAAGAGATTAAGGTTAAGTAAACCTTAGTATAGGTAAGGAATTAAGTAGATACTACCTATAAATAGTAATTAATATATAAAATAAAGGTGTTTAGAAGATATTATAGTATTTACTAAAGTAAGTAGAAAACAGTATATTAAGTAATACTAGAAACTCCTTAACTACCTTCTTAAGAGGAATATAGGTAGAGGTTAAGAAAATTAAAAGTATAAAGTAAAGTATAGCTTTAGAAGTAAGTAGAGAACTAGTATAATAAAAGACTACTTATATACTAGAAGTAGATAGTATAACTCTATATTATCTAGATATATTAGGTCTATTTAAATTCTCTAATATATATATATAATTTCTAGAATTACTACTATTCTTAGAAGTTAGAAATTAGAAGCCTTATTAGACTTACTTCGAAATCTCTTCTATAGGCCTATATAAGCGCTAATATACAACTCTAGCTCCTCGTTTTTCGGTGATATATTTACTCTAAATTAAAATATAAGAGTATAATAAATATAGAGTTATATATAACTTTATACTCTTATAACTACCTTCTATCTAAATTAGTAAAGATTATATCTATCTTCTTAGAAACGATAGATTATCTGTTTTAAATTATCGTACCTCTAATATTTATAAGATATAATACCTTAGAAGGTTCTATATTTAGACTCTTAGCGAGCTTTTAACTAATAAGTTTCTATGTCGAAAAAGTAGGGTTACCATCTTACTATAGTGCCTGTATACGTCAATCCGTTTATTACACTTTAAGCAGGCTATAGTTGAAGGCTGAATTTAGGAAAAGATTTATATTCAGTAGCGAAGCCTCGTGTAGTAGCGGTACTGCCCCTGTATAGCTTCCCCGGTCAGCGGGAGCTTGCTCTAGTTGCCCTCTATAAAACTTGATTTTATAAGCCTAAGTCTCTAACTTCTCTAGCACCTCTTTGTTTTTAGGCTCTCTTTCTTTAGGAAGTTTGTAAACTCCTTTCCGTAATTAAACAACAACTCTTACCCCTTGGGAATATTTCGTAGAGCAACTATGCTTTTTACCTAAGGTTAGTAATTCTTTCTATTCTCTTTCTATAAGGCATAATTAATAAATCTAGTAGTATTACCGCTAGTCTTTCCATCGAGGACATGTTCCTCGTTAAGGTTAAAGAGGTATAATCTATTAAGTTTATCGACACTTATATTAGCTTCTTCTATAGATATTCTCTAATCTAGTTAGCATGCTAGGAAACTAGAGGGCCAAGTCCCTAACTAGTAAATTCGATCCTACTACTCTAATCTTAACTCTCTTCGAAATTTCTTACTATAAAGACATATTAGAGCAGTTCTCTCTTTTCTATATATATATTAAGATACATTCGCAGTTCATTTTTAGACAAATACATCTTCTACTAGATTAGTAAACTTTAGTAGCGTATTTAGTACTCGAGGTATAATAGAAGTAACTAGTAAAGTAGATAAGACAGTTAGATTAACATTTATAGAATTTCCCGCGGAGAGAGAATTAGAATTGAAATAAGAATATAGCCTTTCGTAAGATCTTAGAAACCTATATAAGCTTTCTAGCCTCGTACTAGATTCTTCTACTAGTTATTATACTAAGAATATCTACTCTTTTACGTCGTTGTTATTATATAGTTCTACGTGAAAGTATCGAACGTATCTACTAAACGTATCCTACTACTAAAACCTTAGATAAGTAAATAATAAGTCTTTTTATTAATAATTACTAAGTAATAGAGAGAAGAAGGTTCTTTCGATATTAAAATCTAGAACCTAGGACCCTAAGATCGAAGATTTAAGATTTTAGATTAGATATCTAAAAAAGTTTAGATAAAGTCTATTATTTATCTTAATTTATTATACTTTACCTTAATACTTCTTATACTAAATATTATAGGAAATAAAAAATGTCTAGTATCTAAATAGAGAGAGTAGTTACGTAGTTAACCGCCGATTACTAAACGATTATAGTTGATTTATAATTATTAATCGCGATTATTAGAAAGTGTAAAAACAGAGTTAGATACAAGAAGACTAATACTAATAGTATTAAATAGAAACTTCTTAACTAGGCCGCTCCTAGAATTATCTGTTATATAACTAATATTATAATAGTAATCTATATATTAGTTAGTAATACTAGCTGCTATAGGTATTAGACCCCCTTTAACTAGAGACGGGGGCCGCGCTATTCCTTTAATATATACTCTTCTACGTTTCTTATCTAATTAATTACCTATAGCTAAAGGAACTTAGTAGATTAGAATAGAAGAGTAGCGGTTAGAGTCTAACACTATATTATATAGAAGGAGAGAGAACTATAAGTAAGTAGAGCTACAGGCTAGGTCCTTACTAGAATAACTCTAAAAGAAAATTAATATTCTATAGAGTAGTCTAGATAGAACTTAGTCCTAACTAGGTAGTACCTAAATCTTTCTAAGAGGCTATCTATATATACCCTCTAGCGACTTTTACTAAACATCGGCCTTTATCTATTCTACTATTTAGATATAATTTTATACTTCTAAATAACTATAGCTAAAGACTATAATCTTATAGTAAAGTATAAATAGCTACTCTTGCTTTATACTCGCGTACGTCTTACTAGAGCGAATCTAGATTCCTGAACTGATTTTTTCATGTAGTAACTGTTACTGAAATACTATTTTAAAGATTAGCTAATTTCAACTACTTACCTCTGCGAATAGGCCTCTACTACTAGAGTATAAGGTTTAGGCACCTCTCCTTCTATCGACAATAAAGGCACGTAGTATATAAACGCTTAGAGTAAAGGCCTTCTAATAGTTTTATTAACGACTCTACTATCGAGAAGGTTAGTAGCTAGCGAGACTATATTATCTAGACGAGATTTAGGATTATAAATAAAGGCGACCTCTCTAGTCTTAACTATATTTTTCGCTAAGAGAGAAACTAGGAAATTTACCTATAGAATAGGATTAAGCTATTAGTAAAAATTTAAATTAATTACCGTTCTAAGTAATACTATTTTTATCTTTTAATCGAGTTTCTTATAAAATCTAGAGAGAATATAGTTATTAAAAGTCTATAATATAATAGAATATTAATATATTATCTATCTAAAGTACCTTAAGAGTAATTTTTAACTAGAGAAAGTAATAACCTTAACATCTTCTAATGCCTTAGAGGAACTATAGTAATATATAGCTAAACTAGTATTAAAAAAACTCTTATAAAATAGAATTAAGACTAGAGAGGCTACCTTTATTTATATTCTAAATCTCGTCTAGGCGGTGGATTACGCCTTCCTAGTTCTCGTAAGTTATAACTTCTTATTAGTCTATAGATTTTTAGAAGTAAGGCTTTAATCTCTATAGCCTTTTCTTTATAGACTATTAAAAGTAGTAAGTATAAATGAATATAGTATAATATAAGAACTTATTTACCTGTTCTAATATAACGGTATAAACTTAGTATATAGTAAAATAGGTTCTTACACTTAGAATAAGTATAAGTCGAGTCGATAGTACTAGTAGAAGTATTAGTCGCTTTTACTATATATTAAATTAGCTATAAAGTCAAGCTATAGAAACTATTAGAATATACTATCGAGTTGTATAGAGGAGATAAAGAGGTAAATCTCGTTAACTTTATAAATAAGAGCTTTAATTAAGTTATAGTACTAGTATACTCTACTATTCGTTTCTACTTAAGTAATCTCTATATATAGATTAATATACTTTATATTTACAATTTATATAGACAACTCTAATACTTATATAGCGACTGTATTTTTACCTTAAGAGAGAAGGTATCTTAAGTTATACACTCTAAGGTAGAGCTTATAATAGGTATTATAAATAGTACTACGCTAAAACTAGAGCTACTAGTATTATAAGGAAGATAAAGAGAGAAAGAGTAGAATAAGAATGAACTAAGATATCCTATAGCCTATTACTCTTATAGATAGTTACTTTATAATAATTAGACGTAAGGCGTCTCTAAACAGATATTCTAGACTAAAGAGATTACGTTATAAGCTACTATAAGGATTATCAGCTATAAGGTGGATACGTGAAATATATTACTATTTCTAGTTAGCTATAATACTCTTAGAAGCTGCGTTATAGTTAGAGGTGCTTCTTTATATAAAGAGGAGTTTAGTCTTAATAAGGATTCGTTACTCTTAAATTAATTTAAAGACGAAGACTTTAATAAAGAAGCCCCTTAGCTAGCTTAGCTAGTAACGAACACCTTAGGTTGTTTAGTACCTTAAAATATAAGTAAAACCTAACTTATATAGATATTATTTATATATTTTCTAAATAGAAAATATAAAAGAAGTAAGAATAGATAAGAACTAGTAAGAAGGGGTCTTTTCTTACCTTTGTTATATTTTAATACTCTTTTCTATCCTTTAACTCTCTTTAACACTTACTAGTGTTGCCTAGCTTATACTCTATTAAGGCGGCTGTAGTGACCTCTACCTATATAAACGCTATATAGCTATAGTTAAGAGAGTAGAGAGTAGCGAAGGTAGCGAAGGCCTGTCTAAATGATCTTTCTACTACTATTAGTTCTATCTTATAATACGCTACTATAAATTAGCGTCGTTTTAAGTAGAGTTTTCTATTCGATTTAAAGCTTAGATATTTCTTGTTAGTAGTAATTCGCACCTATTCTATATATTCTATTAAGAAGGAAATTTAATAAATATATATTATAGAGAAGGAATTAAAATTAATCTAGCTAGTTTTCTAAGTAGATAAGAGAGTAATATTATATCCTTATATAAGTAAGGAGAAAGGGTTATAGGCTATAGATCTTTACTATAATATAACTCTAGTTTCTACTCTTACTTAAATCTTCTCTATTTTATTATTCGTTATTATCTACTAGAGACAAAACCTCTTCTATATTCTTTCTCTTCTCTTAGAGTTAATATCAAGGCTTTTTCTTAACTCTCTTTCCTTCTTAATATTTTAGAGGCCTGAAAGAAAACTTCTCTCTAGGAAAAAATTACTTCTATATACTAGTAATCTTTTTATATTAGTATAGGATACTATAAAATATATATTAGTATTATATTAAGTAGAGTACTAGAAGTAGAATACTTATAAAGTAGGAAAAGCAGTTTAGAGTTATTACTCTACTAGTAGAGACTTAAGATATAAAGGTATATTACCTTATAAATCTCTAAAATATAAAGGTAGTAGAATATTATCGTGATCGCTTTTCTCTATATCCCCTTTAGCTCCTCTATATAATATGTTATTTATTTTATTAGTATTAAAAGAGTAAACCTTTAAACTAGATACTTTTAGAATCGATAATAGTTAAAACTAGAGGGTATAAAAACTCGACGTTATATAGAAAATCTACTAATTATTAGTATAGAGAAAAAGATAAGAAGAAGGTAAATTACCTAAGTAGGCAAGGTCGGTTAATACGTACTAGTAAATATAGTAGATATAAATGTAAAAGAGATTAATAGACTTATATATACTAATATCTAAATATATACCTTAATAAGCTTTTCCTTACTTATATAAGTAGATAGTTTTCGATAATACTTAGTCTAATAAAGATTAGTATATAAAGTATTAAATATTATAAATATATACTTTATATAACTCTAAAAAGATATAATTTATAAGAACTAAGCTAAAATAGATCGTCTAGTATCTTTTATACATCCTAGAGGCTAAGAATACTAGAAGCTCTCTAGATCTAGTAAGGGAAATAATATATATCTAGATATACTAGTTGTCGAATTTCCTCTTTTTAAGGCTATACTATTCGCTCTCTGTTTCGAAGTAGCCGTAAAGCCTAGTAGTAGCAAGTATAATAGTAGTTAAAGAAAATGTAAGTATATCTTAAAATAGAATAGGTTTTTCTTCTAAGGTCTAAAAGAGCTCTTAGATATATATAGTAAAGGATAAAGTATAGGCGAGCTAAGTAGTATAGAAAGTAATAAGAGTATATTCTCTTATTAAAGTTAACGAAGATTAATTTCTATTAAAATAGTAAGCGCTAGAAGCTACTTCTAACTAAGATGCTATAGAAATTAGAGGTTTATATTATAGTTATAAAATTAGAGTATAATAGAGAAAAAAGACATTAGTCTTAAATAATTCTTATATTCCTAGAACCTTAATTCCGTCTTCCTCTACAATCTACTAGGCTTTACTTCTATAAGAAGGATTGTCTAATATATTTCTAAGGCGAGAACTCGAGTACTAGAGGTAATAAGACTTTTCTACCCTTTACTATTAATAAGGGATAGTTCTATTAGAATAACAACGGCTAGACTAGAGAACTTATCTAGACTAATCGCCTCTATAAGTAACCCTAAGAGTAGATACTCGACAGAAATAGCTTAGTTAAGAGTTTATTATTTACCTTTAAGTAGCTGTCTTACCTTCTTACTAAAAGACAAGACTTCTTTATTCTCTAAATAGTAGTTGTTAGAGAATAAAATAGGTTAAAAGATTATATAAAAATACTATAAGCCTTTAGTATACTCCTTCTGTTTAATAATACCTGTTATTAAGTAGTTTAAACGATATATTACTTTTTATATAATAGATACGATTATATAAAGGGTTTTATACTATCTAGACACTATAGTCTATCTTAAAAAATTAAGACAGAACAGCCTATCTAACAACTTTCGAGAGGTAAATAAGTAAGAAGTAGTAACCCTAGAAGTATAATTTAAGCTCGGCTCTAAACCGTTAACTAAGACTATAGTCTACCTTACTATAACATTAAATCTTAATAAAGCCTTCGTTAAGGTACGTTTAAATTCTACGTTTTAGTTAAATACTTACTAACTAGTAATAGCTATAGTTTATAAGAAAAGCGTATTAAGAAAAAAGAAGTAAATAAAAGAAATTATAGAAGAAAAACCTAGTATCTAGCTAACATCCTACCACTTTCTTACCTTCTAGTTTTAATCTCGAGGTACGCTTAAAGCTTATAGAAACTATAATAATACTACTAGAGATATATATAGATAAAAAGTTAAGAAAGATCTTAGAATAAGAGAAAACAGTTAAGTATAGAGAGAAAGAAAGAAGAGAAAGAAAAATTTAGAGGATTTCTAAATTAGTAAAGGTAATACTACTTATAGAGTTCTTTAACAAATTATATTATAGTTATATTTAGTATAGAAAACGAATAGAGAGGTAGATTTTAGCCTTTTTAATAGCTTATAACATTTACGATTAGTATATTAAGAAGTTATATAAGTGTATAGAGAAAGATAGTTAAATAATAAGATATTACCTTCTTAAAAGTAAAGAGAGAGAATATCGTATAGTATATAAAGATTACGATTTATCTTCGAATATATAAGCGCGATAGGTTTATAGTTAAGATAGAGAGAGAACTATAGTGCCTTAGTATAAATATAGCGTATAAAAACTTATATAGTAAGGTAGAAAATAAGGTTCTAAATAGTATATATATAGAAGTTTTAGAAGAGTATATATATATAATTAAATAAGAGTTTAAGGTAGTACTTCTCTAAGTATATATAAGAGTAAGCGCTAATTATTTTTTATAGTCTATTTTTTCGATATAAGAATACTTAAATTTTATAATCTAAATTATAGTAATTAGCCTTACTATATCTTATTTTACTAACTTTATATAGAATGATTTATAATATTTACTAGTAGCCTTAAATTAATACTATTCTATCTTTAAGAACTAGAGTTCTAATATCTATAATTTAAAATAATAATATCTTATCGCCTTATAAACTATATACTAGTAACTATATAAATTACTTAGAATATAGACGTTACGAAAACCTACTTAGAGCCTAAAGCTCTCTAATTATATAAATATATAGGTAGAAGCTTAGGCTCTATAAATATCTATATAAGTAGAACGTTAAAGGTATTAAGGACCTAAACTACTAGAAATACTAAAATACGAGATTCCTATAAAAAATAGGCCTGATATATCGTTTTAATAGAGTATAGATAGACTCGAACTAACCTATATAGTAAGCTAATCACGTACGAGAAGAGAAAGGCTACTAAAGATACATCTATAGAGGATCTTAGGTAACCCTAGACCTAAGCACCCTAACCTAGCACTCTAAAACCTAGACTCTAGACTCGAGCTCGCACTCTAAACCTAGTACCCTAAACCTAAGCTCGTACTCTAAACCTAAGTACTCTAAACCTAAGCACTCTAAACCTAAGCTCGCACTCTAAACCTAAGCACCCTAAACCTAAGCACTCTAAACCTAAGCACTCTAAACCTAAGTACTCTAAACCTAAGCTCGCACTCTAAACCCAAGCACCCTAAACCCAAGTACTCTAAACCCAAGTACTCTAAACCCGAGCTCGCACTCTAAACCTAGCACCCTAAACCCAAGCATAGTAGGTACAAGTACATTTAAGTCGTACACGCGCAGGCCTAGTATTACTAATGCCTATATTTTAGATGTCGTATAGTAATTTCGAAAATTAAGAGAGAGACATGTTTAGAGGTGTAAACTAGAATATTATAGCCGGGGGGAGGGGGTTGTAGCATTTGATCTATCGAATTCCTTAAACCAAGCGTAGGTCTAGAACTCGCCTACTAACCCTTATCCGAAACGCTAGGCATTTTTGTCCGCGGGTGTAGCGCTAGGCGTTTTTTGTCCGCGGATGTAGGCGCTAGGCGTTTTTGTTCCGCGGGTACAGCGCCAGGCGTTTTTTGTCCACGTATATAGGCGCCAGGCGTTTTTGTTCTAAGGCCTACAGTCGGTGGCCGACAGCGCTAGGCGTTCTAACCACGTCGTCCTCGTAACCTTGATCTCAAGCGCTAAAATTGATTTCTATACTATAGAAAATAGTTAATTAAGACACTCTAGAATATGTTAAGTTAAAATAGAGGGCCTACTATTATAAGAAAAAGAAAAAATAGCGATAGAAAATGTTTATAGACAGTTCTAAAAGACAGTAGCTAATAAAAGTAATAATTAATATAATATTTTAGAATAAGCGCTATTGCGAATACTTTAAGACTTTCGAGAATAAAGCTTCTCTATCTATTATATATATCGAGCGTATATATAGGTTTATATTAGAGTAATAGAAGTCGCTAATTTAAGACTACTCTCTAAAGGATGTCGAAAGGTATCTAGTAATAGAATATAAGGGTATTATAAGAAAGGATATACGATTTATCATCTTAGAATATAGGTAGTTTCTTAAGCTGCCTAGAGTACGCTAAGTCTTCGAAGCTATTTAACCTATTTAATCTATTTAACCTATTTAATCTATTTAATCTATTTAATCTATTTAACCTATTTAACCTATTTAATCTATTTAATCTATTTAATCTATTTAACCTATTTAATCTATTTAACCTATTTAACCTATTTAATCTATTTAACCTATTTAACCTATTTAACCTATTTAATAACCTTCGTCTTAAGAGTAGAAAAACTCTATACGCTAGTATTATAATATATAGAATATAACCCTTCTAAACTTTATCTAAGCTCTAGAAGATCTCTTATCTTTAAATACTATTCTATTATAATACTTTAATTTTATTAAAAGTTTAGTAACTTTTAGTAGAATCCTAAACATTTATATACCTACACCTCTACTCTATTTCTCGGAAAGCGTGCCTATCGAGGATTACGACGTAATATTTACTAATAAGTATTATACTTTAAGAATTCTATATTATACTATTAAAGAGGAGGAACTTAGTAGTAAGGTTCTTATAGTCTAAGAATCGTCGGATGTGTTAGCTTGTATAGCTTCTATATTATAGAATGTTATTTACAAATTCAAGAACTTTATTAAACAGGAAATTAATTTTATAATCGACGTATAGGATATATCTACTAAAAGAGAGAATCTGAAAACGATTTTACTTCCGATATTAATAATCATCTCTAACTTAGAAGATTAAGGCCCTTATATAATACTAGAATCACCGCCTAGAAACTTTCTTAACATTGCCTTAAAACCTAAGGTGTTTACTAAGCTAGCTTGTCTTAGCGGTAAGAGACCTGTAGACATTTTATTAGATCAAAATAACCTATAGAACGGTAATTACTTTTTAATACTTAGTAAGCTTCTTTTAACTCTAAGAATTAAATCCTTGAAATCACTTAGGAAGTAGAGTACTTTAGATAATTCTCTAATTAATTTAGAATAATACCTTAATTTTCAGATTATTAGTTAAAGGTTTTTATCCTTACTCTAGTATAAGGACTCCTCTACTATTAGTATATAGATTCGTTGTCTTTTTAGAGTTAAACTATAGCCTCTAGTTTCCCTTTTAGCTAAAGAAGATTAATAAGGTTTCTTAGAAAATAGACTATCGTAGGTACTAAAAGACTATAGTGTCCCGCTTATTATTCTATACTCTAGAGATACCTTGATTATACTTTCTAGAAACAATAACATATACGCTCCTATTATAATTAAGGATTGTAGGATGGAAGAGAGTAGCTTCTAGGATGTAAGGCGACTTGTTTATATTCTTAAACAAATTAAAGAGTAGATATACTACCTAAATATAAGTAATAAGGAGGTGCTTGTATAGCTTATAGAAGTGTTAGGTATACTAGTAAAGCTAGCTAGCACGTTCTCTAAGAAATTTAATTCTTATTCGAATAGTATTCTTTAGCTATATTAGAATATTAAAGTATTACTTATATATAGCTATTCTAGGAAATGTATCTTAAAGTCTTATATATATCGGAAATTGAATCAGGTCTATACTATATAATGTTATAGTAAGAGAAATTACTATACCTTACTAGTATAATATATATATATCTAACGTCTAATAACATTTAGCCTATTTATAATCGCTTAATATAGATAACTTTTCCTAAAACTAGTTACTCTACTATTTTCTATACTCGGTAATTTTAGTAGCCTATAGCTTCTTTTACTTCTTATCTTCCTTATTAGCCTTCTTTTTAGCATCTAATATATTAATAGTACCTCTTATAAAATGTATATATCGGTCTACGTAAGCTTCGAGGTAAGCGAAGAATTTACTTGTAGGTAAATCTATAAGAGCTTTATATATCTTAATATCTTCTCCTTTCTTATTTATAGTATTATATATATACAGAAAATAGTATTAAGCTAGACTACTTATATAGGATATAAGGATAGAGCTTAGCGTTGTTATATTAGGTATTCTTATAGCTCCTATAATAAAGAAAGAGTTAAGAACAGACTTCTCGCTAGCTGTCTTCTACCTATATAGTCTAGTTTTAATTTCTCTAGTTATATTAAGACTCTACTAGTAATTTTCTAGGATATTCCTTATTAAAACAGAAGTTACTATATAGAAAAAGTCTTAGTAGAGTTTTATATTCTTAGATCGAGATTTCTATTTTAAGAGTAGATGTTAAAAGGAGATAGTAGAGAGGTGTCTAACTCTTTATACTTCGATTCTAATATATAGTTATAAGTGTTATAGGCCTAGAGTAGATTAAATAAGTAAGCTTCTCTAGTAGTTATATAAAGACTCTAAGAATGTTAAAGAAATAGAGGCTAGGAATTTTTAGTATAGATCTTACTACTCTTAGCCGCTACTAGGATATATACTCTACTACCCTCTAAGGAGATTACTAGAGTAAGAATAGATAAGAGTATTATAATAGTAGAGTATATAGTTACATCTCTATCTAATATATTCTATCTTATATAATAACGTAGAATAAGAAACTATGTAATAAACTTACTCTAGCGCTAATGTTTTCGAGTAAGGCAGATTTATATAGATAGTTCAGCTATATCGAGCTAAGGTATCTAGAAGATATAAAGAGTACCTAAGCCGGCGTATTTCCTTTATTATATTATATTTAAATTTAATATCTCTTTATTCTACTCTCTTTTCTTATAACTTAATATAAGCGCGCTACCTCTGTTCTAGGCTAGATCTATCTTAGAAGAATATAGTTTCTACGTGAGTTAAGACTATTAAAGCTAGGAAAATAAATTCTAATAAAAAAGAATACTACTAAGTCGAGCTCTCGAGCTACATCGGTTACTAATAAAGAGTTAGTCATCTTTACGAAAATCGGCTTTCTATAGTAGTTATACTAACTTTATATAGGTGTACACAGGATCCTAAGGAATCTATACTAGTTGAAATCCTTATCGATCTAGTAAGCTATATATAGTACCTTAGCGAAGATACTCGAGTTACCTAGCTTCGTAGTAAGTTTTCTAGATATTCTACTCTATATATTATTAACTCTAGAGAACTTAATTAAATGTTTAGAAAAATAGTAGGAGAGACTTCTAACTATACTTATATTCCTACGAAAATAGTTAAGTTTCTACCTAGTATAACACGAGGGTTAATTCGTAAGTTTTTAGAGTATCTTAAGCTAGTTCTTTATCTAACTATCTACCTTAGAACTTGTTAGAGAACTATAAGTAAAGGTTAGCTATTTCGAAATAAGCTAGCTATAAGAGAATTAAGACGCCTTTTAATCTGTGAATTTTATATATAGTAAGTTTTATAACTTGTTTCTATTTTTCCCTCTAGCTAATTAGATGTAAAGGATATATAAACTAGCTTTAAGAAGAGAATAAGAAGCTTTAAGGTATATAAACACTCCTTTAATAACTTTTACAGTTTAATAACCTAAAATAGTTAAGATTAGAGACCTACGAGAAGTACTTAGCTAGGCAGAGGAAAATTCTACTAGTATAAAGGTATAGAAGGATAGTTTAGAAAGTATACTTAATTAGGAAACTTTAAATACTAGTAACGAAGATATAGGTAGAAAACGTATATATATAGAATAAGATAGTAGTAAAGTATAGAAGGTTAACTTTAATAGATACTAAGTACCTCGCGAAGCGAGAATAGCTAATAAGAAGTAAAAGTTTTAGAGATAAGATAATAGAGTATAACTTATCTTCGCTTAGCTGAAATTTATTCTATTTTTTTAAGCTCTCGTAGTATTTAGTTAATATATTTTAAGAGGTATAAAGATATATACTCTATATAACATCATCGTTAGGTTTAAGCTTTTTAGCGCTATTAATTATAAGATAAGATATATTTAGGTAAAGATTTATATAGATATCTTCTACCTCTTTACTATTTAGCTTTTAAATTATATACTATTAAAGAAAAGATTAGAAGAGTCTAGTAGTAGTCTCCTATCTTCTTACAGTTAGTAAATCCACGTTACTAACTGTTTAAGTATAAGTACCTAGGTCTCTCCCTTAGTTTAATCTAACTTTTATTCTTCTAACTATTTTTTCTCTACTCGCCTATAATAGAATTAGTTTACGATAAGTTTAGAGATATTATACTAGATCTATAAATTTTACTTAGCTTTCCTTATATCTAACTCTCTTACTATTAATTTATAATTTCACTTATAGTTTATCTCTTATTTAATTAGCTATATAATTACTAGAATTATTACTTATTATCTATCACTTGTTTAAAGCGCTACTATAGTATAATACTCTCTTTTTCTAACATTTACTTCTTATATATATCTAGCTAGCCTATCTCTTATAATTTAATTAATTCTCGAGGCTATATAACCTCTTAAAGTTTTAGCTCGATATAAGTCTTATATTTCGAAGTTTAACGTTTATAGTATAGATTAGTTATTTTAAGGTAGTAGGTTCTATTAGATATCTAAGCTTTAAAAAATTCTAGACTATACTATTAAAATTAATATATAATCTCTATAACTATAAGCTAATTAGATATTTTAAAGGTTAAAAACTTAAGTTAGATACACCTGATATCTAAAGTGTAGAAGGTAGCGTAAGAGACTAGACTTTAAATAGCTTAAAGATATAATTTCAATATTTAATTAGTAAGGGTTCTAACTCTTCTAGGCATTAGTCTACTTTATATAGTTAATATTACAAAAGCTATAGCTACACTTACACTACTACGTGAGCCTGATGATCTCTATGCTTTCCTAGCTAGGCTTTACGAGGGATTAGTACTCTTGTTAGTTTGTAGACAAATAGACTATCTTAGTCGTTGTTTACTTCCGCTATACTTGATTAATAGTGAAAGCTAACTAGGTTATAAACCACGTGTCTATCGAGTCTATATTCTAAAGGCTAGAATTTCTTCTCCTAGTATAGTACTCTTATAGACGATATAAGAAGATATACTACTAAGATATTCGAAATTATATCCTGAATTTCTATATAGACTAAAGATGTATATTTAGTTTTAAGTTATTCTTACCTATATAATTTTAGAGCTATTATAGAAAAGAAGATATATAAATTACTATAATAGTAGTAGAGAGAACTATAGTTCTAGAATTATACTATAGCTATATATCTTTAATTTACTACTATATAAGTAGATAAAAAAGCTAGAGAAGTATATCTCGTTATATTAGAGGAATTTAATTAAAAATATTAAGAACTAAAGAGAGATTATTATAGTAGTAGAGATAGATACTATAGGTAGAACCGTTTAAGTAGAAGATAGAAAGGCTATAAAGAGAGATATTCTATATAATAGTTTTAAGTCGTAGTAAAGATGTTTTTATACCTCTATAGTAAATCGATAGAATAAAGAATATTTATAATTTTAAAACTATAAATAAAGACCTGTTTCTATTCTACTTCTATATAACTATATTTTTTTTAAGGAGTCCTTTAAATTATATATTACTTCCTACGCTAGCTAGAATTCTAGCTTCTTTAAATAAACTCTATTATTTAAATATTTTCGCGTAATAATACGAAATTCATCTCTAAGCTTATTTAAGCTAGAAACTATACTATTAGCTTTAGGTTTATACTATATTATATACTATAACTTATCTAAAATTAATACCTTCTCTTACTTTTCTTATTACTCTTAGATAAGTTGATTTTAGCTCTTTTCTTTACTAATAACTTCTTATATACTTTTAACTCTTTAGATATATATTCTATCTACCTCTTCTCTTAGAATTTCTATAAAGTCTACTTTTCTCTAGTATAAAATTATATAATTTCTCTACTACTAATTATTTACCTTTTCTAACTTATCGTAAATAGAGAGCTATAGAATCTAGGTTTTATTAGATAATATATATATTAGCTAAGTCTTACTTATATAGCTATTTGTTAGAGTATCTTCGTTTAAGGCGTTATTTAGTAGCGTTTATACTACTAGTCTAATGTCTAAACAATTAGTTATTATTATATTATAAATGAATTAGCTAAACCTTACTAAGGTTTTCTAATTACTATACTAGGTGTATACGTCTTATATAACCTTTATAGATATTATAACTGTAAATAAGCTTACGAAGGTAAGGTAGTTAAGTAGTAATACTAAAGCTAGACGTAATTAGTAGAACAGTTTCGTACTCTATAACTTGGTGACTAATACTATAGAGTCTACTGAACAGAGCTAAATAAGAGGTTTCTATCCTAGTATTCTTATAGTATAGAAGCTTACGTGTAAATCCTTTCTATAGCTGAATAAATAACTCTATCCTACTTTACTTCCTCTTAGTCTAATTACTAACAACGAAAGAGTAACTTTCCTAAAAGCTAACTAATAGTATCTAAATATTTATATATTACTCTACCTCTATATTTAGTAGCTATATTAATTCTAAGGTCACCTTAACTATATTTTCGCTAGGTGTAATAAATATATAAGATAGAACGCTTCTCTAAGCTTAGTTTTAGAAGAGAATAAATCCTAATTAAAATATAAAGAGTACTATTATAATTCTAGTAAATATATATAGATATAACTACGAACGAGGAGAGGATAAGAGGTAAATAATAGTTAATATAGCTATTATAATTGCGAGAGCTTAATAAGTATATAAGAATATCTTAAATAAGAGTTTTCGTATATTTAAAAAGAATAAAAGAAGTAGTACTAGATAAGCTAAAGCTCTCTATAGTAAGTTAGCAAGAGATATTACACTTTATTAAGAGAGAGTTACGATTATACTAAACCGGCTCTAAGAGTCTAAAGTAATTTTACTTTAACCTAAGATTATAATATAAAGTAGTAGAAAAAACGACGATATAATACTAGTTAATTAATAAATTCTTTAGAATATCTTTAGAGGTAGATTAAATATATTAGTAAGAAAGCTAAGATATACTTCTAGATAGAGAGATATAGCGTTAATAATAGATAGCTTTATAGTATAAATACTAACTTAAGATAATAATAATTTCTAGAAGCTAAGAAAATAAATATTAATTAGTAGATAAATAATATTTATAAGTAGTTCTACTAGATTCTATAGGCTAATATATAAGTAATAGTTAATAATTCAAGAGTAGGTAAAAAATTAAGACTAAAATAAATTAATATAGATTAAAAGTCTTAGAAGGTATTTCTAAAAAATACTAAGAAAGAATAGTATAAAGATACTATAAAAACTAATAATATAAATAGTTAGAATCTCTATACTTTTATTAACTAGATATAGTTTAGAGAAGAGTAGATTACTTAAATATAATAGAATCTTAATTAGATATTTTATTTTAGATTTTAGAAAAAAAATAGTATTTACTTCTATTTAATACTAGGCTATTACTAAATATTCTCGCGGTAGTATAGTTACTTTAGCTAGCTATATAAGGTCTAAAAGATCTTTCTTTCTTATATCTAGTTAAAGTAGATTATACTTTATAGAAATTAGCCTAAGTCGCTATCTATCTTAGTCCTTAACTTATACTTTCTAACTTCTTAAGAGAGAAGATAGAACTTAACTTAGAGAGAAATAAGACTATACTTAAATTACTTAGCTAACGTTTAAGATTATTAACTATAACTTCTCTATCTTTCTAGGTATATTTCTATATTAATTCTATTATAATTTACCTAAGAGCTTTAATATCTACTAAACTCGCTATTTATCGAATCTTATAGTATTATTAATTAGCTTAGGATTTTATTAGTAATTATATCTCTTTAGTTTTTATACTACTATATAAATCTTAACTTCTCTAAAAGAGCTAAGAAGAATGTTTAAGGCTTAGAGATTCTTATACTCTAATCTGTTCTACTTAATATATAATAAGCTATCTAATAACTACTCTAAAATTAATATGTTTTCTAATAACTTAATATAGTCTTCCTTTACCTGTCTAATAATAGTTATAACTTACTACTTGTTTAGATAGTAAATGCTTTCTATAACTTATTAAAGAGAAATTAGTATATACTTAAAAACAAGATATAAATATTCTCTAGAGTAAAAAGCTTTAAGAGTTTCTATAATATTCTTATACTAAAGATGTTAATACTTATTAAGTATAAACTTAGTAGAAGTAATTAGAAATACTATAATAGATACTAAACTAAATAGTAGTACTCTTCTTATAGCTTTTATTATAGGCTCGTTAATCTATATATTTAAAATCTTTTTATAACTCTTCTATAGTAATTTATTCTATATAGTTAGTTTAGGAAAAATATATAAACGATATTAAGGTAGTAATCTTACTTATTCTATATCTAAGTACTTTCTTTTCTTCGATTTAATATACGCCTCTTCTTAGTTTCTTTTAGAAGGTTTAAATAGCTAAGTTGGATTTTAAGAAAGAATAAGCTTATTAAACTTAATTTAAGTATATAGACAAGCTTAGAGAGTTATTTATATAATTAATCATTTTAAAGCTATTATCGTAAAGTAGATATATATATATATATATATATATAATAGTTTTAATTTTTATTATATAAGAAGACTAAAATAGTTTTATATTTTTAATTAGAAACATTTCTTATAATAATTAAAGTGACAGTTATCTTAAACTTAAATATAATATTCTTATTATCATTTCTAGTATATAAAGAAAGATTAGTAATAGAGAGAAGGCTTAAGTATCGAGGTACTACTTAAGTAAGGCTAGACTTACTATATTTCCTATAGACTAAGGGAAAAGAACGAAATGTCTAGACAATTAAGAGATTAAAGAAGTACTTTTTAAAAGACTAATACGATCGACTCTAAAGAAACTATATTCTAGCTATAATTAGTTAAGTCTAGTTAGATGAAATTCTCTATAACTCGAATATCTTAGTAAATAGTTTATACGAAGATTCTAAGAGTAGCTATCTAGAGATCGTATTTCTACTTAGGGTTTAGTTATAATACTTATATAGACGCTACCGAATCTTAGCTACTAAAGAGAGTTTAGTACATTCGGAAAAATAGTAGACTATAGACCTTTTCCTTACTAGTATATATTTAGATAGTAATTTAAAATCTCGCTAACCTATAAGACCTTAATTATAAGCTTAAGGAAGCTCTAATTAAAGAATATAGTAATAAATAGAGACCTCTCGATAGCGAGTTATACTATAAGATTTAGAAATACTAGATAGAGAGGAACGTGTTTTCGGAAATATAGTAGTAGACACGCCTGTCTAAGTATACTACTAGGTACTTAAAGTAACTCTTTTAGTATAATAGTATTAAGGATATATTTAATAATCTCTTAATAATACTAGAGCTTTAGAGCGATATACGACTTAGTATACTAAATAGAATAATTTCTATAAGATGTAACAAGGTAATATTACTCTCTTATTAAGTGAATCTATATACTAAATCAAGTAGGAAATTATATTTTACCTATAATAAATTAAAACTATCTTTCTAAAGATTATCTCTAACGAGAAACTCTATCTTATTAACGACGTAATAGTAAAAGTAATAGAAAGAAAGGCCTCTAAATCCTCTTAGTAGAACTCTCGAAAACTCTATAGCTAGATTCTTAGTAGTTAGATATTTATAGTATTTACCTTGTTAGAGAGAGAAAGGATTTAGTAGAAGATATTAAAAGTTAAAGACCTATTCCTCTCTCTCTTTATCTTCTTTAGAGATCTACGTTATTTACAGGCTTATATAGCTAGTATAAGATACTTGATTAATCCTAGCTTAAAAGAAATAATATATACCTCTCTTAATAAGAGATTTTCTAGAAGAGGGAGGAGAGTAATTAAAAAGGATTTTAGTTAATATTTAATATATCTAGAGGAAAATACACTTAATTAGGAACTCGCGTATAGACAAATTTAGCTTACTACGATAAGGAAGTTCCTAGAGCTACTAGAACCTTAGGAGGTAAAGAGACAAAAGAACCTTCTAGCGAAACCTAGACTAAAAAACGTAGACGAAGCTAGTCTTACTAATTTTACCTTACTTACTAATAACTTAGAGTTTTAGAGTAAGGAGATACTAGTACTTAAGAACTATTTATCGGACTAAGATATTACTTATAGTATACTACTTAAAGCTCGGAAGCTAGATTAATACTAGTATGATAATAAGTAAATAGAGAGCTATATTAATAATATTATAGTATTTTTTAAGACTATAATACTATAAGAAGAAAGAAGATACTCTCTAGCTCTTATTAGCGAGGGATTAGATATGTCTAGTACTTGTTATAGACTCTCGAGTAAGAAAGCTTACGCTAAAGATAGTAGGTTTCTATATATACTTAACCTTTATAGCGGAGCCGAAGAAGAGGGAGAGACTATTACATCTTTATTTATTTATAGAGTAGTCTATTTCTCCTTCTTTAGACAATTAACAGAAATAAGAACTTATTATAATTCTCTAACTACGCCTCTCTATAGAACTAATAGAGATAGTACTAATAAAACGAATCTACTATAAAGTAGTAATATAGAAAAAGAAGAGACATAATCTAACGTATTACTAGACATCTCTTGTTATATAAGAAATAATTCTTCTAATAGTATATCTAAAATACTAGAGGATATAGAAGAAGAAATCGTTAACTTTTATAATAATATAGATGATTAGAACGATATAGAAAACAGTATAATTAGGTTTATAATATTTAAGGATAGCCTTTAGAAGGTATATTAAACTATAGATCTATCTATTATTAGAAGAGAGAGAGTTAAATAGAAGGTAAGGAACTATATAAGAAATAGGTTTCGTATATTTAATATACTATATAATATACTACTTCTAAATTAGTATTTATAGGCTACTAATAGAACGAACATTATTTATATAATTCTAGAAGATAATATTTATATTTGAAAAGAGTTAATAAAAAACTAAGAATAATTATATAAAGTAATAGTCTCTATAAAAAGTAGAGCTTCTATTAGTTACTTAAAACATTAATTAATAATAGTTTAGCTGCCGGAGCTCTTCTTCTTTTCCTCTACTTCTTTCTCTTTAATATATAATAATTTATAGACGTAAATTCTTTTATTTTACATTTTATCTTCCTTTCTAGCGAAATAGTCTATAGGTTCGCTCTTTATTCTACGTATAGTTAGTACTATATTATTAGCGATAAGGTGTTTATAATTTTACTCTAATTTTATATTTAGCCTTTCTTACTAAGTTAGTATTAACTTAGTACTTATAAATAACTTAACTTACTTATAGAGTTAAGACGCTTACTTATTACTCTTATTACTACTATTTTAACTAGAAATACTATTAACTTAGAAAACGAAGAGGGATTAGGTTTACTTATATTTCTATTAAGAAAGAAAAATTAGTAGAAGGAAAGGAAAAGGAGGATATCGACTACTATATATAGTTATTAAAGGTCTTATAAAAGAATTAATAGGTAAAACCTCGACATCGACACCGACACCGACACGTGGCTATTAGAAGCGAACCTATCGAGGTCTCTATATTAGAATTAATTATTTTAAATTTTAGCTATAAGTAGAAACCGATCTTATAAGAGTAATAAGCTCTAAAAATTTAGATAGTTATAATAGCTTAATAGATAATTAGGAAGAGAGTAGCTTTTAATAATATAAAAGAACTAAAAATAGTAGAACGCTATACTTAATCGAGTACTTAGTATACGGTTTGTAAAGTAGTACTTAAGTACTTAAAATATCTTGTTTTAAGATTATTTAAGCTATGTTAATAAAGAAACTATTAACTTAGAGCGGCCGCGCGTAAGAGAGGTCTCTATTCTATACTATATTCGTCGATTATTAGTTATATAATATATTCTCCTATGTCGATGTTTAACTTTCGTAAGAGTTATAGCTAGTGCACGCGGAATAAAGGATAATCCGCTCCGACTGACTAATTATATACTAGCTCGAATTACTTCTTATTAGACGCTAAGCCTCTTTCGTAAATTATTCTTAAGCCCCCTCTTTTTAACTTATTCAACTTAAATACACTCCCCCCTCTCTCTAATCGACTATATTTAATCGAGGCTCGATATTAAACTAAGTTGAAAACTTCCTAATCGAGTAAGGCGTGGGCTCGCTAAGCGCGGGAGTACCCTCTCTAGTCACGTGTAACATGCTAGGCATACTCTACTAAAAGCTCCACCCCGCTATCACTTCTACAACTATACTACAAATATGAACGATAAAACCTACAACATAGCCACTTCTTTACAAAGCTACTCTACTTCTTTTTTTACCCCTTCGCAACCGCGATTTAAGGCCTAGGGCACCGCTAGAATTTAGTGTAGGTTTATTCCCAGTTTAGTATACCTAATAATAGTAACGACAAGAGGATTTGAACGTGTATATATCAGATAGCTATGCTTCGCCGGTGGAGGAGGAGGATTTAGGAGGCGATTTTAGGGACGAATAGTCGTAGATAATTAATCTATTAATCCTAGTATTCGTAGAGCTCTTCTACTAACAAAGGCTCTCGATAGTCGTAGTAGTAGAGTATACTAACGATTCTAATTCTATATATAATCCTAAGATATTGTACCACTTTGCCATTCGTATAGTATAGTACGTATAGAAGCTCTCTCTCTATTCTCTAGGCGTATATTAGTAACCTAGCAATTAATATAGATCCTGAGCTAAAGAAGTATTTCTAGAATTAGTATATCCTGATCTACTACCTAACCTGCAATCCTATTCGTATTAGATAATAACGTAAGCATATAGCGCCCAGGATTAATTAAACGACAAGGAAGGCTTAAAAGACGAAGACAATATGCTCCGTCTATCTTAAAAGGGGTGCTAAGCTAGCTAGAGGCGTCGGTTTTAGCATCTGTAATTAATAAGACTACTATCGTCGGAAAGGTCCTCGATCGGCCTCTCTAGCTAATCTTTATACCCTCAGGGCATAGCTCCTAGTTATAAGATCCTTCCGGCTCGCCTAAAAGGCCTAATCCTGGCGAATTACCCTCCTAGATATACGCTGTCAATTCTACTCTTAAATCAAAGTACGCTAGTATATAAACAGGAACAGTTCTATTAGAAGGGTTAAAAAAGAGACCTCTGTATCAAGCTTTAGAAAAAGAGAGACGTTTGTATTAATTGAAGTTTATTTCTAATATATTATATACTACTATCTATACTATCTTTATATACCTAACCCCTTCTACGCCTTCTTCTGTTATATAACTCTAATTAGTTTCTATCACGACTTCTGTTTTAGATATTTATCTCTCTTATCTCTTTGACCAACCTCTTAATATTGTTCTCTAAACTTCCAAGTGTTGATAGTCCTGTAGCTATTCTCTTTCTTAAGTTTAATGCCCCTTTAATACTTAGAGGCCCTTGTTCCTAAGGCTGTAAAGTTTAGATTTCTTTATAGAATCTATTAATTTCACGATCTACTCTTTTTAGTTTAAGCATATCGCGGAGGGTAGACCTTGTTAAAACTTACTAATACTTAGTATTAACTTCCTTAAATTAAACTAAAATATATGTATTAGGGTTTCTTTTACTACCTTTCTCTTCTACCTTAAATTAATTTAATACTATACTAATAATCCTTATATAATATTAGCCTTAGCTATCTTTAACCTGCTACGCTTTCTGTCTTACATCGACTTACTATTCTTCTAGGAGAGCTAAATAGGCGTAACCGGCCTTGCTACTAATTTCGTTAAACGTGAGTAAGCTGATAGGGTTTTTACTACCTGTCTTAATAATAAACTAGTATGATTTTATATAACTGTTATAATATAAGTCTTTACTTATTATTAGTACTTTCTCTAAAATCTTCTTACTATCTAAAGTATATCTAGCTTAGAATTCTAGCGTTGGCGCGTCTAGTATATCTATATCTGAATCTATATTAGTAGTTAAGTTGTTGTTAGTCGAGTTGTTGTTATTAGTTGAGTTGTTAGTTGAGTTGTTGCTAGCTGTGTTATTGGTTGAGTTTTTACTAGCTGTGTTACTAGTTGAGTTGTTGCTAGTTGTGTTGTTAGTTGAGTTGGTTAAGTTGTTAGTTGAGTTGTTGGTTAAGTTGTTAGTTGAGTTGGTTGAGTTGTTAGTTGAGTTGTTAGTTAAGTTGTTAGTTGAGTTGTTAGTTAAGTTATTGCTAGCTGTGTTGTTAGTCAAGTTTAGTTTGTTTTTCTGTTTCTTAAAAGCTTACGAAAATATCTAGTCTATAGAGTATCTCTCTCTTTTATTTAATTCTCGTAGTGTTATACTATATATAGACATCTACTTTATTATTAATTTATTTTTAGAATCTCTTACTAACCTTATACTATACTCGCGGAAGAGATTTACCTATATATAGTATAGAGTCTATTAGATTATATATCGAGATTTTTAATAGTTTTCTAGAACCCTGTCTACTTTATTCTACTTAAACGTTTTTATACTAAATTTAGACTTAATTTTTAATATTTCCTCTAATATTTCTAGACAAGTATATAGGTCTACTAGTATAGCTTATATAAACGGCGTAGCTTCTTAGTAAATCTTTTAATATACTAGATTAGGCTTTAGATAGTTATCTTCTTCTTTAAAGTTTTTATATATATTATCTATTTTAATATTAGAGTTATTATTAGAGTTATTATTAGAATTAAAAGTATTAGAACTAAACTCTTTACTATATTTTACCTTTATACTAATAAACTTTTCTAGTATTATCTTTTCTTTATTAAATTTCTTTTTCTTTTTTAGATCTAATATAACTTACTATACTTATAAGATTACTAGAATAGTTAGTATTTATATATTTTCTAGGTAGCTATTATATTATAATTAAAGTATTTCTTTATATCTTTATACTTGTCTTTATTAGAGTAAGATAGCTTTAATATTTTAAAATATTACTTTTTAAATGTCTCTCTTAAATCAGTTAGTTTTAATAGGAGAATGTTATAAAAATCCTTTAGGTTATAGTTTAAAACTCGAGTGTAGAGTTCTTGTTATTTTATTCGTGTTTTAGCTATCTAATAGTTCTTCTCCTTCTTAAGACAGGTTTCTTCTATACTCTTCTCCTAGTTGTTTTCTTTTATAGTCTTCTTCTAGTAGTTTTCTTTTATAGTTTTCTTCTAGTAATTTTCTTTTATAGTCTTCTTCTAGTAGTTTTCTTCTATAGTCTTCTCCTAGCGGTTTTCTGTCTTCTCCTAGTAGTTTTCTATTATCTTCTCCTTAGGTCGATTTTTCTTAGCTATCTTCTTCTCTAGTTCTATCTCTACCTTCTTTTTTTTCTTCTTTTTACTCTTTAGTTTTATAATCCTTCTTAGTTTAGTATATCCTTCTTCTTAGTTTAGTATATTCTTCTTCTACTAATTTCTCTCTATTATCTTTACTTTCTACTATTACTTTCTAAAGAACCTTTTTATTATACTTATTAGTTCTTTATCTTTTTAAAATAGTAGGAGAAGCTAGTTTACTATCGACTTATCTTTTTAAAACTTTAGAAGAAGCTAGACGATTATCGACTAAGTAGCTGCCTAGTTAGAAAAGCCTTTATTCTTCTCTATCGTTCTCTTCTCTATTAGCGATTTCTAAATAATATTTAAGTAAGGGATATAATATTTAATCTATAGCTAAAGATACTTCTTAATAAAAACTTCTAAGAGAAGAAGACTACCTTTATATAGAGATTCTTTTTATTTAAAAATTATTACATTTAAATAAGAAATATAAAAAACTAAATAGTTTTTAATTTAATAAAGATAACTAAATAGTTTTTTTCGCTAGTTAAATATATAAAGTATATTATCTATTATATAATTTAGATTAAAGATAATATTTTACTTTATTATTTATTTTCTAGATCTAGTACTTAGTTAAACTATTAATATATAACTAGAGTAGTATACTTAAAACTCTATACTAAGTATCTATATAAAAGTAATAATAAATATTAGGTCTAACCTCTTTAATATTAGTAGTATAGTCGATCTTATAAGTGTTATAGTTATAAAAACCTATATACTTTTATTAATAAAGTTATTAATAGGTCTAAGTATTACTATAGCTTTAACTAAGGCTAATAAGACAAGCTCTTTTTAACTACTAATATCTAGTATTCGAGTTTCTTCTTCGATAAATTATAACCTTACCTTATTTATAAGTAAAGGAGTTAGAGAGGATATAAAGTTTTTTAATTATATAATACTTCTATTAAATCTTATACTATAAAGAAGCTAGCTAGATAGATATAGTTAGAAGAATAAATACTTTTTATAATAGATTAGTAATTAGAATAATAAGTACTAGTATAAAAATTAATACTAGTATAGAAATTAGTACTAGTATAGAAATTAGTACTAGCCTAGAGTTTAGTACTAATATAGAGATTAGTACTAGTATAGAAATTAGTACTAGCCTAGAGTTTAGTACTAGTATAGAAATTAGTACTAGTATAGAAATTAGTACTAGTATAGAATAGTACTAGTATAGAGATTAGTACTAGTATAGAGTTTAGTACTAGTATAGAAATTAGTACTAGTATAGAAATTAGTACTAGTATAGAATAGTACTAGTATAGAGATTAGTACTAGTATAGAAATTAGTACTAGCCTAGAGTTTAGTACTAGTATAGAAATTAGTACTAGTATAGAAATTAGTACTAGTATAGAAATTAGTACTAGTATAGAAATTAGTACTAGTATAGAATAGTGCTAGTATAGATATACTCGGTTTAAAAAATATAGAATCTCGCTTAACTACGAAGAGTAGTAACGCCTTCGCTTTCTACTTCTTAAGAAACAATTACCTCTTTTACGTTTTATATAATTAGATGTCTCGAAATCAGTGTTAAGTCTCTAGATAGTAATAAGAGAGTTAATATAAAATAGAGAACTACTAATACTATACAAGGTTAAAAGTCCTTTCTATAGTTGAATTACTATCTAATACTCTTTACTAGCGGTATTAAAGCTAATACGCTTTCTAAAATTTCCTTCTCGATCGATATATATACTATCGGTTATTAAACCTAAGGGTTTATTCTAGAGAAGAAACTTTATTCGTATCGGTTCCTTTATTATCTTCTTAAGAAGAGCTCGAAGAGTACTACTATATATTTATAAACGATAAATAATAGCTCTAGTATATTTATAAAGTCTATAATAGTTTCTACTTAGAGGAGCCTTAAGCTTAAATAGAAAATATTCTATAATAATATATCTAGCTAGTCTATCTATCTCTTTAGATTTAGTAGTCGCTAGTTATACTACTACTTTTAGTTCTAGTATTTTTGTTATATCATCTAGTCGTAGTTCTATACCGTGAAACCCGATGTTAAATCGAAAATACTACTCTCTGCCTTAGTTTTAATAGCTTCTAAATTTATGTCCTATAGTACTACTTATAGTAAGAAGAAATGAGCGAAGGAGGCGAGGAATAAAGCTATCTCTAAGAAGCTCTTAGGCCGGTTCTATACGTAGCTCTTCTTTAGCTCGTCGAAAGCCTGTCTCGAGAGATACTATAAGGCTTAGTTTATTTGTAAAAGAGTATATTACTATAACCTTCTAAAGAGTAAGACTCTCTAGATCATTTTATCGTAAACCGTCATCTTAAAAGGTACTAACCCTCGAGATATACTTTAGTTTAAAAAAACTTTTTTTTATTAGTTAAAAATTTATTATTTAGAAGAAAAATCTTATAATAGAGCCGCTAATCTATACCTTACGCTGTCTACTATTAGTTGTTCTTACTAATAAGATATATAGTATATTTTCTTATACTTTCTATAGAGAGACTCTTTCTAAGCTATCCTTTAGACGTAAGATATAATAATCTACTTTAGTTAGGTTATAGTAACTTATTTAGTCTATTTAAGGACTTACTATAATCTTTTAGTCTATCTTCGATTCTATTATAGTTTATAAATATATAAGTTATAGTATTATAAATTGTTATTATAGAAATACTAATCTATAAGCCGATTACTATCGCTTTAGAGTAATTAATTATACTATAGTCTTTTCTAAAAGTTTCTTTAAGTACTATCTCTAAATTATAAGACGAATAATAACTATTAGAGAAATATAGTACTAAGAGATCTAGTAGTCTAGAAATAATTAGTATTCTAAATAAAGAGTAGGCCTTAAATAATAGAGTAGCTAATTTTTCGAAATGTTATATATATTAGCTAACTAACTAGCTATTAATATATAAGGCTAAAGTAATAATTCTCTCTATATATATTACTTAGAACTACTTAGTATATAAAAGACTTACTAGAACTTATTCTAAAGATAGTATTAAAGTTACTCTAGATCGAATATAATAGTCTAATTTTATCCTCTAGTATCTAAAGATATTAGAGTATTATAAGCCTCTAGATACTACCTTTATCTAGAGTTAAGATCTAAATACTTACTATCTTTAGTAAAATTCTAACTTTAACTCTAAATGTTTCTTTTTTATAAAATAAACAGTTTTTAATTTTAAAAAGCTAGAGGTCGTTTATATTTCTCTTTCTAAAAACTTAGATATAGTTGTTATATATATAATGTAAACAAGGTAATCTATATTATAGCCTCCTTTATAAATAAACAAGACAGGTGTCGTTAGAATAAATTAAAAACTAGCTCTATAAAAAGGTTAATAGAAGCTGTTAGTGAATTTATAGAGGTGTTATTATAACACGCTCTAACTTATTAAATATGTCTCTTAAGGCTTCTTTAACTATTATCGAGAATCTTAACAGAAGGAGTATATATATTAAACCTTTATAGGAAAATATACTATCTCTATATACTTAGTAGTATAGGATTCTATAGATCTCGTAGAAAACATCTACTACGTAAAAGCCTTATAGGTGTTAGAGATATAATTTTAGACTAGAGATTAACCTACGATATATATCTAGTAGATAGTAGTCTAATAAAAAGCTAGACGCTATAAGTAGAATTACAAACTCTACTAGCTCTTTAAAAGTTTAGATTTTAGACAGAAAGGTAGTAAGATAGGTTTTTAAGTCTGCTGCTAGTAGGTTTTAGCGTCTAGAAGTCTTAATAAAGTTAAAGCTTCCTTTTAGACTAGCTATTATAAAATAAACACACGCCTGTTTTAAGAAAGCTAAGTAGTAACGCGCTAAGAATAACACGCTAGACTGTTCTCTTATAAGACGTACTTGATTAGATTTACTTATTAAATATTCTCTTAATATTCTATACTATATCTAAGGAGATATAATTTATAGATATAGATATAAGACTCTAATACTTAAGAAGTAACTATAAATATCTTTATCTCGTTCTATTTAAGTATAGAGTAAGTTAAGGAAGGTATCTAAATTAGTACTCTTAGAAGAGCTTAATATAGATGTTTTAATAACGATTATAATATATAAATATATAGATATAGAAAGAGTTAATAGCTAGTTAGATATTACCTATATTATAATCCTCTTAGTAATAGATTTAAGCCTATTAAAGTCGGCTATAAAAATATAATATACATCTATAAAGAGAGAGAGAAACTAATAATATATATTATTAGTAGTAGCGCGAAGACTACTTCTATCTCTAGCTTCTAATAATACCTAACTAAAGTTCTTATAATATTTATTATTCTAAGACAGTTTAGTACTCTTAATATAGACTAAGAAATCGCTCTTAGTAAATAGAACTAGCTAGTTACTAAAGGATGTCGAGTTATCTAAATAAAGATATATATCTCTATATACTTATTTAGACTTTATTCTTCTCTTTAAAGAATTTACCTTAAGTACTTTAAGAACTATATTCTTCTAAGAATTTCTAATAAGAATAAAAAGAGTTAGCTTCTAACTATTATAAAATAGAAGCTCTTTAAGTAGCGTCTAAGCTTAATTAGAAGAAGTAAAACGAAGTTTATTATATTCTATATTAAAACTTAACTAGTAAGTATAATTATAATATCTTATTTTTAAATAATAATTTAGAGTTAGATATTATTATATTATATTATAAGTAGAGTAATTATATAATAGTAATTCTTAAATAAATTTAAAAAGTTAAAATAGTTTCTAAAAAACTATTTAGAAAAGAGGCTACTAACTAAATAGATTCTTATTTATATATATTAATATCTAGTTTACTTAAGGTATTTTAAGTATAATAACGATTTAGTATATAATGTCTATATACTCTCTTTATAAATAGCTCTGTTTATAGTTCTATTATAGACGATATATAGAGAATAATAGTATTAAATCTATAATTTATACTTGATGTATTTCTAATAAAAGAGAGGCTATAAAAGCTTAAAAAACTAAGATTTACTACTACTATTATATAAGGGACGACGGATAGAAGATTAAGAGAAATAGACTATACTACGCTAGTAGATATAAGAAGAAGAGGATTTTATATTAGAAAGAAAAGAAGATAGTAGATATTACTAAGTTACTAAGTTAAAATAGTAGAGAAATAAGTCGGTTTATTATAGATAAAGCTTCTTCTATAAATATATTAATAAAACTGATTCTTTAAAGAAGCTTCTTTACTAGATAATAATAGATAATTTACTTAAAACGTAAAATATAAATCGATTATAAATTTTACCTTTATCTATCTAGTAAGTTCTATTCTTATTATAAAAGTACCTTTATATAAAAGTTAATAGAGTAAACTAACTACTTAATATATAGAGCTGTTACTTACTACTTAATATTTATAACACTTAGATAAGAACTATTTATTAATTAATTCTATATTAATAAAGATAGGTTAATATAATTTTCGTTATAAGCTATATAAGTATCTTATACTACTATAATAAGCGAGTTTCCCTCTCCTAAAATACTATAGACATTTTAACTAATGTTTTCAACCTATATTTTATAACTATAGTAGAGACTTATATATCGAGAATATATAAATGTCTTATTTAATAAAGTAGTAATTAAGGTACTATTAGAAAGAGTAGTATTATATAAGCTAGTAGTATTATCTTATATATAGATAGTTACTATACTAACACGTCTTTTTATAATTATTAGTATTTCGGAAAGTTATAAGAAGTAAAATATTATATAGAAGTACTTAAAATAAAATCGTTTTAAGGTAATAGAGAGCTCTCTACTTAATAGCTTTATAAGAGAACTAGTTTTATAAGAGTAAGTATAAAAATTAGAGAACGTATTTAGATATTTTATTTAAAAGTTAAAAGAACTATATAAAGTAGAAAGTTTAGACGAAGACTACTATATAGATGTATTTAAATTAAATAATAGAGTAGCTATTTATATAGATATAATTCCTAATCTAATTATATTCTATTTTAAATATAAGAATAAATAAGCTAGAATCTAAAATATACTAATAAGAATTCATTTAAAAAACTAAATTCTTTTTTTAGTTTATTCTTCTATACTAATCTACTAGGCTTTAAATAAGCGGCGGAAGGCTTAGTAGCTTTCTTTTTAGTACTACTCTAACTATATGTAAAGCTTTCTTACTCTTCTTTTTACTAACTCTTCGCGAAGACTCTTTTAATCTAATGTTTAGAATCTTCTACTACCTAAAAACTCGATCGTCCTCGGCATCTGTTTCCTAATTATCTAGAATAATATTTTATATAAATGCCTCTCTATCTTTCGTCTAGACTAAAAGTAAGTATATAAATATAAGATATAAGATAACTTATAATTCGATTAAGAGTTAGAGCTTTATATAAATAGTAGCTGTAATAACTAGTAGTTGTTTTATTAAGGATAATTAAAGTAATCTCAGTTTTAACTAATCTCTAGAGTTACTTATACTTTTTTATAATTCTATCTTTTCTCTTTATAAACTAAAGTTGTTTTATTTTTTCTTTAGACATCTTAGAAACAATTTCCTATTCTTTCTAAGCCTCTATAATTCTAAACTATATATGAATTTAAATAAGTGTAGAGTGTAAGAGTAAGGTAGAGTAAGAGACTATATAAGTAATTACCTAATCTTAAGGCGAAGTAAACTATTTAATTTAAAAGGTAAGGCTAAGTAAAGAACTAATTTAGATCTAGGTAAGGTAGCTAAGTAAAGAATAAATTTAGAGTATTATTATAGTAAAGTGTATTTATAAATGCTATTAAATCCTTAATTTTTTATTCTATAAAATTATAATTTTAACTATAGAACGTAGTACTCTAAGACCTAGTAAAGGGTTAGATAGGCCTACCTCTTTAACCTTAGTAGATATTAAAATCGCTTAAAATTATAGAACATCTATAGCGAACGAGGTAACGTTTCGTAGCTTATAAGAATCTAAAAAGAGTCCTATATTAAGTAGCTCGGGAAGAGTAAACAAGCTTATAAGAGAAAATAGACGATTAAGATTAGAAATTCGATATTACTAGCAGATATAAGAGGTAATAACAAGTCTAAAAGAGGATGTTTAATTTTTAATTTAATAGCTAGAGTAAAGTCTTATTAAGTTTTATTAGATTAAGGAAAATATAAGGTTAGATTTAGAGTATATAAGAAGAGGGAATTAGTCTACGAAATTAATTAAATAGTTATTTAGATAGAAAAGGTATATTTAATTCTATAAAGAAAACTAGCTATATACTATTTTTTCCGACGAAAATCTATATACGTGATTAAGATAAGGATTAATTATTATTTAAGTTTAATAGTAAAGGGCGCTTCTTTCTCTTTACCTCTCTTATCTCTTCTACTAATAGAGAGGGAGTTTCTAAACGCTATATAGAGGATGTAGGCTTAACTAGCCGTTATAGAGCTATTAGAGTCTTATGTCTATCTTTAACCTTTGTTAGGATTCTAGAAGTAAAAGAAAGTGTCTGCCGAGACCTTTAATTATAGTCCTTCTCGTACTACTAAATCTTTTCACCTATCTTATATATACTTTTTATTAGATAGGTTCTTTCCTATATATAATTATTGTTTTAGTAGGTGAGTTAATAGAATATAGTAGATAAATTGTCTAGTTACTATCTAAGTTCCTAGTTCTTACTTTATATAAGTTTCGATTAACACTTAGTATATACGTGTTTATAATCTGAAAAGCTACTACTCTACTTAGCGACATCGTATCTACTTTATAGACGTTTAAGGAGAACCTTCGATTATTATAGTACTTTAGTAAGAGCTTATATACGTTCGTTTCCTACGTTAATTTGATTTTAAAGAGGTTTAACGAGTTTATCATCGTAAAGATAAAGCTGATCGTAAGATAGGAATATAGAGAGCTTCTATTAGCTCTATTAGTAGCTGCTAATAATTTTAAAAGTTAGAGAGTACCTATAGACACTAGCCTCTACTAAGATGTGCTTATGTTTACGATGTAGTATAAAGCTTAAGAACTATATACTTAATTCTAGTAGTACTATAACTGTCTCTAATTAACTATCGAGTTTAATAAACTAAAATAGATTTAAAAGAAGAGGAGTACTAATAAAGATACTACGGTACTAGAACCGTGCTACTAGGCTAATTCAAGGGTATTGTCCGAGCTTATACAAGCCTCGCTATAGCGGATCATTATAGATTCTAGCTAGGATGTTAACTACTAGTAGCCGCTTATATAGAGAATTCGAAATACTTAAAGGAAAAATGTAATTACTCTTTATATATTAGTTCCTGTTAGTTTATTACTATTTTAGTTAAGAGGAATTATATTACTAGTTAGTTAAAGTACTACTTCTTAGAGCGAAGTTTTATATTATTATATCGCGCGCTTAGAAAAATAATAGATAGATAAATAATTTATACTACTAAACTTCGAGAGAGTAAGTATAATAGATTATAATATAGATAACTAGGTTTATTAATATAACTATATATTTCCCGGTGCCTTAGCGCTCGACTATATTCTATTTAATAAGACCTAGTAGAAGAGTATATAGATTAACCTTATAGATAAGAGCTAATAGTATTTTAATAATAAGGAGGCGCTAGAGAAACTTCTAAAAATAGATTTTTAAAACGATATAGCGTAGCTCTAAGTTACTAATCTACTACTATAGAGTCTTATTAGCTCTATACTAAGGGAACTATATATACCTCTCTATATAGAATTATTAGACTAATTGTTAACTACTAATATTATAGCTAATATACTATCCTCTATAGAAGATTTACCGTTACTATTAGATATCTATAGAGGTCCTCTAAAATTAGACAAGCTAGAACTAATCTATTAGAAGAT
This sequence comes from Hymenoscyphus scutula, assembly GCA_001399465.1. NCBI lineage: Eukaryota > Fungi > Ascomycota > Leotiomycetes > Helotiales > Helotiaceae > Hymenoscyphus > Hymenoscyphus scutula. The sequence continues at coordinate 47,457 of LKTO01000003.1, read as the reverse complement.
TTACAAACTTAAAGAGCTTTTATTAGAAGTACTAGATATATAACAAGAGATTTCCTAACTACGGCGCGATATACCTTAAATCTATAAACAACTTTCGATACTACGAGATAAGCTAGCCTATGTTCTAGAGCTATAAGAACAGATTAGGAAAATGAGAAAGGAGTTAATAAAGGTCCTAGAAGTAAGCGAGAACGTCTAACGAATAAGCGAGGGATTAGAAATAGTATAGAATTAGTAGATTTAATTAGGTTTATTTATATTAGTTTAGAAGGAAGCTTACTAACTTTATTAAGTATACTTCTAACTATCGCTAACTACGTTTTAACGCTGACTAAATAGGCGAGACAAGAGAAGGATTAAGGAGCTTAGAAGTGTTTATATTATTCTAAAAAAAATCTAAAACCAGTTTTCAGTTACATATTGCCCTCTGATTCTATTTAATGCTAACTATTCTCGCTTAGCGGCTTTAATAATTGATTTCAGTTGTTTAAGAGAGCTCTAAAGTAGAAGAGTTAGCTCTATAACCTTAGATAACAATTCCCTAGAGTAATCCTATAATTCCTAGTAAGTAAAAAGTTAGTTTCGTAAGAGCTCCTACTCTGTCTCAAGCTATGCTATTGTGTTAAGTTCTGTGACTATTATAGAGTAATTTACTTAGTAAAGTAAATCTTCTAGAGAGAACCTATCGTCGTAAAGGCTAGAACAGAGACGAATAGAATTAGCTCTATGTTCTAGGGTAGGAGAGTCTAGGAATTCTATATAAGAAGACTCTTTAAAGAAAATCAGCTATTAAGAGGTAACCTTTCTAATTATTTATAGACGAATACTTTTCTTAAATAAGAAATCAAATCCGCTGCTCCTGTATAGTAGTGCTTAGTAGCTGATACGGATTAAGACTTACTATTTTCTCTCTTTCTTACTTAAGTATTAGTATAAGGATTAGAAATATAAAAACATTCTCGCCGCTCTATCGTCTTAAATACACCTTTAAATTAAGACAAAGATGCGCGAGAAGGTATTCAACCTTATTTAGAATAATAAAGCTGTCGGTTAGGTCGCTATAGAGACTATATACCGAGTAAAATTTAGTAGTAAAGTAATATATAGCTCTTTAAAAGGGTTATATAAACGAGCTTTAGAACGTGCTAAGAAGGTGAGTAAAACATAATAATAATATACCTACTCTAACCTCGATAGTATATAGTAATTAGAGAAGTATTAAGATATCTAAAGTAGATTAAGGTATAGAAGAGCCTATATATTCTACTAGACTAACACCTTAAACTATAAGCTCTTAACGAAGGCAAATTAGAGACGATTATAGAGATTTTAAAACTTAACTCTAAGGTAGCGGGATCTAAATAGAACACGATAATAGTTAGCTAGTTTTTAAAGAAGGGAAGAGGTAAAGAGAAGTAGCTAGCTGATCGTAATAGAAGAGAAGACATTAGTTAGCTAATAATGTCTTAAGAAGTGTAAGATTACCTATTATTAGTGTCGATTAATAAGATAATCTAGCTACTAATATAAAATCGCGATATAACCTATAGAAAGGAAGATATAGTATAGTTAACCTCGCTATTAACTATATTTATAATTACGTAGATTATCTCTTTAGAGAGATATAATTTTCTATCTTAAGTTACTTAATTAAAATAAAAAGTAGAAAATATATAAAGCTACTCTTAGAATTTCTAATATTCTAAATCACAGAAAATAATTACCTATATAATCTATCTTAGAGCCTCTATATAATTTCTTAGATTATATATCTAGTATCCTTAGACCTAATAACTTAGTTTACTAATAGAAGCGTTATAGGCCTTATTAAAAAATTACCGACATATAGAGATTTATATTCTAATACTAGAGCGTACTTCCTTTATTTAGAATAGTAATTATTATAGATTCTACTAACTTTCCTTAGCTTATCCTTTATTCTATTTAGATAAAGTTCTCGAATATAACCTATACTATATATAATTTTTTTACTATAGTAACTATATTAAGTATAAGTAATAATATATTTAACGTATAGTCGGTTGTTATTATTAAGAGTAGATGTTAAGAGTCTTACTTAGATAGTATCTAGTAAGGAGAGTATACTTATAATAGAGGTAGGTAATAAAAGGTTAATAAAGGTTAGTAAAGGTATAAGTCTTAGAGCTTATTTATTATTTTATAGCTATATAGGTTATAGAATTAGAAGAATATCGTAAGAGTACTACTAAGGCTAAGAACGTACTACTAGACTCTAATTACTATTCTACGTCTATTATTCCTTAGATATAGATGTCTTCTTTAACAACCTTCTAGGTTATATAATAGATATAAAAAGGTAGGTATATTAGAACTCTAGTATCTCTTCGGCGTGTTAGTATATTTTAAAGGATCTTTTACTCTCTCTTCTCTTACTTTCTCGTTTTTTAGATAATTTGTCTCTATAGCCTCTCTAGGTAAGACTTATAGAGATATTAATATAGAACGAAAATACTCTACTAGATAGTACTCTACTAAATACTAGATTAAATATAAGTGCTCTAAGACGCTTTTAATATTATAGTTTATTAATATTTATAGACAAGACAGTTATAATAACGAAAGTTTTACTACTTAAACTATTTTAATTAGAAGCTATATCTACTACTACTTCTAAGTATACTAGATTTAAAAGATTAGATAGAAAACTATCTACTTTATATTTCTATATAGGTTTCTTATAATCTACTTATTATTAGCTTCTATTTTTTCGGCCTAGTAAATAGTAACAAGAAATCCTTAACATTCTTTAGAATAGAAAGCTTTTCTACTAAGCTCTTATATATAGGCTATAGCTTCTCTTCTCTAATAATGTCTATAATCTTTTTCTTCTTTAGTCTAAACCTAGAACTATAGCTATAGAACATTTCGAAAGACTTATAGAATATTTTCTTAGAGGATACCTTAATAGTATTTAAAATCGTTTCTTATTTAATTTTAAAAACTTTAAAAACTTCTTAAATAAAATAAGATTTTAGTATTAGTTATATCTAGCTTTTAGGCTTTCGTTTCTAAGATATAACTTCTTAGATATAATATAATTACATTTCCTAGTTCTTTAAGTTATTACTAAAATATATTTCTTAGAAAAAGTATAATCTAATTACTTAAGGATTAATAGTAGTTATATAATTAGTTTAAGAGAAGATATAAGGAAGCTATTTAATAAAAAATAATAGCTTATCGCTCTTTAGTTTATTATACCTAAGTAATATTAGTTAATATTATAGTTTTATTTAAAATTACTTACTTAGATAGTTAAATTTTAAGCTTAATTACTCTATATATCTTCTTAGCTGTTAGAAAAAGAAGATAGTTCTCTCTTTCGTTACTAACTAGTAGTAAGCCTAAAACGTTAACTCTAAAGTGTCTTATAATCGTATCTAAAGTTTTACTATCTATAAAATAGATTTCTAATTAACTCCTTTCTAGGTATATAAAGCTCTCTTTTCTCTAGAGATAACTATAAATGTTTTCTATTATCTATATCTTTACTATCTATCTTAGATATAGAGTAGCTCTCTAGGTATAATAGCGTTGTTTTCGTTTTTTAGCTATTTCTTAAGTTACTCTTTATAGCTCTTCTAAATACTTTATCGCTAGTTATATAAGAGCTATATACTATTTAAATAAGTATATTTTAGAGCGTTTATTAATAATATAGAGACGATTAAGTATTATAGAAACAGATTCTATAAATTCATTTTACTCTATTTCTTAAGACTATAAATCATTTTAATAAGCTTATAAAGATAGTATAGTATACTATACGATTAATTATAAGATATATATCTAAAAAGGTTAGAATAGTACTCTACTTATTAAGTAACTAGCTTACTCTTTATATTAAATCTAAACTATAGAGTTCTATTAATACTTCTCTAATTATTTCTCTATTATAATTAGAACTATTAAAATCTTATAAATCTTCTAATAATAGAGTTAAAAAGAATATAGTTACTAGCTAAGTAGACTCTAGAGTATTACTTAGAATTATACTAGAAATTATATTATTAAATATTATTTATAGAATTAATAGAAAGCTAACTAGAGCTCTTTAGAGTAGAGTATTCTAAAATATTAGTAGCTTTATAAGATATTAAATTCTAAGATATACTCTATATATATTTAGATTAGAGAATATAGTATCTATATATTTTTTAATCTTCTATAAGTAGAGAAGAGTAGAATCGTCTACTAAGAGCTAAGTCTATATAAGAATTTTAAGTATTATAGTAAAGAGGTACTTAGAACTTATCTTACTACTATGTCTCTCTATACTAACTTCTAGTTTAGATTTCTATTTTTATAGCTTAAAGGTCTACTCTAAATTTAAATTAGATTTTCTAAATAATAGTAAAATAGTATTTTTCTTCTTTATTCTAGAGATAAGAATATATTTTTCTTTATAGAAAGGTATAATTAAATATTAAAAATTAGTTTCGAAAATAGTATCTAAATTATTAAACTATTCTAGTTTAAGGACCTATATATATCTCTAATAGATATAGGCGATTATCTTTTTAAATAGTATTATACTTACTACTCTATATAGTAGAAAGGTATATATCTCTTCTACTATAGAGTTAGAATTATTATAGTCTACTAATTATAGATAAAAGGAGGAGCTATAGATAACTAGTTCCTATAGTTGTTAAAAGTAATCGCTACTCTATTAAAGTAGATAGAGAGGAATACTAGGCGCTAAATAAAATATAGTAAAGTTAGCTTTAGTAAAGCTAGAAGGTTTCTCTACGTTAAAGTATATATTCTTTTAGTACTATCTATATAACTTTAGTATATTATTAGAGCTAGTAAACTTAAAGTTTATTAACTCTATAATATTAGACCTAACGTTAATTACTTAGTAGTAACTTCTAGAAAGAAGAACTATTATTTTACCTATAGTATATTAATCTATATAGAATTTAATATCTTATTCTCTTAGAAGTAATAGAGAAATAAGAATACTCTTATATAAGATAGCTTATAAGTAAGGCTACTCTCTTTCTAAAACTTTTTCTACTCGAGCTTTAAAGTTTTCTCGCTAAGAAACTAGTATATATAGCTAATACTTTTACGCGCTAGTAATAGTAAGACTTATAGTTCTAAGTAGTATATTAGTAATACGTATTAGATCTAGGAAATAAGAGCTACTACTTAGTTTCTAAGAGTGATCGAGTAAATCTCTCTTATTAAAGGTATCTTATTATCTAAGCTTCTCGCCTTTATTAAGAATAGAGTTATAAGTCAACGATACTAAAATCTTACTATAGCTAAGAGTATCTAAAGAGAGGTTATAGATCGTTTTTTTAAACACGAGCTCGATATCTATAGGTGTATTCTTAGAGCTTATAGTATACTAGGCCTTTAGAATTTAAGAAGGTCGCGGTTCTTTCTAGAGTATCTTAGCTATTCTAATATTACTTAGTCTAGTTTCGAATATATAGCTAGTAGAGGAGTCTAGAGTGACCTCTATAGAGAGCTACTTCTACTAGTTAACTTTAGGATATAGCGTTAGTAAGAGTATTCAAGCCTTGAAATACCTACATTTCGTAGCCTTAGGATTTAGAGCTAAACTTTAGATTGTAGACACTATAGATTTACTAATAGAGTCGTCCTTAATAACTAGATTAAACGAATATAACTAAGTAGATAGAGTATTATAGTAGCTATTTAATTCTAGGATGTCTTCTTTATTAGATATAAAGAGTCTCTCTAAATCTTCTCTATAGGCTAATCTATTCTTAGGTAGTTCTTAACCTCGTAGTATATAAGGAATCTTATCTCATTTAGTACTAATTTTATATTCTTATCCTTTAGTAACTGTCTTAGAATGTTTAAAAACATCCTCCTCCTTAATTTCTAATATATACGTTTCTTTAGCGTCCTTTCTAGAACTCCTTAAGCTAGTAGAGCTGTTTTTATATTTAGATATAGCTACTTATTTACTATCTTCTTTAGCTCTAGTTTCTCCTTTAGTATCCCTCTCAGATCGGTGGCTGTTTTCGTCTTCTTTATCTTCAGCTTTAGTTTCTCCTTTAGCATCCCTCTTAGACCAGTGGCTATTTTCATCTTCTTCAGCTTCATCTTCAGCTTTAGTTTCTCCTTCAGCATCCCTCTCAGACCGGTAGCTATTTTCATCTTCTTCAGCTTTATCTTTAGCTTCGGTTTCTCCTTCGGCATCTCTCTTAGACCAGTAGCTGTTTTCGTCTTCTTCAGCTTTATCTTCAGCTTACTCTTCGTCTTCTCCATCTTCCTCCATTCCCAAGCTAGCTAGGCTGTTCTCAGAATCTGTCACTACACTAATGTTTTCATCATCCTTATCTTCATAGACGCCCGAGCTAGCAGGACTGTTCTCCTGACTAGGGACACCAGAGCTGTCCTTAGCAGCCCCTAGTTATATGTCGTGGATTCCTGAGCCAACCAGGCTGTTTTCAGAATCTCTATCTAAAGGTGTTACGTGGTTCTTAACCACGCTAGTGTTTTCATTATCCTCATTTTCGTGGACGCCCGAGCTAGCAGGACTGTTCTCCTGACTAGCGACACCGGGGCTGTCCTTGGCAGCCCCTGGTTATGTGTCGTGGATTCCTAAGCTAACCGGGCTGTTCTTAGAATCTTCATCAGAAAATAGCACACGGCTCTCCTTGTTACTCTAGTCAGATCTAGATAATATTACTTTTACAGGTCTTAATGTTACTATTATTATAGAGTGAAGGACTTGATTTATAGCTTTAAGTAATAAAAACTAGTCTAAATCTTTCTTTAATAGTCTCTTAACTCTATCTAGAATAGTCTTCTTCTTATTCTCCTTATAAGCCTCGCTTATTATTATTTAGGTAGTAAGTAGTAACTAAAGTATATTTTCTAATAGAGTAACAAATATTTAAATATAAGCTATTTCTAAACTATAATAGAAAGCTATATTTAAGAGAGAACTAGACAACTAATAAAATTACTTTAGGTAGTACTTAGAGAAACTTTCACGCTAATTACTAGAATACTAAATTCTATTAGACTACTCTTAAATAGAATTAAATTAAATTTACCTACATGTTAAACTATTCTGTTTTTAAAGTTATATCTTATAGACCTAAATATAGCTTAGTAGTACGTTTTTATACTTAGTATACTACCTAAAGTAGACTTTAGCGATTTTTACAAGGTGTGTTCTTATCTCCTTAATCTATATAATAATTATAATAAAAAACATAAAAACAACAACTATAAAAACATTACTTCTAAAACTATTAACTGTATATTAGAGTCTATATAGAGAGAGGAGAAGGATTAATCCTACGCTACTATTTGTAACTTAAGGTAAAGCCTAACTACAGCTATATAAGCAAGAGGCTATTCTATACTATATATAGAGAATTCCTTATTTATCTTTTCTCTTTCTTCCTTTAAGATAACGTCAAGTATCTTAAGGAGTACAGGTAGTTAGAATTACTCTATTCTTCTAGACTTCGAATATATTATAAGTAGACCTAGAAGTAAAGACGACTCTATTATTCTAGTTTCTAAAGATCTTATCTTCTATAATTTTATATAATACCTATATATCTTAAAGTTCTATTATATACAAGTTTTTAAGAAAGTTTTTAACTCTAAATATATATATTCTATCTATTAGTATACTTATACGAAATTTATATAGAGTTACTAAACTAATATATTTTAGTATATATATTTTACTAAGATTATATTAACTAACTTTAAAGGTTAGATAGAAAATATAGTTATTCTCTATATTATTACATCCTTACTCTTAATATTATTTACGATCTCTAATAGTAAATAATATTATTTATCGATAGTTAGTAAGTAGTATAGAGATAGAGTTACCTTTTATAGGCCTATTTTTAGATATACTATTTTTAGACTAATCTAATCTATTTAATATACTATATTCTCTACTATATTCTATAGTTCTAAAGCTTTTTAATAATATCGTCTTTTATAGTCTAGTATTTAGTATATAAAAACCTTAAGCTACCTTTTAGAATAAAATTAATTATTTCTTTCTTTTAACTATAATATAGTCTTAGATAAAAAGAACTTAATTAGTATATTTATATTACGCTAATAGAAGTGTAGAATAGTATAAAGAGGTGTAATTTCTATAAAGGTTAGCGATTTTTCTTATACTATTATTTTAATACTTAGCTAACCTAGTATCTCTTTTAAGTCTAGGACTACACCTATAAAGTAAATTAAACTGTTTTTATTAGGCTATAGTAGACTTATACTACTAATACTAAGAAGAAGTTATAGATAGCGCGAGTTCTTAAACTTAGAGTTTCTTTATAAAGTTACTTTATATTAGTATATAAACCTATCTACTCTTTAGATATAGTATACTTACCTGTCTATCTTTAAGGTTATATAGTTCTACTAGCCTAATGAATTACTCTCTATTATAGTTAGATAGCGAGAATAGTATAGCGAAAACGAATTAATAGCTTTAAGTAAGTTAGAAGTAATTAATATACTATATTTTACTAGTAAGGTAGATATAGTATATAGAGAAGAGAAGGATATAGATATAGAAGATAAATATTAGTACTAAATATATTATTAAAAGACACGATCTCTTTTAGTAGGTCTTAAATACTAGAGATCTACTACGCTAGCTAACGTAGAATAGCTAGTAATATAACTATATATCTATAAGGACTATATTAATCTAGTAACTCCTATATATATCTATAATAGAGTAGCGTGTTAGATAGCGTTCTATAAAATTTACCTTCTAGAGTTCGCTTTAATAGAGGCTCTAAAAAGTAGAAAGCTTAAATCTAGTAATAGAACTACTTACTACTAGTAGATTATACTATATTCTAGAATACTAGCTAGGAGAATCTTAAAAATTAACTCTACTAAAATCACGATATTAGATGTAAGACGTAAGAATAAGGAAAAAAAGAGCTTAAGATATCTACTATATTACTATAAGTTTAATTAATAAATACTCTCTAAGAAAGCTTTAATCTAAACTATAGATTTTATACTCTAATATTCTTCTCTAACTTCTAATTTAGTATAAACTCCGCTTATGTAATATTAATATAATAACTAGTAGTAATATATTTTATTTTAAATATATACTTCTAAAGAGCTCTAAATTCTAGTTTAGAGAGCTATTAAGGTTAGAGTATAGAATATATTAAGATATATTCTAAGGAAGCGTTTATATAGCTATAACGAAAATAGTATAAAGTAGAAGGATTATATTATTATTAACTAGTTAAGAATAGATACTTAAATAGAATCCTATTAGGTCTATAAAGTATAGTATATTATCTAGTATAGATACTATTATCTAGAAAATAATAAATAAGAGTAGAACGAAGAATAGTATACTATTCTACTATAATTCTAGTATTACTATTAGTAGTATCTAGGATAGTTTTAATAGTTAGAGTGTTTTCTATCTAATACTAAACTATACTATTAATCTAAATTAAAATTATAAGAGTAAGATTTATAGAACTTACTAGAATACCTATAATTTTAAAGTCTTTCTCTAGAAGAGTAATCTAGTAAGAGGCGCTTCTATTTTTAAAAGTTCTAGCGTGTTTAAACGTTAGTAGAGTTGTTACTATTATAGTAACGTTAATAATTATAATAATTCTAAGTATTTAGTAAAGAAAAAATAGATTATATATACTAGAAATCTTAAATAAAAAATGTTTTTTTCTAAGTATTAGAAGTTTCTAAATAGAGTTTAAGTTATATAATAAATTTTAATTTTAACTCTTAAATGTTCTATTAAGAAAGAATATTATTAACTATTATTAAGAAGTAATAAAGTAAGAGATTATAAAGGTAAAGAATTATACTAATTAAAAATATAGATAAACTAGTAAAGAATAAAGAGATTAAGGTCTTTCTTTTAATCTAGTAATCCTTATAATTATATCTCTATTAATTAATAAACTATCTATCTTAGCCTCTCTTATTATTAGACCTAGTTAGTATTTTATCTTTATAAATTTCTATATAGAGCTAACCTTTCTAAGAATAATATTTACTCTTATTCTAAAATAATTCTACTCTAAGATATTAAGAGTAAAAAGTAAAAGTTTATAAATAGAATATTAAATAATAAAATAGAGAGATCTTCTATAAAAGAAACGAAAAACTAAATAATTATTACTTTATAAAATATAGAAAGTAGTCTTAGTTATTTTTTATTTATATTTAGAAAAAGATATCTCTAGAGTAAAGTTAAGTAATAAGAAAGCTAAAAGCTTAAGCTTTTAAAATTAATAGTCGGTTTAGCTTCTATAGTATTCGTTTTAGTTAGTCTAGTATTCTTAGTTTTTTTCTAGTATAAGTACCTTTCTTAAGAAAATAGATTAATTCTATACTAAGATTAGTAATAAAAATAGACTTAGTAATTATATTAATACTAGTATAGCTATTCTCTTTTTTTTAGAATATTAGAAGATTAAGTAGTTATCTAAATATACTTAAGCTAAAATAATTTATAATATTAGAACCGACTTAGCTATAGGATTAATTCCTATAGTAGGAGATTTTATAGATATCTTGTTTTATATAAATAAAAGAAATACTACGCTTCTTAAGAAATTTTTTATAAAAAGAATAAAGAATTAAGTAATAGAGTAATATTAGTCTAGAAAATAAAAAGGAAATTCTTTTTAGTCTTTAGATACTATTTAGTTTAGGAAATATAAATTTATTATTTTCTCTCTCTAATATTTAACCTATAATTATATATCTAAACTATTTATTAAAATACTTTATTATCTATTTCTTATTTAACTATTTAGAACACTTATATCTTATAGCTATCTAGAATATTATAGTATTATATATTTTATAAATTAGTATAACCTATTTCCTATAGTATTCTATAGTTATTAATAGAGGTTTAGAGCTGTTTACGATCGACATTTTATACTACTAGATCTACTAATAAAGTAACTCACTTATATTCTTTATACCTTTATAAATATAAACTCTATAACTAGTAAGGTATAAGCTCTTCTACTATTTTAAATTATTATTACTTCTTTCTAATATATCTAGGATCTTATCTAATAAGAAGATAGATACTTAAAAAAGATTAAACAGAGATTTACTAAGTAGTAAAAATAAGCTCTATAGATATTTTAAGTAACTTTTTCTACTAAAGAAAAACAACTATAATATAAAGGTATTACTCTTAGTTAGAGGATTAATATTCTTCTTCTCTTTTATAAATACTACTTCGACACTTACTATACGTTTATTATTTATATTATTAGTAGTAAGCTTAGTTAAGAACCTTAGCCTAGATAGTCTTAATATTAACTAGGAATTCCTACTTAATAATCGCTAAGTACTTGACTATATCTTATTATTAAAGGCTATAAGAGAGGAACTTAATATCTATAGTAATAAACTAGTATCTCTATATTACTTCTAGCTTTCCGTAGCTTGCTCAGCCGGCTCTAATAACTATAAAAAGCTACATTTAGCTGAAATAGACTTACTTCTTAACTTTTAGAATCTTATAGCGTATAACTATTTAGAAACTTAGAGTACTAACGTAGGCAACTAAGTAAACCTCTTCTCCTCTTTAAGTAACTCTAGATCTACTTTATTTAATACTATTACTATAGTTAACTACTATATCGTATAGAGAATATCGGCAAATAAGATTATACTTAGTATACCGCTTTATAGAAGATCTTTCCTAGCTACTAAAGGTATTAGAAAACCTTTTCAAGGCGTTAGACTAGGAACCTAGGAAAAGAGTATTTACGATCTAAAGGTTCTCTCTCTTAACAGATCTATTAAGATAAACGACAAGGATATAGGATCTAGCTATAGCTATAATTCTAAAAAGAGGGAATTAATTAGCTATAATATAAGTATTATAATAAAGTAAAAGAGAGAGTGAATTAAAGAATTAGAGCTAGGAGGTGAGATGTAGTAGAAGAGTAGCGCTAATAAACCTAGAAATAGTAGTCTTATTTAAACGCTATTTATAGTCCTAAGTAATTAGAAGGACTCTAAGATTAAAGAGCTCTCTAATCTAATATTATATCCTGATTCCGTTTATAAAAACATTCGATTAGTAGATATAATACTACCTTCTTCTTACTTAATAGTAGTATCGATATTAACTATTTAAATATAGAGATCTATATCTATAACTACCTAGTTAAAGTAATCTATACTAGCCTCTTGTTCTTATTTAAAAGGAACTACTTTATAAAATTTCTTACTAATAATAATAACTTCTATTTAAATATAAGACTCTTCGCCTTCTTACCTATATATATAAACATTAGTAACTATTATAACTCTTACTTAGAGAACTAAAAGTACTACTTTAGTTACTTAATTTTTTCTATCTTCTATAGATGTAGTATTAGTTAAATAACCTCTTAGAAACTATTAACTTTAATATTTAAGATTAATTAGTATACTTAGTATTAATTCTAATATTAAGAGATAGATTTAAGTATATTACCTTACTATAAGGGATTTCTAATAGAAGAATCTATATAATCGTATTTATAGAAAATAAAAATAGACTATTTTTATTTAGTTTATAAATAAATTAAATAGGAAATATTATTTTAAATTAAAAGAATTAATATAAGTTATTTATTAAAGTACCTTAAAAGTTATATCTTAATATCTAACTTAGATATTTTAAAATTATAATAAATATATACTTAACTATACTTAGATACTATAATAGAGCGTAGTTAGATAATCGACTCTCGGTTACTATCTAAAACCCTAGTACTTAATCTATACTTACTATCTACGTTACTAGTTAAGATCTAGAAGTATCTAGGAGATATTTCTTCTTAAAATCTAATAGTTAGAACGTATATTATCTAAATAATTCGAATATACTAATAACATATATAGTAGACTATATAATTTAAATCGAGCCTGTGTCTTCTACTACTACTATACTTCTATATCTCGTTAGTAAGAGAATTTAGTTTTGTCTAGATAATACTTTAACCTTTTAACTCTATCGTTTAGAGTCGTCTAGTTTCTCTATAGTTATAGAGCTCTCTATTAGTAACCTAGAGAATCCTAATTACTTTCTTAATTAAGAGTTCTATAAACTAAGTTATAGCGCAACTAAGCTATATATAAATATATCCTATATTAATTTTATTAGACTCTCTATTTCTTTAACTACTACAAGTAGTATTAGCGACCTAGCTTAGTATATAAGTAGTATACTAGTTAACAGATTAACTAAAATATCCTAGGGTTTAATTAAGTAGAGCTAAGTAGATAGAGTAGATTAGGATAAGCTAGTCGTGAAAAATAACGATAAGGTCTTATAGATAGTTTCATCGTCTAATAGAATAGCTCTCGACTCTTTACTCTTTTAAAACTACTAGAGCTCCTATATAGAAGAGATTTAGATATAATATACAACCTGTAATCTAATAATTAACACTTAATCTCCGACTAGGATAGTAGCTAGTTATATAAGTAACAGGTAGATTTATTTCGAGAGTATTAGAGTATTCTCTAAGCTATCGACACTTGATATCTTTAGCGCTAACACAGGCCTCTTTAAATCCTCTAATACTAAGGTAATAAAAAACATTAGAGCTAGGATTAATATAGTAATTAACTAGATAATATTATATCTCTACTAAATTCAGCTGTAGAGAAATAGTCTAGAATTTTATTAAGAGCTTATTACTAATTACTACGCTAAGCTCCTATATTATATAAACACTAATAGTAAGAGGTACGCATTCCTGTATAATAATGTAATAAGTACTAATAGTAGTAATACTAGTAGTTTTATAAGACAAGCTTCTCTAAATAGGCTTCTAGTAGTTATAGGCGGAATTTCCCGGCTACTAAAGAATAGAAAAAGAATAGTACTTTAGACTAGCGATATAAAAGTTACTCTATATAAAATAGAGAAGAGCTAGAAGGCTAGCGGTTTTTTAGAGCAACTCCTTCGTTTAGAAAACTATTATATATAGAGTTTTAAGAACTTTCTATAAGTTAATTTTTATGTAAGTTATTATAAACATTTTAAAGACTATCTCTTCTCTAATATTAAGTAGAACATTTAAACTATAGATTAGTATAAAAAGTTACTCTATTCTATAACGTCTCTTTTATTAAATTCTCTTATCTATCTACTATTATTCTTATTAGATATAATTATATTACGTCTCTTACTTATTAGTTTTCTTTATATTTTCTATTTCCTAGAGATTCTTATAGCTAGAAGTTTTAGAGTTTAGTAGATTATAGTTAAAAATAAACTAAATAAATAAACTTATTTTCTGCTCTAAATTTTATATAAAACTATAACGTCTGTCTCTATATAGTAAGACGCTCTTTATAATAAGACAAATCGTAGATACTTTAAGTTTAAGCGCCTTTAAATCTATTAACACGCTATAATTTTCATTTGTTAACATTTCAGTTGTATTTTATACCTCCTGCCCTCTTAAATCTTTAGAAAGTCACTTTTATACTATAACTTAATAGGACTCCTTAACGTACGATACTACTATCAAGCTTTTTTCGCTATTTTAAACATCTAGAACGATTAAATGTAGATATTTTGTCAGGGCTTGTAGTAAATGCTTTGAATTGAACTACAGAGGCTGTCTATGTACAAGAAGGATCGATTGTCCTTTCCAATGTAGAGTCCTTACTAGCTTATATACCTAGTCTCTACATTCTAGAGGGTTCTGCCAAGAGTGCTCTCGAAGGTTCTGTCGCGTCCATGCGTTGACAAGCGAGGCTCACGTGAATGCGTCGCTGGAGCACTCTAAGACTTACTCTACGGGTGTAACCCTTGACATATTTAACTTAGGTTCTACTAAAATGCTGAAATGCTATTGTCACATTTGTAGCGGTCGGGGCGTGCTATGTTATACGCCCTTGTCACCTAGGCTGATACCTCCTCTAATTAAGCGATCACGGGTCGTAGTCAGTGGCAGTGTGGCTATAGTAGGCTCAGTTACATTTTAAATAAAAGTCGTGGCTACTCGTGTGGCTGTCGTCAGGGCAACATGCATGCCTGAGGTTTCAACCCCCTTGTACCTGTGATGAGGGCTGTGCACATCTTAGCGGCGCAGCTAAAGTATATAAGACCGCCAGCCTCCTTCGCAATTCCTCACTCCCTTCTTCTAACGCGAGGCGTGCAATCAAATCTCTCCTTCACCCCTTATAGAGTCACCCCTTATACAGTCACCCCTCACACAGTCACCCCTTATACAGTCACCCCTTATACAGTCACCTCTCATACAGTCGAGCGAGGAAGAGCAGCAGGAACGATAACTGATATCAAATCTCCCTCTTCACCCCTCATATAGTCGCCAACTACCTGAAAAACACGCTAGCGAGGGAAAAGAGGCTGGAAAGATAGATGTAATGTACTACTGTGTTTGTCCTAATACACTACTATAGACGGATCAGTTCAAGGACTTTGAAAAACTTCTAGACATTAACTATGAATGTAAAAGCCGAGAGGGTAAAGGGGTCAGGAAAGGCGAGGCAAAACTAGTGTTAGAGAAGGATGCTACTGGCATTGATAGGTTGGTTGGAGTTGAACATAATAGTATATAGATAGATCTCTATAGAATGTTTAAATAGATTATAAATAGAACTCGTAGCTTAGCTATGTCGCTCTTATATTATTTTTACTAGAGCGACTTAATAGGAAATTAAAATAAGAAACGCTTTAAAGTTTTACTATAAAGATAAATCTTAATTATATACTATACTCTATATATAAGAAGAGCGATTTCAAATAGCTTAGACAAGCCTTAATAAAAAGGTTTATATAGAGGCGATCTCTTCTAGAAACAGTTAGCTTACGTGAAAGATTTTCTCGTACTAAACTTAGCTAATATAGCGCCTGAATTTACTAGGTCTAGGTACTAGCGTGTTACTACACGTGTACGAGAAATATACTACTATATATATAATAAAGCTCGAGAATCGTAGCTCGGTACATTACTAAGTACTAAAATTTATAGACTCTCTTATTATACTAGTATAACTCCTAGACTATATTCTTTTTCTCTCTAAGTGTCTTTAAAATTTAGAGCTATATTATTTCGTAATAGTACCTTCTCTTAAGTGCTTCGAATTTTAAAACGCTTCTAAAAGTTATAATTAAATAGAGGGAAATAGTAGAAGTAGCGATAGGTAGTATAAGTAAAACGATTAATAGTATAATTAACCTACTCTCTTTTTTATCGCTAAGTAGTTTTCTTAGAGATAAAATAATATATAAATAACAACTTTATAGACTTACTAAGAAAAGATTTTTAATTCTAAAACTATAGATTCGTCTCGTTATAGAGAGCGTCTTAGGATATAGAGATAGACGTTAGTTTAGAAAGTCTTAAAGAGTTTCTATAGTAAAAGGCTAAGTAGGTTAGAAAGAAAAGGAAAATTAGCGCGCTAAGTAGTAAAACTACTAAAATTAATTATATTTTTTTAGAAATCATTTTTATAACTCTATTTATTAGATTATTTAGAGTAGTGAGATTAACTATTATTTATAGTTTCTATTTCTCTCTTTAAATATTCTATTTTATATTATTTCTATTTAAAGTTTTAATTTATTTTAAGAATAAAATATTAAATAGATTACTATTAATAAGAGAGTATTTTCTTTCTTCTATAACCTTCTAACTAATATATTTAGTATATATTAATTTCGTCTATACTTATAGGAAAAGCTATTATATCTTAATATACTTCTCTACGTTAACTAAATCCTAATATTTTACAACTTTCTTATAGGCCTCTTTACCTAGCTACTTCTTACTAGTTACTTAGTTCTACTAGGAACTTTTACTTCTCTTCGAAACTCTCGTGCTCTTACTAATAGCGTAGTAGAAAAGGCAGGCCAGGTTGTTATTAAAGCTATCTAAAATATACCTTTACTAGCCCTTACTACTATTTACTATACTACTAGTATATTAGGTATAGCTTAGTTAGTATAGAAATAGTATATTAACTATATTTAGCTAGTAAATCGAATTATTCTATAAGTAACTGTCTATGTTAACAGAGGTTTCTAACTTAAAAGTCCTAGCTTATTAAACTCTACTAGTAGTCTAATAATAACGATTATTAATATATATACTATATAAAGTAGATTCTAGTTAGTAATCGTAATTATAACTATAGCTATAACTAGCTCTTTTATAACTCTAATAATAGAAGCTTTTCTAGTTTATAATATATATTTATTATATTAGGTAAAAAAAAAATATAATAGAGAGGATACTAAACTTAAAAGTATTACTATAAATTTAATATAGAATTGTATTCTTAATTCTTCTCGTTCTAGAGGAAACTAGAGATCGGTTCTATTAAAAGAGTAATTTTATTAGTATATCTATTAGTAAATATATACCTAAATAATTTATAGTATATCTATTAATAGTAATAAATACTAATTTAATTAAACTCTACTAGCGGAAAAGTAATTAATAAGCGATTTATTAAGCTAGAAGAGAGCGACGAAGTAAAGAAAGTCTCTATTTTAATACTATTAAGAAGAAGAGTATAAAACTAGACTGAAATATAGTAGCTAACTAAGAGTGAAATCAAGCCTTAAATTAACTATATAAATATATATAAAAGCTTACTAAATAGAAAGTAGAGTAGGTAGATAACGATATAGTAAGTATTTATTACTTTTTAGTCTATTTATACTAGAAAAGTAGTAATAGAAGAGAATCTATAAACTGCTTAGAATACTCTCTTTCCTATTAACTAGTAGAATTACCTCTTTTAACTAAATTATCTCTCTTTTTTCTCTCGACAGAATATAGAATACTACTAAATTAAAGTATTTAAAAAGTAGAGATACTTCTGTTAAAGGAGTTAAAAAAAGAGACATTTATATAAATTGCTAGAAAGTAAGAAAGTATTAGTGAAAAACAGTTTATATATTAGAGTTCTAGATAAAATAATAACCTTTAATTTCTAAGTCTCTAGCTAGGCTAATCTGTTCTATAAGATCGTCGAGGTTACTTTACTCTACTATTTCTAAGGGACGCTTCTAGGTACCTTTTCTTCGGTTTTTAGATAATTTGCTTTTTAGAAGGCTGTTCTTCGATAGAGATAAGTTTCTCTAAGCGTTTTCGAGTAAGTAATAGGTCGGGAAAGATATATAGCTAAACCTACTCCCTTCGTCTAGGTGCCTATAAGACTTGATATTTATTAAAAGTTTGTTTCTTAAGTACTCTAAGGACCTCGAAGTTCTTAAAAGTAAGTTAGCGTTTCAGTGATTCAGACGTGTCTAAAGAGGTTATTAAGTCCCTCGGCTGAAAACTATAAGTACTAAGCGCCTCTAAATGTTTTTACGCTATAGAAGAGTAGCGAAAATCGAATATAGTAACCTAGCTCTCTTCTCTATTATACTTAATTAGATATTAACTAATAGGTCTTCTCTTAAGTATATCTTAAACCTCTAAATCGTTAAACTTAAGCGAGTGTTTCCTTGTTTCTAACTACCTTACCTTATACTAGTCTTATAGGATTCTCTTCTCCTCTACTACTTTTTCCTCTATTATTCTCTTGAATTCAGCCTTAACTAACAACCTCCTAGCGTAATCTATTAGAAGATGTTGTAAAGTAGAATATAATTTCTTTGATTTCGTTTACTAGGTAACTTAGGAAATCATACGTTTTTAAATATAATAGTTTTAGAGGCGTTAGAGGGCCTCTCTCTTCTAAGATACTACTGTTTCTATAAAAAGATAGAGAGTAGTATTAGGCTATATACCTTAAGAATACACCTATACGTCTAACTAACTATACTCTAGGCTGTCTAGTATTAGTACCTAGTTAGGTACTAGAGCGCTATATCTACGTTTAAAATTCTTTTTATTTTACTTTAAATTATCTATAAAGAAGACTACTTCTAGATTTAATACTTATTAAAACTATTAGTACTAGGTAATTAATATTTAAGTAAGAGTATTAAGGTTAATAGTTACCTATAAACTAAAAAAATCGTAAACTATATAGCTAGAGGTATTAAATAATCTAGATCTATTTTAAGATAAAATTACGTTTTCTCTATATTAATCTTACTAGATATAGTTAGTAGTACGTTCTTTATTCTTAGTATTCTTTTTCTCTATAGTTGATCTTACTAGATATAGTTAGTAGTATATTTTTATTCTTAGTAGCCTTAAACTTTAAACTATTTCTAGAGAATATAGGTAAATAGAAAAGGCGTCTAGTAAGAGATCTTTTTTATATAGTTTATACTATAGAACTTCTAAAGTAGATACGAAGAAAACATTAGAAAATATTAATAAAGAGGTTATATTAATATATAAAAATAAATTATAAGAGTTCGTTTTCTTAAATATTATAATTCTTTTAGTTACTTACTACTTATACTTATTATTCTATAGAGAAAGATTAAACGATTATTATAAGACTTATAATAAAGATTTAATTCTATTAAGTTATTTATATATTTTAATTAAGAGCGCTTCTAGCTAATCGAAGCTAGATCTTAATCCTAAGCTAGATTCTAAAACTAAGAGCTCTTCCTAATCTACGAATACTAATATTAAGAGCTCTTCTCTATAACCTAAGCTAGATCCTAAAACCGAGGGCTCTCTCTAATCTACGAATACTAATATTAAGGCAGATTCTAAAACTAAGGACTCTTTCTAATCTACGAATACTAATATCGAGAGCTCTTCTCTATAACCTAAGCTAGATCCTAAAATCAAGAGCTCTTCTTACTAATTAGAGCTAGATCTTAATATTAATACCTCTCTATACCTTAATAATTCCTTCTTAACAAATAGCTTTTTAATATTCTCGGGTAGTAACTTAATAAGTACTTCCTCTCTTAGTACAACTATATATACCCTAGCCGAGTCTCTTCCTTTATAATTAATATATAATAAACTTTTGTTTAATATAGAAAGTAACTTATTTTACCTCTTCTAACTATATTAGCTATAGTTACTTTAGTTTATAATAGTAGTGTCGTCTATATTATAGAAGATTAAGAGCCTAGAGCTAATAGCTATTCTTATAAGTAAAGTTAAATAATATATAGCCTATAGTCTAAAAACTCTAGTATTAAACTATTAAATAATACTAAAAGAACTTTTATATATATTAATAGATCTACGCTTTAGTATATAAAATTCTAGTACCCTTAAACTTATATATATATACTAATAATTCTAGGTTTTATAGAAAGCTTAATATAGACATTTAATTTAATTCTATTCTTTTTTTTATAATTTAATACTATATCTATAGATCTTAAAACGTCTATTTTTCTATAACTTATTAATATATAAAATATCTTCTATATATTTATCTTTTAATAGATAGTATTAATATACTAATTTTACTCTTAATTAATAACGTAGTTTATTATTAAGTAGCGTATATTATTAAGTAGTACACTTTTCTCTATTCTACTACCTACTATCTTTAAGACGTGTTTTCTCTATAACTAAATATAGAAGTTTATAATTAAGAAGTATAAATCACCTTAGCTATTAAGGCTATTCGAACGTCTAAAAAACTTAGTTGTTACTCTACTACGAAAACCTATAAAGTCTCTAAAATAATACTATAACACCGAATAGCTAGCTAAACTCCTCGTTCTAAAACTAGACCTAATCGTTATAAATTAAACAAAATAGAGGAGGAAACGATTATTCGATATATACTTAATCTAGATATAAGAGGATTTACGCTCTAGCTTACTAGTGTTAAAGATATAGCGAATTATATTCTTAAATCGTAAGAAGTAGAACGTGTTAGAAAGCTCTAGGCACATCGATTTATATAACGTCAACTAGAATTAAAGACGCGTTTTAATCGTGTTTACGACTTTTAAAGAGCCTTATACGAAGATCCTAAGCTAATTAGAGCGTGGTTTTAACTAGTATAGAATATATAAGTAAAATATAGGATCTAAGACTATAATTTCTATAACTTCGACAAGATAGGCTTTATAATAGGTATAATCTCTCTAACTATAGTTATTACTTGTATAGATAGACGTAGTAGAGGTAAGGTAGTTTAGCTAGAGAATCAGGAATAGGCTATAGCGATTGTTTATATTAATAGTAAAGAAAGGAGTGTCTCTCTATTTTTAGTTATAAAGGGAAAGTATTACCTCTCTAGCTAGTATACTAAAGAAGGCCTCTCTAACGATTAGATTATTAAAATAACTTATAATAGATAGATAAATAATAAGACAGGTCTAGAATAGCTTTAACACTTCGATAAATATACTCGTAGTTATATAAAAGGACTATATCGAATACTTATCCTTTATAGGTATAAGAGTTATAAATCAGCGAGATTCCAGGAGTACTATATAGCTAATAACATTATATCTCTCTATCTACCTCCTTACTCGTCTTATCTTACTTAGCTACTTGATGTTAGATGTTTTAGTATACTTAAACATATATATAGGCAATAAATTAAGACTTATATTAAGGCTTATATCAACTATATTACTAAGGTCGAGTTCTTCTTAGCATTTTATATAGCTTATAATTAGTTAATAACGACCTAAAATACTAAATCTGGATTCTGTAGAGCTAGCTTAGTTCCTTTTAATCTAGAAGTAGTTATTTCAAAGCTTAATGTCAGGTTATAGACTCTAACACCTTCTAGGCTCTCCTCTATAGACGCTAGCTCTTAGGTCTCTTAGACCTCTCGTAACCTAACCGATGCTTGTTTATAGACTACGCTAGTTAAAAATCGAATTACACGTTATTAAGGAAGCTTGCTAACCCTGATATTTGAGACAGTTACTTCGCTAGCAAAGAGGACAGAGATGTTAGCTTATAAGGTGACTTTAATATTAGCTGAACTCTAGACTCTTCGTCAGGCAAATGAAGCTCTTAGTAAACGCTGAAGGGCTAAAAAGACTCAGATCTAGTAAGAAGGAGCACTAGTAGTAGAGGATGTAAATGATATTTTAGCTTAAGAGAAGGTAGATAAGTAGATTCGATATAATAAGCGCTCTAGAGAGTTTACGTAAATAAGAGGTAACTAGGTAGACGACACTATAGCACTTATAGAAAGAGTAGTTATAATTTATATACTTGTTAGAAAGTTATTATTATAGAGAAGCTTCTAGATTTAGAATAGCCTAGTTAATTTAATATATTATAGTTAAGTAATTTAATTTCAGAGTAGTAGAGTAGAGAAAAGTATACTACTTAATAATATATACTACTTAATAATAAACTAGGTTATATTATCTTAAATATTATTTAGGTTTTTATAATTATTTAGTTTTTTATAATTAATTAGTTTTATATAATTATTTAGTTTTTTATAATTAATTAGTTTTTTATAATTATTTAGTTTTTTATAATTATTTAGTTTTTATTATTTCTAATAATCTTCTAGTTTCTCTTATTATTAAATAAGAGAAATTTTATAACGTTAATTTAATTTACTTTCCTTCTTATATTCTTAAGTCTTTTGTTTTATTATAAAGCTAAAAGTTATAACTTCTAGATGTTTAAAAAGAGCTAAGAAGAGCTCCGCTTTATTAACTCTATATCTAGAGAAGAATCTATAAATACCTTAATTACTTTTAAGTATTTAGTTAAAAGATTCTCTATATAACTATATTTCTACTAGTATTCTATTAAATAATTTAATACTTATATATTGAAAAGGAAGTAACTTTTTAAAGGCTTTTATATATATATATTAGAAGCTAATAAATCTTTAGACTTTAAAAAGGATAATAGATATTTAGTATCTAAACATTCTTTTAGTTTTTAGTATTTATAGCTATCTAGGAAAAATCTTTACTATTAGAGAGTATATAGAACTTAGTCTAGATAACTTTAATTTCTTATCTTTTCTACTAAACGAATAGGAAATAGCTATAATTATAAGAGAAGTAAGTTTTTTAACTTTTTCTATACCTTAAAAGAAAGCTAATAAATAAAGGTTCTTATAGGATTTAAATGTCTTATATTAAATAGAATATCCTATAATAGAGTTTCTAGCTTAAGTGTTCGCTTCTCTAGTAGTAGTTATATAAAAATTAGTATATAGGTATTCTATAAGTTATATATAAAATCCGCTAATATTTTTAAAAAGCTCTAGATCTCGATTAGTATAACGAACTCTATACTAAAAAAGAAGTAAATGAAATTTCAGCTTTATAGAGTATTACTATAATACTTAAAAAAATACTCTATAAGAATAAGAACGAATAGTTAAATAATACTATAGATTTTTTAAGAATAACTCTTAAAGGCTCTTTAGTAGATCTTATAAATATATGTTATTTATTCTATTATAGTAAGCTAAAAACTAAAAACTATAAGTATACATTTCTTTCTTAAGTAAAGACTTCTACTAAGTTATTCTCTTAGATTTACTTTAAAATTTCTAGAAGTATTAAATTAGTAAAATTAAATGCTTCGTTTAAAAACTAGTAGTAAGAGAAATAATTAAAATAACTTATATAATTAATATTATATTCCTCGATAATATATAAATTTCTCTATTTAAATCTATATCTAGTATTTTCTAGGTTATATATTTACCTATTAGCTAGTTTTCAAGAAATCTAAAGAGCTCTATACTATATAAAAATAAAGTCTTACTAAGAGATAATATTAGGCGTAGCTTACTAACCTTCGTTCCTTAGAGTAGATATACTTCTCTATAGTAGAAATACTACTATATAATATAATAATAGTTTCTTTAACTCTCGTCGATATCTAGTAGTAAAAAGAGAATATATCTATCTCTTTCTTAGTTTATATAATTCTATAAGCGAGACTCTCTAAAGGCTATCTAAGGTCTAGAGAAATTAGTCGCTCTCTACGATCTTATTAGTAAGACTATCTATTATAAAGAGTTTTAGAGCTAATATAATTTAAAAAGTAACTTATAATAAAAGGAGTTAGAAAAACCTAGAAAGAGAAGCTTGTTATTTATAAAAGTATTATACTAGATCTAAATATATCTCTGTATTTTATCTCTCTATTTATAATCTACTAGCTTAATCTACTATATAATCTACTATTCTAATCACTTATATAATCACTAGTATAATTACTTATCTTATATCACTTGTCTTATATTACTTGTTTTATATCACTTGTTCCGCTCTTGTTTAGTATTACCCTTTCTATATTACCTGTTCTAAGTACTATTATAGCGTAGTACACTTATTTGTTAGCACTTACTCCTTATATATAGACCTAGCTAGACTACCTTTATAAATTAATTAATTCTCTATAACCTTTAGTAACGTCTGTCTCTACGTTCTAAGACACCCTCTATAATAAGATAAATATATAGTTTTAAGAATATAAATTTTTTTCTTAGTAACTTTATAAAGTTGTTATTTATATATTACTTTCTTTAAATATTTGTCTCTTAGGAAACTACTTAGTACTTAGTGTACTTTTTACCTCTTTCTGTTCTGTCTAGATAAACTTAGTAAACTGATTATCTTATACTTTATATCTTAAAACTTAGAGAAGATATTCTTCTTAAGATAACGTTTCTTACTAAAGTGCTAAAAGCTAGAGATTAGCTAATTGTTATAATAGAGTAGAGGGAACGCTAATACAACTTTCTAATACTGTTAATAGTACGACCTACTAGCTTACTATAACGTAATATTTTACTACTATAAATTAAAGACTAATAGAGAATTAGATATAGAATATAATAGTATTAATTCTAATAATATATCTTAAAAGTAGTCTAAGTATAACTTTTTCCTCTTTTTTTTTTCTTAGTATAAGTGGTTTCTTATTATATATAGATAGACGTTAGTATAGTAGAAACTATTTAGAGTTCTCTAACTAGTAATCTTACTACATTTATAAGTAAAGGAACTAGAGATAATTATATCTTATTAGACTACTTAATACTCTTACTTAGTCTACTTTTATAATATAATATATAGAGTTTATTATAGATAGAAATGAAATAAATGTTATAAATAAAAGACTACTAGTATAGTAATAAATAGGTTTACTCTTAGATTATAATTTACTTTTTATATAGAGTATTTCTATTAAAATATATACTATTTCTACTATATATACACCTGATTTAGATATATAATCTAAGTATAGAGAGTAGATATTATATGCCTTACTTATTTGTCTAAGTTATTATTACTTATAAAAAGGATAACTTTTCTTACTTTCTACTACTTCTATTATTACTAATACTATTTCTATAGTTCTCTTACTTTCTACTTAATATTTAGCTATTAATATAGAAGGCTACTACTATAACCTAAAATACTCTAAAACTATATCTCTAATAGTTACCTGTTTATTTAAGCGACTACTATATATTATAGTTAAATATAGTTAAATACTACTTCTACTAGACTACTAACCAATTTTTAGCCCTTGCGATAGCCTCTATAATTATATTAACAATCGTGTTTACTAAACATATATTTAACTATATAACTATCGCTAATATTATTACTTATTTTACTAATACTTAACTAGACCTATTTTTATATAAAGCATTTATTACACCTTACGTATAGTAATTAGCTCTTGTAATCTAGCTAATTTATATATTAAGTAATACTAAAACTTATATAATTCTTATTTATAAAAAGTAGTCTATAGGCCTTAACAAAGGCGATAGCTAGAGGCAAGCGATATTAACCTTACCTGTTATCTAAGTTAAGTATAAGCTTAAAAATATTAAGAATTGATTCCTTAGTTAAGGTGAAAAGGCTAATCTTAGAGTTAGTTCTATAGTTTCTAGAAGGAGAAAGAAGAAATAAAATATACTAATATATAATAACTTACTATAGAAAAGTAGCTGTTATAGAGCATTTAGCTAGGATAGAATAGCAAGATGATACTATAGTATAACCTCTAAGTTGTAGATGAAATAATAATCCTACTATAAGAGCTCTTATTAATTATCTCTTAATCTATTCAATCGCGTCTAGGTTGTTTACTCGAAGGTAAACTTGTTACTTAACTATAAAGCTATTAAGGTAGTAATAATAATATAATATTAAGTTAAGTACGAAGCTTCTATCTAATAGTAGACTGTTACGAATCACGTGTACACGTGACTAGTAAAGACTAGGCGGCGTCCTAACAGGTTAAGTACTATTATATACTCTTATAGTAATAGAGGATTACTTAGACTAGCTAAGCGAACCAGGGATTTCATCTAGGATAAATCACATGACTGTTATTGATTAGTAGTAATCAACTGAGTAACGCTAAGTAAGATTAGAATGATTAGAGTGATTATACTAATTAATATAAGTAGGAAGGTTCTATATAAGACTGGCACGTCTGCTATTAGATAGAAGTTTCGTACTTAACTTAATATTATATTATTATTACTATCTTAATAGCTTTATAGTTAAGTAACAAGTTTACCTCTAAGTAAACGCCTAGTTCGCGATTAAACCTCTTTATAAGAATAAACTCTAGCGATACTTAGTTACCTTAGTTAGTTAGTTTAAGAATCGTTATATAGATATACTAGTCTTATATAGAACCTTCGTTTCTTAGTTAGAGTCCCTCGCTTAAATAGAATAGCCTCTAAAGACTCTATCACGTGACTGTTCTAACTAATGAGATCTCGTATTACCTAGTACTCTAAATAATACTTCTAAGGGTTTATATATAAATAGTATTTTAACCTATTAGAACGCTGCCTAGTCTTCACCTATTATATAGTAACACGTGATTTATAATAGAGGATAACTTCGACTACATTATAGATAAGTCACGCGATATATAGTATAAGGATAATATATTATATAGTAACTATTTATAGTTAGCTAAAAATAGTAAGGTAGTTACCTAGATATTTAAAGGTATAGCTTTTAGTATACTATTCTAAAAATAGTTCGCTACCTTAATAAAAGTATTAATCTATATAGAGAGGTATACTATAAATTAAGCTAAGTAAAGCTTATATTATTATTCTTCTAAGTAAAGAATCTTAAAATATTTAGAATTAACTATAGAATATAGCTAGTATAAAGTATATAGAAGTCGTCTATATTTATATAGCTTTTTTTTAGTTTAAAGGTAAAGTCTAACGATATGTATAGCTTATAGACCGTACACGAATATACGACTATACTAGGTATAAGTTAGATACTATAGAACTATCTATATAAGGATTCTAAGCTAAAGAGAGAAGAGAAGAGAGGACAGAAGATCAGGAGCTAGAAGCTCTTAAATACAGGAGGTGTACTAAGCGCATCCGATTAGCCGAGCCCCGGCCAGGGGCTGGGCTAAAGCATGGTAGCCGCCGGGTTCCAGCCAGGGGCTGGTTTAGCGTATAGTGGTGACGGTTAGAACTGTTATATAAAGTATCTAAAAGATTTCTTAATATAGATAGTTTCTCGTTATATATAAATAGACGTTATATTATAGTATCTAGCTTATGATTCGAATATATTAATTAGTCTATAGAGAGTAGTTTTATAGAATCGTTTTATAAGGTCTAAGTAAGAAGTTAATTTTATAGATTATTATTATTTAGACTATAATATAAGTTAGGTTTTTTTATTTTAAATATCTCTAGTATTAAAAATATAATAATAAGCTTTATAATATCTTTAGTAGCTTAAGTTTACTTCTTATAATATTTTCTTTATTCTTTAGACCTTCTCTATTTCTATTAAGTTCTTAGTAAGAAATATTTTTCTCTTTTTCTTAATCTTCTCTAGTATTATATTATAGTCTTTAATATACTTTTTAATAATAAGCTAGTCTTTCTACTTTCTTAGTTCTATTTAGTATATAATTCTATAGTATTATTATAAGTTATATATTAGTATATAATAAGTAAAGACTAGGCGGCGTTCTAATAGGTTAAGTACTACTATAGACTCTTATAGTAAACTAGAGATACTTAGGCTAGCTAAGCGATCTAGAGATTTCTCTTATATATTGTTATATAATTCGCTTAGATAGATTATATAACTATTAGAGCTTATAGAAGCTTACGTTTAGAGCTTAGGATCTTATAATCTAGGAAAGCTCCTAGGAATAAAGGTTCTATATAAGACTAGTACATCTACTATTAGATAGAAGCTTCGTACTTAACTTAATATTATATTGTTATTACTACCTTAATAGCTTTATAGTTAAGTAATAAGTTTACCTCTAAGTAAATACTCTATTCGCGATTAAACCTCTTTACCTAGTATATAACCTAGTAATACTTAGTTACCTTAGTTAGTTAGTTTAAGAATCGTTATAATATACTATAGAAGTATAAACTAGCTTAGTAGTATTATCGCTTAGTTAGTTAACACTAGAAAAGTTAGAGAAGAATATATTCTTTAATTTTATATAATATAGTTTATTAGTACCTCGCTAATATTAGTACCTCGCTACTTTTTTTATATATAAAAAACGTCTATATATAACTATATACTTTCTTTATTTATTAATAAAAAATATTAAAATTAAAGATTTATTTTATTATTATATAGATAAATAAGATTTTAATTTTTAAGAGCTTACTAATTATAATTACTTAGCTATTAAAAAAATAAATAAAAGAATATAAATATAGAGATAATTTTAAGCGAATTACCTAATAGGCTTAATAATATTAAGAGTTATACTTATAGAGTAAGTCTTAGAGTACTCTAGCGACGTTAGTATATAACCTTGCTTAGTAACGTAATATATTAATTACAACGTATTAACTTAATAGAACCTTAGAAAGAATATATAGTAGAATCCTCTAGAATAAGTAGACTAAGTATATAAGGTAGTAAGAACTCTACTCTAGAAAGAATAATCGAATCTTCTTATATATAGACACCTCTATAGTTTAATTTATAGTATTTACTATAAGTTCTAATAAATAAGATCTTAAAAATTAAAATCTTATTTATTTATATAATAATAAAACTAAGTCTTTAATTTTAATATTTTATATTAATAAATAAAGAAAGTATATAGTTATATATAGACGTTTTTTATATATAAAAAAAAGTAGTAAGGTACTAATATTAGTAAGGTACTAATAAACTATATTACTTATTTTCTTATTTAGTTACTTTTATATTATTACTTAGTTAGTAGTTAATAAAAAAGAATTCTTATTAGATTACTATAATATAGTATAGCTTTATTATTCTTCTTATCGAAAAAGAAAATAGTTTATAGAGAAAGAAGGTAGTTATTTATACTTTAATAGAACTATTTTCTTATATAGTAGTATAAGGTAGAAAAGTATTTTAATAGTTAACCTAGACTCTTATAACTTAAGTTACTCTCTTTCTTCTAAACCTCTCGTACCCTAAACCTCTCGCACTCTAGACTCTTAGCACTCTAAACCTCTCGCACCCTAGACTCTCGTACTCTAGACTCTTAGTACCCTAAACCTCTCGCACCCTAGACTCTCGCACCCTAGACTCTCGACACTCTAAACCTCTCGCACCCTAGACTCTCGCACTCTAGACTCTTAGCACTCTAAACCTCTTATACCCTAGACTCTCGTACTCTCTCTCCTAAACCTCTAAACCTCTTATACCTCTAACTCTTACACTCTCTCTCCTAAACCTCTCGTACCCTAGACTCTCGTACTCTCTCTCCTAAACCTCTAAACCTCTTATACTCTCTCTCTCTAACCTCTCGTACTCTAAACCTCTCGCACTCTAAACCTCTTATACCTAGACTTTCGCACCTAGACTTTCGCACTCTTATACGTATAGACTAAGCTCATCTCTACTCTTATACACCTAAACTCTTATTTATACAACAGAGTATACGTTCTCTAGTTTTCCTATATTCAGCCTCTAAGATAATAAACTATTACTTCCCTCGACGCCTATATATAGGTTAAATTCTAGGTTAATCCCTACTTCTTCTACTATCTCTTAGATATATATACTAATAGGTTATTAACTATTACAGGTTAAATTTATAATAGTAGAAGACTAAGAGCCTCTCCTCCTACTCTTTAATAATACTAGATTACTACCTTTAATTAAATATACTAAAGCCTCTATCGGCAGGTATAAGCGTAAGGTTTCCCTCCTTCTATTAAAGAGAGGTAATAGTTATATTTATAGGAAAGATAGAGAGATAGTCTCTTCTCTTAAAACTTTTCTTAATACTATTAACCGAATTTACTATATTATTAGAAGAGACAACCTTGCCTTCTATCTAGTAAGAGAAGACTTAGATAGCTATTAGAATCTAGGTATACCTAGTAAGAAATAGATAGAACTAATACTAAAGTAGAAAGATAGTTTAAAGACGTTCTACTATACTTATATAAAGAAGATATAATAAATTATAGATAATATAGAGAAGGAGTATAAGAACTATACTTCGTAGATAGATAGCTAAGTTAGTATTAACGTATTAAAGGAAGAACTCTTCGAGAGTTAGTAGTAATTAGATAGACTAGAAGAGAAGGTTAACTGTTAAGATAAATTAATAAATAATCTCTAAGAATAAGAGAGGAAGCTTTAAATAGACTACGATTAGCTTTAAACAGACTACAACTAGCTCTAAATAGACTACAACTAGCTCTAAACAGACTACAACCAGCTCTAAACAGAACACAACTAGCTCTAAACAGAACACAACTAGCTCTAAATAGAACACTGCTAGCTCTAAACAGACTATAGCTAGCTCTGAATAGAACACTACTAGCTCTAAATAGAACACGACTAGTTTTAAACAGACTACGACCGACTACAACTCTAGCTGAATTAAGTTAACGATATAAAGGAGTAGTAACAGTAAACTCTAAAAGAGATTAATAATACTAAAGACCTCGCTAATCTAAGAAATAGGTCTAAACAGCTCTTAAAGCTTAGATAAAGGTTCTAGGATGTTTCGAAAGTTAGGCGCTAACGTAAGAAGAAACTTAAAAAACAGATAGAGAACTCTTATAAGAAGTTAGAAGAAGGAATTAAGAATATAGAGAAGGTAGAGAGGATCTTATCTATACTAGAAGAAGAAATAAGATTCTATAATAAAATAGATAGTAATAATTTTAATGTTACTATTAAGATTAGCTTAAATAATAGCCTCGCTAACATTCCTTCTCTATCTCTATAAGGAGGAAGGATAAAAGCTAGAATATAACCTAGCTTAACGAGAAAGAAGAAAGATAATAGTAGACGTTAATTAATACTTAGATATATTAATAATAAAGAGATAGAGATAGTAGAGAAGGTAGAGGTATAGAGAGGGATAGATATAGAGGGTAAGGTTTACTAGCGTTATATACTACTAGGAAAGAATAGAAAGAGTAGAAAGACTTTAGTAAAGTATTTAGAAACTAAGTATCTTCTAGAATTTTAAAATTTAATATAAGATACTATTAATACTATAATTAAATCGAAGGCTAAGAATTAGAGAAGAAGCTTATATAAATATAAAAATAGCTCTCTCTAAAACTAGTATAATAGTAATTATTATTTTTAAACTTTAACATCTATCTCTATATACTAAAATATACTCTATAATAAGAAAAATCTATAGTTTACTAATTATAACTTTTTTCTTAGTAGGTCTATAAATTTAAGCTTAAAATATTACTTTCTTTAACTATTTCTCTCTAAGTAGACTATATAGAAAAAGCTAGTAAAAAGAGAAAGCCTTAACTTCTAATATACGCTTTAAATAACCTACTTTTATATATAGCTATTTATACTTATAGTTAGAGTATAAAAATTACTTTAGCTTCTATAAAAATCTATTTATAGTATTAAAGAATAGAAAGCAGTTTTAAAAGTATACTACCTAGATTAGGCTAGATATAGTTATTTATAAATTAGAATTTAAAACAGGTTATATTAATATTAATAAAGTAATAGCTTTTTATAAGAAGAAGGTACTTTAAGATTAGAACTAAAATATATATACTTAATAAGTTAGATAGATACTATAAAATTAAAGGTCTAATAATACTCTTATAGCTACTAAATAATATTTAACAAATTTAGTAATAATAATAAGGTATTATATAAGATTAGAAGAAAAGTAAGTTACTATTAATAGTAGAAGGTAAAACACTTCTTGTTTTTAGTACAGCTTCTCGAAACTCTTCTAGTTCTATCTAATCCTTATCTAGCTCTATTATATCCTTCTATACTTATATTACCTTCTACTTAGTTATTAATTTCTTATTATACTTTAAAGGATTTCGTGTTCTAACCTATATTTATTAATTATAAGTTTATAGTCGTTGTTAGAAATTCTATAGTATAAAATCCGATCCTAATATATCCTATACTTCTCTCTATAATGTTTAATAGTCTTTATAAGATAAATATAAAACCTCTTACTTTAAGGTTAACTATATTATTAATAGTATTAGTTTATAAAGGTAGTTTTATTCTACTTTATTTACTATTCTATCTATTAGTAATCTATAAACAAGACTCTAATAGTTGTTATAAATATTACTCTTATTTAGACCTATTCTTACTTTTTATAAAATAAGAGATCTAGAAGCATTCCTGCTTAGATTAGGTTATCTAATTCTACCTTGTTTTTCTATCTATTATAACATTCTAGATACTTATTAGTAAGAAATTCTAATATAGCGCTAGCTATGTCATTACTATAGTTATCGTAAAGAGTTTTATCTAGCGTCCTAGGCTATCTCTATATCATCGGTAGGAAAAAGCTAGTATATTTCTAATTAATTAAGGCCTTAACTTAAAGAGACTTTAGGTCTATAATAATGTTATAAGCTATAAGATCTCTATACTAAAATATATATCCTAGCTTATTTAGTAGAAGAGTTTTCTAAGCTGTTTTACCTTTCTATAGTAGCTAGAGGTTAGGACTTAGCTAAGAAGGCGGTATAACAAATCTATTAATACCTCGTTCTTTAGACTTTAGCTTCTTAAGCTAGAGTAAAACTATATTGTTTATAAAGTAGAGAGTATTCGTATAAGCGTCGCTTTTATCTCTTATACTAAGAAGTCGATTTAGAGTAACGCTATCGATATACTCTATAACTAAATATCGTCGGCTATTAGAATAAGCTTTATAGGTAATTAGTTTTAGTATAGATATTATTATATACTTTAAGACTAGCTATAAGGCTCTAACTTTATTAGTAATACGTTTATAGTTCCTAAATAAAGAATAATTAGTATAATATAGTCTTATAGAAAAACGAAACTAAGAATATTTTATAATAATCTAAACTATTTAACCTATATACTATTATTTCTAGTAAAGGTCTACTTAAGTTGTAAAGTTTTTTAGAAGGTTTCTAGGTTAAGCTTATATATTATATTATTTATTTCCTATTTCTAATAATTTATATTTAGTCTATCGAAGTTAGCTAGATTAGCTAAGAGTATTAAAGATAAGGTCGACAATAATACTACTTAAGACGTATATTTTAAGTCGCTAGCTACTATAGGAGATAGCTCTAGCTCCTTAGTTAAGGTAGATAGAGGAGCCTAGATAGAAGTTATAGATAGTAGATAGTAGACTATAAGACGGGATTCTCCTCTATAGAACTCTAAGATTTTAGTAAGTATAGTATAGTATAGTAGAATCTAACGTTTTTATAGGCTAAATAACAGACTAGAAGTAGTTATATTTAATAAAGAAGAGAACGATAATATTAACGTCTTTAGTATAAAATCAATTTAGACGACGACGCGGTGAAAGGACGGCACGGCTTAGTAAGCATATTATTAGAATTTAACGATTAGTTAGAGTTCGCTAACTTTTCTACTAATAGGAATCTAGAGTACTAGAACTGTGTTTTTATATAAAGGAGATTATAAATAGGTAATAATAGATTTTATTAACAGGTTATATTAAGAAAGCCTGTCGTTCTAGGCTATTAAAGCTTTCTATAGTAATCGTATATATATAAATCTATTTCTTATCTAGTTAAAACTCTTCTCTAACTCCGAGCCGCCTACGCTTCTATTTTATTCTATACTCTCTTTCCCTACTATAGCTATTACTACTTTCTATAAATTATATATTAGTAGTACTTATATAAAATACAACTAGTTTCTTATACTTTAGTTTTACTAAGTATACTATATATAGTATAATACTTTCGAAGATAGTTATACTATATTAGTACTTCTTTATATTAGGTGTAGTATCTAGTATTATCTCTAGCTTAGTACTCTCTTAATTATATTAGTCGTATTAGTTAGAAATAAGTAAGTATTAGAATATACTAATATAAATCTATATCTTAGAGAAATAAATCTAAGTGTTTTAAGCCGACTTAAAGTTTAGCTAAATAGTCGTGTTATCGATCTACTTAGAATGTGTAGTAGTACTTTTATAATTGATTTTACTACTATAATGATTCTATTACTCTATTTTATTATTAGTTCTATAGTATAGATATAATGCTTATATAATATAGCTATTAGTTATATAACACTTCGCTTATTATACTATCAACTATATTTATAACTAATTATATATATAAGTTTAATCTAGCTATAATTAAGATAAGATTAAAAACATTTAATAGTTAACGCTCTTAATATACTCTATACTTAAGGTTATAAGCTACTACCTAAAGTTAATTAATTTTATTACTCTAGATAGACTTATAGTATAACTCTCTATCTATCCTAATAATATACTATAGAGTACTATATATATAGAGTCTTAAATAGAAGTTAGAGTATAATAACATATCTCTATTAGATTAGTAGATCTCCTTAATACTATAACTTCTAGTCGCTTAATCTAGTATTAAGTAAAAGATATATTAGAGAACCCTTAAAACATATTATAAATCATTTTAATAGCTAAACTATTTACTATTGCCTAAAACTTATATAGATATAGAATATAGAGTTTTAGTAAAATAGTATATAGGTTAGAGCAACGGGCGTCTACTCTATTACCTATATTAGCTACTCCGTTATATATATAATATAATATATTTATTAATTATTTACCTACCTTAAGTATTAGGTGGCTTTTCTTCTTAGAGGGAAACGTGATAAGGCAGGTAGAAAAGGCTAAGATCTCTTTAAGCAGGAGTATAGTAGTACGCTATAGAGTATATACTTCTAATAAAAGTAAGTCGTTAAGGTAGTAAATCCGCGCTCGGCGCTGAACCTCTACAGAGCATTATAAGTATTATAAGCCAATTGCGAATAGACTTAGTGATAGTAGTTCTAGGCTTCTATCTTGCTCGTCCTTAAAGCTGCTTAGCAGGCTCTTTAACTACTACAGGTTACTAATTCGCTAGTCCCCAGCTAAGTCAGCCTCCTTCAGTCTTTTTGCCCCCTTTCTCTTTATCGATTGTAGTCTGTCTCTAATCCTCTTATAATCGTGTAGAGGGGATTCCCCTTAGAGGCTAGAGTAGGAATCGAAGTCGTTCGTCGTTTCAAGCAGAGCACAAATAGTTTAAGGGAAAAGCCAGCGGTGTAAAAGCTGGCAGGCAGCGAGAAGCCGGAAGTGGGCTGGCTGCTACATTTTGCTAGTCGGAGGATGTCGGGAAACGGAATTTTCTAGCAAGGTCCGCCCTAACCCAGCCACACGCTTCGTATTCACAAATTAGCAGCCACAGGAATTACATTATTAATATAATTATTTTCACATAGAGATTACTGTAACTACGACTTAGGTAACCAGGGTCCTTGCTCGCTTGATTAGAGGAGGTATTAACCTATGTAGCAACGTTGTATAACAGGGCACGCCTTGGCCGCTATAAAGTAGTAATAGTATTTCCGTGTTATTATAGGATCTAGACGTTCATATTTAACCGTTTTATATGTTTAAATAGTAAAAATTTTTTAATAGTAGTATTATAAGTCAAGGGGTCTAATTATAGAGTAAAAAGAGGCTCTCCGTAAATCTAATAGGGCGGCGATGACACGATAATATTTTTTAGAACTAGTAGGTTAGGAGTATTCAGGGGAAGCATATAATACACTGAAATCAAAATGAATAGAAATTTTAACAAGTTCACAGATTTTAAGTCACTTAAACTTAAAGTACCTATATTTTGTTTCGTTACAGAGTGCGTTTCAGTACGTAGGGACAGACGTTAGGTTACTTTAGATAGTAGACCTGTCGTAGCACTTGCTTCTATGTAGATGCTATAGAGTCTCGAGGACCGGGTTGAGAATAAAGGAAATACTTAATAACGTTATATATAATTATAAACACTAGGTAACCGTAGATTATTATACCTCTTTTTATTATCCTTATCTTAGTATTAAGCGCTATAGCGGTATTTTAGACTAATTGAAAAAATATTTAAACTTAGCATTAGGCTTGTCACACCATTTCTAACGTCTGTCCCTACGTGCCGAGACGCCCTCTGTAACGAGATAAATCGTAGGTACTTCGAGTTTAGGCGACATAAAATCTATAAACGCACTAAAATTTTCATCCATTTTCATTTCAGTTACATTATATACCTCCCCTAAACATTCCTGGCCTATAAATTGTGAAAATTATTGTCACGTCGTCGCCGCCCCTTGAATTTAAAGAGAGCTACCATTTACACTAAAACAAGACCCCTGAATATACTATAATACTATTAAGTTTTCATTACCTTTTAAACGTATTTATTGATTAAACATAGATATCCAGGTTCTATTATAATGCTAATATGCTACTGCTACTCTTGTAGCGGCTAGGGCGTGGCCTGTCACACGACGTCGCCACAAAGGATGATACCTCCTTCAGTTAAGCGATCTACGATCCTAGTCAGCGACGGTGTAGCTATAGTAATCTCGGTAAAATAATATCTGTGGCTACTAAACGTGTACAGTGTAGTTACGATGTTTATAGCTATGCATACTCCGGACTTGGTACATCGCCAGGGAATTCCCTGTTTCCCGACATCCTCCGATTAAGCGCGAAAAGCCTCTAAGGGGAATCCGCTCCTCTTGCAAAATTGCTAGCGAAATTCGAAGATGACCTTGCGGATGACGGAGTCCGTGAAGGTCCACAGACTGTAACGATAAACTTAGATGGTGATAACGTATTACGACAGTGACGTGTAAAACGATACAGTAAGAGATAACACTAATATTAAACTTTAGTTAGTGTGCGCGTCGTCTAAAGAATTTTTCTACGGCAATTCGAAATGCCATCGCTTGCAAAATTAGTTTCGCGTCGTTCTGCTGGAAATAATTGTGAGCACAGACCACCTAGGCCATTTTCGGCATTACTCCCCCAACATAAGCGATGCAGCCTTCGTAGCCTTCGCTGCACTCACTCGAAATGAACGGCAACATTTTTGACGCCCACCGATCGGTCTCATCGCCTGGCGAATTTATGTCGGAGCTTTCTAGAGAACCACCACGTATACTGCATCTCCGACCGCGCGCCGCATCATGGATGGCCTTTCAGGAGTAGCGAGCGTGATAGCCGTCGTCGACATGTCTGCCAAGGTCGCGTCACTCTGCTTCCAGTACTTAGTCGCCGTTAAGGACGTAAAGGCGGATATCGAGCGCCTCCATCGAAAGGTGACCGATATCAATAATGTTCTCGAGAAGCTTCAACAGCTTTTAGATAAGCAAGAGAAGCCGCAGCTGTCTACGACACGCAACATGGTGGACTCACTAAAACAATGCCACCAGCAGTTGCAGGGGCTCCAGGGCCAACTTGAGCCTAGCAGAGGCCGTAAAGCGATGCAGCGGGTTGGTTTCCGAGCTCTGAAATGGCCCTTTACTAGTAAGCAGGTGGAGAAGATGGTCGTTGGTCTTGAGCAGTACGAGCACGCTTTCAGCCTCGCGCTTCAACTCGATCAAACGTAAGTTGTAGCGTTCAACAGCGCAAGCAAAGCCTAACAATCAATTAATATAGAGAGCTTATCTTTGGCGTTGATCACAAATTAAGCCTTGTTAACACGAAAACCGATATGCTCCTATCGAAGATTGATATGCCTAGATTGCCTACCACCGAGGGCGCTTCCTTCGACTCGCACGTAGAAGAACATAATTCGACATGCCTCCAGAACACCCGCACCGAGCTGCTGCATCACATACACGGCTGGGCAAATAACAAAAACAGCAAACTAATATTCTGGCTGAATGGTGCGGCAGGCACGGGAAAGTCTACGATTGCGCGTACCGTTGCGCGGGCGTTCGACGATCAGCAACAACTAGGAGCTAGCTTCTTCTTCAAAAGAGGCGAGGGGGAGCGCGGCAACGCCACGCGATTCTTCACTACAATCGCTACACAGCTGGCTCGTCGTGTATCTAGTTTAGGACCTGCAATCAAAAAGGCGATTGAAGCGGATCCAGCCATATCCGAGAAGACTTTGAAGGATCAATTTGAGAAGCTGATCCTCCATCCGCTCTTAGACACGGCACATTCTTCAGTCGCGGCACTACTCATCGTAATAGACGCGTTGGATGAATGCGAGCCAGATAATGACATACGAGTGATCCTCCAGCTCCTTTCGCGAACGAGGGATCTTAATTCGGTATTATTGCGGGTTTTCGTAACAAGCCGACCAGAACTGCACATCCGCCTGGGATTTAGACGATTGCCCAATGGCACATTCGAAGATCTTATCCTACACCAAGTTGAAAAGCAAACAATTCAGCACGATATCCGTGTATATTTTGAGTATGAATTGGCACGAATACGACATGAACGATCGCTGTCCTCAGGCTGGCCGAGACGAGGTCAAGTCGAGGCGCTAGTCGAACAAGCAGTCCCGCTGTTCATCTTCGCTGCTACAGCGTGTCGATATATTGGTGATCGACGCGGTAATCCTAGAAAGCGCCTAGAGATCATCTTAGATTATCGGAAAGCGAAAGTCTCGAAACTCGACGCGACGTATCTCCCTATCCTTAATCAGCTGTTCGACGAAAAGGACGAAGAAGACAGAGAGAGATGGGCGTGCGAGTTTCGTGATATTGTAGGGAGCATAGTGGTACTAGAGACTCCACTTTCCGCCGCATCGCTTGCTCGCCTCCTTCATATACCTAAGGATGACGTCAATTGCCGACTGGATTCCCTACACTCTGTTCTAAGCATACCAGACTGCGATGATATACCTGTGCGGCTCTTACACCTGTCGTTCCGCGAATTCCTCGTTGATGAGTCAAAGAAGGAGAAGAGCCCGTTCTGGGTAGATGAGAAACAAGCACAGGGTACATTAGCTACTCGCTGCATAGAGCTGATGTCCAAGACACTCAAGAAAGACATATGCGAATTACATGCTCCTGGGTATCAAGTCACTCAAGTCGAGAGCAGTCGTCTACAGCAATGCCTTCCGCCCGAAGTACAATATGCATGCCTCTACTGGGTCCAGCATCTACAGAGGAGTGGCTCTCAGGCTTGCAATGGCGATAAAGTACACCGGTTTCTGCAAGAGCATCTACTGCACTGGCTTGAGGCGCTTGGGTGGATGGGCAAGACCTCAGAGGGGATTCAAGCAATTTTGTCCTTAGAAGCGCTTGTTTCGGTAAGGATTCTCTATATTATAATAAGTCGCTCAACTAATTATTTCTCAGGCAGGTGACAGTTCTAATATACGCTCCTTTATTAATGATGCAAAACGATTTGCCCTATATAGCCAGTCAGTGATTGAAAAAGCACCCCTTCAACTATACTGTTCAGCTATCATTTTTGCACCAGAGAATAGTATAGTTAAGAGACATTTCAAAAAAGAGATCCTACCATTGATTCAAATGAAGTCAAAAGTGCGACCAGGTTGGAGCGCGACGCTGCAGACGCTCGAGGGCCACTCCAGGAGGGTCAGCTCCGTGGCCTTCTCGCCAGATGGCAAGGTGGTGGCCTCAGGCTCGGGGGACGAGACAGTGCGGCTCTGGGACGCCAGCACAGGCACGCCGCTGCAGACGCTCGAGGGCCACTCCAGCAGCGTCAGCTCCGTGGCCTTCTCGCCAGATGGCAAGGTGGTGGCCTCAGGCTCGTGGGACGAGACAGTGCGGCTCTGGGACGCCAGCACAGGCACGCCGCTGCAGACGCTCGAGGGCCACTCCAG
Source organism: Hymenoscyphus scutula (assembly GCA_001399465.1). NCBI lineage: Eukaryota > Fungi > Ascomycota > Leotiomycetes > Helotiales > Helotiaceae > Hymenoscyphus > Hymenoscyphus scutula. Next base: position 7,452 of record LKTO01000003.1, on the reverse strand, counting down.
CAGCGTCAGCTCCGTGGCCTTCTCGTCACATAGCATCACAGTGTTAGATAATTGGGTAACAAATGACAAGAAACCCGTCCTTTGGCTTCCTCCAGATTATCGTCTAATATCTGTAGCTGTGTGGAATAAAACAATTGTTATAGGACATTCGTCAGGGGGTATCTCCATTTTTCAACTTTAATAGAATCAACAATAGTGCTATATAGTTTGTCTTCTCCTGCTTACTATAATTATATTATATTTATTTAATAACTTTGATGAAGAGAGGTCTGGGGAAGCTGTTCCTAATATACTATTTTCAAGGCTAATAAAACATGTCTTTGTAATTAGGTAGTAGCTGCTAGCACAACTTGGAATATTCTAGAAGCTTCTTCTGTAGATGTATACGTTATTCTACGCTTACTACGCGGCCGTTATGTGATCAGTGACGTAATAGTATCATTTTCGGAGCTAATCTATTTACAGATTAGTTTTAATCGCCGAGTAGGTCTAGGAGTAGCCACGGAATGTAATTTATAAAAATCATAAGAAACATTAAGTGTATACAAATTTTGAGATATATAAAGTCAAAGTACGTACCTATTAATTTGTTCCGGCACACAGGGTTTTTCGGCACAGGGAGAGCAAAACGTGGAGGATGTCGGCACACGGGAATTTCCCGGCAGGGTAGGCGCAGCCATAAGCGCCGCAGCTATAGATTTTATTATACAATTTCACCGAAATTACTATAATCACACCGTAGCTACCCAGGATCATTGATCGCTTAATTGAAGGAGGTATCATCCTTTGTAGCAACGTCGTATGATAGGACATGCCCTAGCCGCCACAAGAGTGGAAATAGTATTTTAGTATTATAATAGAACTTAGATATCTATATTCAATTAATTGATGTGTTTAAAAGGTGAAAAAAACTTAACGGTAGTGTCGCACATTAAGGGATCTTATTATAGTATAAAAGAAGGCTCTCTATAAACTCAAGGTACAGTAACGACGCGATAATAATTTTTAGAATTAATAGGCCAGGAGTGTTTAGAGGAGGTATATAATACTACTGAAATGAAAACGGATGAAAATTTCAGAGCGTTTATAGATTTTATAACGCTTGAACTCGAAGTACCTACGATTTGTCTCGTTACAGGGGGCGTCTCGGCACGTAGGGATAGACGTTATTAATACAGCTATTTAGGAATTTTAAAATTTGTCTACTTTCTCGGCACGGTGGGTTTCTCGCTATATAGAGACGGACGTTATAGAAGTAATTACTTCTATCCCTGTTTTCCTTACTCCCCTCTATATAGTTTATTTAATTAAGTTTTTAATAATAGTTAAAAGATTTACTTACGTAGTAATGCTTAAAGAGTTAGACACTTGTAAAAAAGGGTTTATATCCTTATATTCTATAGTTCTAGCTTTAGTCAGATATTAAAATACTTCATCTATAGATCTTAAGACTAAAGTCGGTATACTAGATTAAAGCTTAGAATTAGATTTATATTATAGAGCAGCCTCTCTCTATCTATCTATATATTAAAGAGATGATTTAGAATATATTCGCAGCCTTATAGTACTAGTCTAGACAACGAGAGAACCTTTTATTAAGACGTTTTTACTCTACCTTATAATAGTAAATTTAGATCTATAAACGTACTATTTTACACTCCTACTAGTTTACTACCTCTTTTCTTACTTCTCGTTTTGCCTATATTGCCTTTACCTGTTCTACCTCTGCTAGCTTCGCTTACTTATCTCGCTACTAGAAAAATTTATTAACCTCTAGCTTTAAAAGCTCTAAGATTAATACTAGAAGGTTCTAGTCCTCTTCTAGAAATACCTCTAGCACTTGAAACTCCGCCTAAGGATTTCTACTTAAGGAAAGAGTAAGAAGTATTAACTACTACTACTTCTAAAATGTATCTTGTTAACTATAGTAGTTATAGTAGAGTAGTCTACTTAAGATAAACTAAAGCAGATTCTAGAGCTAATCGACTGTTTTAAGGCGTTTAAGTAAATTAAGTATCTTAATTACCTATTCGCGGTTCTATACTAAAGTTTAATTAGAACATTTCTTATTCTTTAAGGTAGTTCTAATACATTTTAAAGTCAAGTTCGGTTCGATATTAAGTAGTTAGTAGATGTCTATATAGAAGGTACTAATATCTATATTAAAGCTATTAGATATAATAATAAAGAAGATAGTAATAGAATACTATAAAGTAGATAGAAGTAGATAGAGCGTCTTATATAGGACTAGTATAGATAATAATTAAATTAGATAATTTTTAGGCCTTTAATTAAAATTATAATTAATTTAATTAGGTTAATTAGATTAAATCAATTGATTTAGACTATATCGAACCAATCGAGCTAGGCTTCAAGGTAACGTTTAGAGTAGCGTTACGAGGCTAAGCGATACTCTTCTACTCTATTTACTATATAAAGTTAAGCAGAGTCTAGTTCGCACGGGAAAGGTCTAGAAGAGTCCTAAAACAGAGCAAATAACGCTAGAGAGTGCCTAAGGCTATAGAGAGTGTAAATGAAAGAGCTAATTTACAAGTAATAATTTAAAGAGAAGTTCTACTTTCGGAACAGCTCTTATTCTTAATCAGTTTTAGAACTAGAGTAAAGTAAAGGAGATATATAATATAAGAAAAGAAAAGAGAGAAAAAAGAAGGCCTATCTATCTAGAGAGATAAATCTTAGTATAAAATTCTATCTAAAAGTAGACCTAGCTAAAGAGCTCTTTATAGTAAAATCTAAAGAGCAGCTAAGGGTTCTTCTTAGTCTTAGCTAATAGCTTAGAGACTTTGTAATTTACTAGCTTATAAAAGAGTAGATAGAACTAAGTCTTAGCCTTTCTACACTTATATTCCCTGAATCAAGTTACGAGTTAAAGTCTCTATATCTAGAACGAGTAGTTATTAAGCGAACGAGAAAAGAGAACTAATAGTATAGCTAATACTTTAAGGGCGTGCCGTTAACGCTGAGATTACTATCTAAGCGAAGAGATTTAGGCTAGAGAGTATTTAAGCTAATTTTACGATTTTAGTTACGACTCTAGAGGCAGAAGTATATATAATCTTAAATATATAATAGATAGGCTTATTAATTACTAAACCTAGCTATGTCTTAGTTAGATTAATAACAATCTAACAAGCTATAGGCCTCTACTTTAAGCTAGTATTACTAGAAGATCTTTATACTTTTATAGTATATAGTTATAATTAACTATAATTCTATTATAATTATAAAGTAGGCGTTAGATTAGATAGATATTATACTCTTCTAGACTATAAAAAAATTAATTTATTAATAAGATTATTTAGAACTTTCTATTAGAATTTATTTTACTATAATCTAAATATTATTCTTATAAGTAGAGTATAGAATCTATCTAGTTTTTTATAAATATATATCTTCTAGTATATAGTCTAAATAGAGATAAACTCTAAAATCTACTTAAGAGTTAAGAAACTATTCTATAAATACTTACTATATAACTCTAAAGGTATATTTTATACTTTAAGGATATTCGATAGATATTATACTCGACTCTATCTTCTTCTCTAATATTAGATAAATACTTCTACTTAAAGTACTTAGTAAGGTCTCCTAGACTTATAAATAAATACACGCGCTTCTTAAATAGTAAGTTTTCCTCCTCTAAACATATAAAGTAGATAGTTAGTCTCTTCTCTATAAACACCGATAATATAGCGGCACCTAGTACTTACTTCTCAGCCTTAGCAGATTCCTGCTACAGGTTAGTCTCCTTAGACAGCTTCCTACGTAGTCGAGCAACAGCCCCTCTCTTCTAGAAGTTGTAGTAGGCAGCGACTATATTAATAGTAGTATTACGCTAGTAAAACTCTTCCTCTAAGGTCGCTCCTAGTAGAGTTATTATTATCTTAACTAAGCGCTTCTAGATCAGAGGCATATTCTTATCTAGGTATAGAGTAGTCTATACTTCCTAGTTAAACTTAAGCCTAGAGAGCTATAGCTTAATCTTATTAACCAGGTGTTCTAGATCCTACTAAACTTAAACCTACTTTAGAAGTATAACTCTTTACCGCTACCTTAAATTAAAAATCTCGCGGCTAAGGGTTTAGTACCTAGGCTGTTATATAACCGTACTCTAGAAGTAGCGTTTCTACTTATCTCGCTATATAACAAGGCAACAGATATAGAGATCTTGATTAATTAACAGAGATTACTTAAGTATAAGTTCTTATAGTTAGTCAGGATCAATCTATCGAGTCATCTAACAGGCTGCCTACATCAGGTTGTACTAAGGTTTATAGCTAGAGACGATAGCTCTAGTATTAGCGGTAACCTACTATAGAAGGTAGTGCTTAATAAAGGTGTTAATCTTAGCGTGTTATAGCATTATATTCTAGAGCGTATTACTTACATTACCTGTTTATCTATAGTTAGCACATCTTACTATAGAGTAAAGAGAACAAGTAATAAACTACTCTAGTTGAATATATTACCTATACTATATTAGAGACAGTATAGGCGCGTGATCTATAGAAACTCTATAAGTATACTAAGCTTCTTCATCTATAGTAAGAGCGTAGAGTATAGTAATTTCTAGTCTAGTAAGATCTCCTACCTATAGAGCGTCTTAATAGACTTATAGAAGATAGAGATGTTAGCCTTTTCTAGATTTAAATATAAGAGTAGCTACTTATACCTAGGCCGAATATCTAACCTACTAATCTTCTCTATAGACGTAAGATTTAGAGCTAAAAACGCTTTATTAGTAAGAATAAGGCCTAGTAAGGCAACATGTAGACTAAGGATAAGAGACAGATTAAAGATAATCTTAGGAAGTAGGAATATATTTCTAGCTTTCTTATAAGTAATATATTATATAGTAGAACTAGAAGAGATTTAGAAAGGTAAAAAGAGTATAGAAGAAACTTATATATCTTTTATACTAAGATACTACTTTATAAACTCGTATGTAAATTTAATTAAGATCTAATAGAGCTCGCCCTTTAGGTCCTAGAGCAGGGTTACTATAATATGACGGTAGTAGAGGTTTAGAACTACTAAAGGTCGGTTTCCAGAGAAGGCAGCTAGGTAGTAGAAGAAGGCAAGTTGTATACAGTGCCAGCCGTATATATACTTCTTCCTTGTCGTTGTAAAGTTAGTCTAGAGTACGCCTGTAAGATCCTTAATATATATAGCCGTCTTCTCGCGCTTCTCTATAGACAATCCGTGTTTCTTTACTAGCTTTCTTAGGACCTGTAAAAAGACACAACTATTTATTAGCCTCTGATCTAGAGTATTTCAGACAGGATATCGCAGGTAAACAAGAAGCGCTACTCACACAATGCATATTCTAATTTATTTTACCCTCAATCTTCTTACTAACTGTCCTTTCGTATACAAGCCAGAAGACCTTCTAGTATATCCCGAGGGTATTAGCCGACTTAATACCTGTAAGCCTCCTCCTACTCTTCCCTCGACGTTAATTTAACATCTAATCAAAGAAGGCCTTAAGAGTACAACGAGAAATAGTCTATATTACTTAGGCTGGATTCTTTTATATATATTTATAGTACCTTTAAAGAGTTAGGTTAACGATTTAATAGTAGAAGATAGTAGACAAAGAAAATAGGGTGTATACTAACTAAATTGTAACTTAATCATATCAAGGAGAAGGATACTATTATCGCTATAGTCCTTATCTTCATCCTCGGATTCAGCGGAGTTATTCTCTTAATCAAGGTAGTATTCCAGCAGTTAGGCGTTGTCCTCTTCTACAATCCACGCCAGATCTACATCGTCGTATCCTTCTACATCAGAATCGATATCAGTCGGCTCGGTGTCGTCGTCGGTTTCCTTATGTTCATCCTCCGTATCAAGGCAGCTCTCGCTATCTGAGGAAGCATCTGGTAACGGGTAGCGACGCCGCATATTGACTAGACCCGGGAAAGACGAGGGCGACGATGACAGCTAGGAAAAGAGGGCTCGATGTTATTAGGAGGAACCCTACCGTACACCTAACAGCATCGAAGAGAACAAGAGACAAGAAAACGCAAGAGGCAATAGATTCAAGAGGTTTAGAGAGGAAATGAAGAATAATAGGAAAGGATAGAGAATGATAGAGAAGAAGGGAAGGGTGGGCGATAAATATAACCGTCGCCATTCTGAGTCACCAGGGGATGAAGGGCATCCATTTTCTGCTCCCTAAAAAGGCTTCTGACAAAGTTGGAATAGGAGCGAGAAGCAGAAAACCCGATTGTCGTTTTTAGGTGTTCCTGTGCACTTGGGGTTAGCCGAGGTTGTACTGCCTTGGCCAACTGGCACGAGAGCACTAGGGCAGCGTGAGGTTTTAGCAAGTTGACCCCCGAAAACAGCGACTAAAACCGCCGAATACAGCGGTTAGTTTGCCGTCTGCTCGTTAAATCTAGTTATTAAACTAATAAGTAATAGCTAGATAAATAATAAGATAGGTCTAGAATAGCTAAGTACTTCGATAAGTATACTTCTACTTAAGTAAAGTGTCTATATCGAATATTTGTTCTTAATAGATATAAGAGTTATAAATTAGCCGAATTCTAAGAGTACTATAAGATATATAACATTATTACTCTTAGACTACCTCCTTACTCTTCTTATTTAAACTAGCTACTCGATATTAGATACTTTAGTACCTTAAAACGAGTATATAGTTAATAAATTAAGACTTTTATTAAAGCTTATATTAACTATATTATAAAGGTTAAGTTTTTTCTCGCCTTTAAAGTAGCGTATATATAATTAATAATAGTCTAAAACGCTTAAGCTAGATTCTATAAGGCTGGCTTAGTACCTTTTAATCTATAGGCTATAATTTTAAAGCTTAATATAAAGTTATAGACACTAACCTCTACTAGACCTCTCTCTATAGACGCTAACTCTTAGGTCTCTTAAACTTCTTATAACTCTACTAAAGCTCTTTTATAAATAACTCTTATTAAGAACTAGATTACTAGTTACTAAGGAAGCTCGCTAATATCTATTTTCTAGATAGTTATTATATTAGTAAAAGGTATAGAGTAATTAGCTTATAAAGTAACTCTTTTAACTACTAAGGTATATATACTTTAAGTAGTAAATAAAGCTCTTAGTAAGCGTTATAGAGCTAGAAAGACTTATATTTATTAAGATACTACACTTACTATAGAGGATATATAAGACATTTTAGCGTAGAAGAACGTAGATAAGTAGGTTCGACGTAATATATATAAAAATAGTAGTAGTTAGAGAGAGGGGAAATTAACTAGTAGACGCTATAGTACTTATAGAAAAGCTAGTTATAATATATAAACTTATTAAGTAGATGTAGATATATCTAGCTTATTAGATTAAAAGTAGTTTTAATTAAATTTATATATTATAGTTAACTAATTATACTATAAAGTAGTAGAGAAGTAGAAAAGTATATAGTATACTAATATA